>MCJB01020516.1:89144-118459 GCA_002018475.1 Nicotiana obtusifolia
CCACCCCGGGCTCGAGTTGTCCGCTCGAGAAGCCAGGTCTAGAACAATACACCCCAAGATTCAAACCTAGAATTAAATAACCTCATGCCGGATCCCTAGTAGGTACGTTTGTCTGTATCACGTGTATTTGACATAAGGGACTCAACACAGGGCTTGGGTCCGACTAGGACAGGTGTACCCAATTTAAAAGATCATCCTGGTGCATTTTACGTGCTATTTGTGAATTTATTTGTTTCGGCTTGTATGTTGACCAGCTTCTAGAATAGGGAAAGAAAATCAAGAAAAACCAAGAGTGAGGTAGGAGAGAAAAATCACCCGGTTCTTAAAATCCTGGTATTCAAAATATCTCAAAAATCTGCCGAAATTTTGAAAAAACAAAAAGAAAGAAAAGATCATTTCAAATAAGTCATATTTTCTTGTTTGTCAAATCTTACCGAACTACGCAGGTTTGATTCTCACCGGACGTGAGATACGTGGGCAACCTTCATCAGGTTCAGCCCCGCTTTTGCAAAAATAACCGATATATATATATGTGTGTGTGTGTGTGTATGTATATGTGTGTGTATGTGTGTGTGTGTGTGTGTGTATATATATATATATATATATAAATGTATATGTATAGTCAGGTGATGCCATTTTTGTCCACATAGCCAGAAATATCACGACGGGACACCGGAAGGCCGTTTTTGCAAGAATAGTCATCTATGGTCCTTTTTCTAATTTTTAGCCACTTAGCAAGCACAACTCTAAAATCTTTCCTTCCGAAGTGCTGAAGGGCCATATTTGTAAAAGTAGTCATGATTTGTTTTCAGTTGGATTTTGCAAAAAATAATCTTTTCATGGTCAGTTTTTAAACAAAATTCACATGTTTTAACCTAGTCACTCTAATTTAAAAATGTGCAGAATGAGCATTGTTCAGAATTTACCGTCGAAGGTTATGGATCAGATTCCACTAGCACTCCACATGTGGTAGGAGGACTTGGGAAAACAAGGTCAGTCAATACCTGGGGACGCTCACTAGACTATTAAACATTCAACCTAGAAGTGATTTAATAGAGGCACCGGTGTCATCCTGGGACCCCGCTCACAATATTTTGCACTTCTCAAATTAGACCTACTCTGGAAGAAATGGCGGGTACACAGGTACCTGGTATCTCCAAGGACCGTTACTCTCCACAAGTTTCTGGACTTACTGAAAATAAGCAGACAGATCAAGACAGAAGGTCTAGCAGGTGGAGCTTGCATTTTTCACTTTCTATACCAGTGGTACGGGCACTTAAGAGGATTCGAAGACCCAAAAAATGGACTCTACAGTAAAGAAAACCGGTCAAAGTGGGAGACACATAGATGATTTGCATTTATGGTGGCAATTTTAGGCCTTTTGGTATTTCCAAAGGAGGATGGGCACATCGATTTGCGTGTAGCCGGAGTTGTCCATGTTTTGACTACTCAGGCCAAGAGTACCCTCGCACCCATGATCGTATTAGATATATTCCGAGCCCTTACATCCTGTAAGGCTGGAGTCAGGTTTTTCGAGGGGTGCAATCTATTATTACAAATGTAGATGATCGAGCACCTTTGTCACCGTCCTCGATACATGAATTACGGTTCTACTGGGAAAAACTTCATTGAAGAATTTGGTACACGAGTGACAGGATTCGAAATGCCAAAAGGGGTCAAAGATTGGATCACCCGCCTTCGTCATATGACCGTGGATTAGATAAAGTGGACATTGAGTTGGCTCCCTCTTGATAAGATTATTTACATGCCCGCCACTGGTCCCTACTTCCTTCTAATGGGTCTCTGAAGCATCCAGCCCTATGCCCCGTATTGGGTTTTGAGACAACTTGGAAGATGTCAAACAGTTCCCAGAGATGAAGATCTTAATACTCATATGTTTGAAATCCGCTCAGATGCTCAATTTCCTGAAGAAGTGGTTCGCCAAATTTGGAGCGAATGCCAGTATTTGGGGGCAAACACTCGAGTAAGCGATTTGTCTAAGGGCGAGGTCTTACCTGGTTATGTTGCTTGGTATGGAAAGAGAGTCACAACAAATGACGAATCTGAAAGGCCGACTAAAAGGCCCCATATCCAAGAATATATCGATGCAGCGCAAGAACAGTGGGTTTGGTTAGCCAAAGAGAATGAATACCGGACCACCATAAGCAAACTAGAAGATCAAGTCAGAACCATCAAATTTAATAGTGGGTTGCAAGCTGTTGAGGAAGAAGGAGAAAAGAAAAGGTTGGCCCGGGAAAATGAAGCCCTCCGAGCTCAGATCCGGAAAATAAAAATAGCCGTCGAAATGCCAGTAAGAAGTGAGAGGGATGAAAGAATCATAAGCAATTTGAGGCGAAAAGTGCATGATTACGTGGCTGATCTGACAAAGGCCAAGGAAGACTTAGCAAAAGCTCAAGAAAATTGGTAAAAGGTGCAGAAGAATAGGCAAGGTCAGCTCGCCAATTAAAACAAAGATATGATAGAGGAGTCACAATTTTAAGGGAAAAGTTGGCTACCCTCGAAAATGAAATGGTTTAGCAGACAAAGAGAACATTGTTATGCACTGATTTACCAATTAGAAGAGACCGTGCAGAAGTTGCAAGACCAAAATAACACAGCCACTCAAGTGCTGGAAGTTCGTGCACAGCAAATTGGATGCTTGCTCCAAGAAAAGGGTATCATTAGAATGAGAATCAAAGAAATAGCCGATTACGCTGCAATGAAATGCCATGAATGTGAGAGTATGACCAGATCTATATTTTTTGCCTCAGTGTTGTCCTTCGCTCGCCAGGTGATGGCCGATCTAGATTTCCTCCAGGAAGAGATTGCATGCAGGCCTGCATCGAGACCGACTGATGTCCCGCAGGCCCCTAGAATAGCACTTGAGGCTTTTATGTATTCTTGAGTTTTCGGCTTTTCAGTTTGTATTTTACTTTTCTCGAGTTTGTTTGTCTTTTCGTCCATGTCGTGTCTGTTTTTTGTTTTGTTTTGAGTCTGTGTGTTTCCCTTTTTTAGTCATCAGTACCTCCGAGTCCTTGTAATAGAAAAAACCAAAAAGATTTTTATTAATGGAATTTTGAAAAAACCCAAAAAATTTCTTTTCTTTCATTTCACATTTATTCTCCTGAACTACGTAATGGTCCGATTCATACGTCGTCATGATACATAGGCAATCCCCATCGGATGCGATCATATCCCTAATTAATCTAAGAGAAAATCAACAAAAGAGAGAAAATTGAGAATAAAAAAGGAAAGAAGAAAAGTGCGATAAAAATGAAAGAGCGAAAAACCATAAAAAGAGAAAGAAAAAGAAATCAAGATATGAAGTGAATGAATAAAAGAAAAGAGTTATAGAATAAAAGAGATAGTGAAAGCCGTGATGAAACACGCAGTCATGGCAAAAATATTTTAGAAACGTTTAACTGTTCAGGTGCATTGCATCCCCAATGTGTGATTCCCTATCTGTTAAATATCTCAAACTGACAAGGGTGTTGTGTGTACTTAGCTATTAGGTCTTATTAGGTGGTTAGTTTTGTCGGTAATCTGGCTTCTCACCCCTATTCTACAAGATCCAAAGGAAAGATCCCGATGGCTTCAAAGCAATCTCCGCATCATTAACACTGAGGATAGCCCTGGCTGGCTATTTCACAACTCGAGATGGCAACATCCGAAGAAAATAAAATGTTGCGTCTCTACATGTTGGAAATGTGGGACGCCTGGTCCAACAGTAGGGAACTTCAAAGCGCCATTCCTGGGTTCCTCGAGCTGGTACTAAGGACAGTTGGAACCACCAACATCCCTATGACGAACCCATTTGTCCCATTTGGGTACCCTTCTACATCATCCTTCACCGATATGCCTTTTGTGGTTCGCCCCCAGGCACCATTCTCTATAGCACCATCAGCGTTGTTCTCTGCACCACCGGTCTTCACCATGGCACAACCAACTGTGCCCAGGCCATGCTTTGAGCCTTCAACATTCACCTTCCAGGGCCCACAATTTCAGCCAGACATAACTCATGTTACTCCAGACTCATACGCTCAACAACCACAATATGAGTCCCCAATTGAATAAGAAAAGGCAGTAAGGAACCCCGAGCAGGAAGAAATTGCTCAAAAAATGAGAAGCTTGGAGCAAAGCTTAAAAAACATGCAAGGCCTGAGTAGCCACAAAAGTGTTTCCTATTCAGACTTGTGCATGTTCCCAAATGTTCATCTACCTGCCGGCTTCAAAATGCCAAAGTTCAAGAAGTATGATGGGCATGGAGATCCAATTGCTCATCTAAAAAGATATTGCAATCAGCTACGAGGGGATGGTGGGTAAGAAGAGTTGTTGATGGCCTATCTCGAAGAAAGACTGACAGGAATCGCCTCGGAATAGTATATGGATCAAGAAATCTCAAAATGGCACATATAGGATGATCTAGCCTAAGATTTTGTCAGACAATTCCAGTACAACGTCGACATAGCTCCAGACAGAAACTCCCGGTCTAACTTGAAGAAGAAAGTCGAGGAGAGTTTCCGGAATATGCTATAAAATAGCGCGAGCAGGCTGCCAGAGTAAAAACGCCCATGCCCGATACAAAAATGGTTACAGTCTTCTTGCAGGCCCAAGAGGCAGATTATTTTCAGAATATGATTTCCGCTATGGGCAAACCGTTTGCTGAGGCAATCAAAATCGGGGAAATGGTAGAGAACGGTCTGAAAACTGGCCAAATATTGAGTCAAGCTACCTTGAAAGCCACCTCCCAAGCCATCTAGAACAGTTCAGGGGGTTTGGCCAATAGTAAAAAGAGGGAGGAGGGAGCCATGATGGCTTCAGGATCAAGAGGGCCTCGTCGATCATTTGACTACTCTTACATGCCGCCCAGAACCCCACAACACTATTATCTACACCAAGAAGTAGCCTATGTCGTGGCACCGCCTTACTATGCGATGGTGAATGCCCAACCTTATGCACGGCCACAGCAGCATTACAACAACGCCCGAGCTCTATCTCCTAGAAATAACCATCCCTACCCAGCTCAGTATAATCCCCGTCCACCACAAAACACACACCAACATTATCCACGCCCTCGTGAGCCTCCCAGGAAAACCAATTTCACCCTTATTTGTGAATCTTATTCCAGTTTGCTCCAAAAGTTAATCCAACTGGGTCTACTACAACTTGTGCCTCCCAACCGCCAAAATCTCGAGTCCCCATCATACAGGGCCGAAACCAGATACGCTTACCATTTAGGGGTAGAAGTCCATAATACAGAAGATTGTTGGACCCTCAAAAGGGCGGTTGAAAGCTTGATATAAGAAAAACAAATTGTGCTAAGGGACAAAAAGATGCCTAATGTGACTAACAATCCCTTACCGGCTCACAATAATGGGCCGATTATTAGAATAATTTGTGATGACGAGGAGTTCGATCCGGTATTGAAAGTCATCATTGCCATCGCCGGATTCAGAGGCAAGACCCAAAGTGGCGGTGAAACAGACCAAAACAGGTCACTCCGGTTCCTCGAGTTGTTGAAACAAAGACTAGGGCAGCACCTGCTATGAACGAGGTTCTCTATGTTCTAAGGCCCCGAGATAGAACGGATCATCCTGAACACTTCCAAGAAATTCGAGAAAAGGAAGGTTATGCTGAATGTGCCAAAATTGTATGTGCCAAAAAGGACTTATGTGGCGTGGGGGCCAATAATTTCACCAAGGCTGACTGAGCCTATGGTTATCAGCCACGCACCACAGAGTCCTATGAAAGATCCCACCGCAGTCCCCTGGAACTACAACTGAACCATGGTTACCTACAAGGGGAAAGAGGTCATGAGAGAGGTGAATGAAATGAATCAGTCTGGGAAGTACCGTAGCCTAGGAGAGCTAAAGAAGTCCAAATTGAACGGGGATAAATGGTTTCCATCCAAGAATCCTGTCAGCAATGAGGAAACAGAAGAGTTCTTCAAAAAGATGAAAACTTCAGAATATGCAATAGTTGACCAACTCCGGAAGACACTTTCCCATGTTTCACTCTTATCTCTGCTGCTGAGTTCGGATGAACACCAGAAGGTGCTCCTGAAAACACTAAATCAAGCATATGTCCCGATTGATACTTCTGTTGAACAATTGGAGAGAATGGCAGAAAGATTCTTTGAAGTCAATAGGATTTCCTTCAGCCGCGATGATTTGCCCCCAGAGGGAGCCACCCACAACAAAGCCCTCCACTTGACTGTCAAATGTGAGGGCTATTATGTGAAGATAGTAATGTTAGATGGTGGTTTTGGGGTCGATATTTTCCCTCTCTCAACACTCCAGAGAATGGAGATTGGGACGGAAAGAATCCGGGCCAAAAACGTCTGCCTGCAGGCTTTGGTTGGGGTCAAAAGAGACACCATAGGAGAAAATGATCTAATTCTGACTATTGGCCCCATGGATTTTGAGGTGACTTTCCAGGTTTTGGACATGGAAATCTCATACAATTTCCTCTTGGGAAGATCATGAATTCATGATGCAGGAGTTATTCCTTCCACTCTCCACCAAATGGTCAAATTTGAATATGATAATCAAGAAATTATTGTCCATGGAGAGGACGAACAGTCCATCTATAGGGACCCTTCAGCCTCGTGTCTTGAAGCTAGGGAAGGCGCGAACATATTGTATACCAAGATTTTTAAATTGTGGTCGCCGACCAATGAGAAAAAGGGGCCCCATTACCTTAACCTTTCTTGTCTAATGCTTCAGTCACTGAGCCTATTACTTCAACCGCCAATGAGAAGTTTTTCGGTGTAGGTTTTCGAGCCATGGAGGCTGACAGAAAATGGGCTGATAAGTGCAAAGAAAAAGAGGGTGGCCCATTTCACGTCTCGCATAATCGTTTGTCAAACCAAAGTATGTGGAAGAAGAAGAAGCGGCCTTCACGGTCGAAGAAACTAATTATATTTTTGAATCCATGAAATAAATATTATATGAGTCTCACAGCTGGGGGAAGGCACGAGCGATGTCGAGGTGTAGTATATGGGACCCAAACTACAGAATTGGAAAGCTAACCCATTCCCTGTCAGACGGGAGTCCCGATAGTCCACTCTTTCTATCTCTTCTACATTACGAGTTATTTCAGGGTGTAACTCGAATGTTTTTACTTTATTGTCTTTTGATTTTGATGTAAACCCTCATATCTTCAATTCAATGAAATGGAATCAATATTTCATTCGTCTATATATGTCTCTTTCCTTTTGTTCTGATTTCGCTATTTTTCTTATATTTTCCTTTTCAATTCTAATAATGCGGACTTAAATAACATGACTTGCTTGCGGACTACATGCTCAAATCATAAAATATTGTCTAACTATGAAATAATGAATCAAGAACAAGAATATGATGAAGATGAGGCTTTTAGGGAAATAAATCAAGAATTGGAACAATTTGAGAATAAGCCTAACCCAAACTTAAATGAAACCAAGCCAGTTAACTTAGGCAGTCCAGAAGAGATCCGAGAAACCATGATAAGCATTCATGCTGAGGAAAGAACTAGAGATGCATTGATCCAACTTTTGTTTGAAATCAAAGACGTGTTTGCATGGTCCTATGATGATATGCCAGGGCTGAGCGTTGATTTGGTGGTACATAAGCTACCTTCCTATCCTGGTTTATCCACTCGTTCAACAGAAGCAAAGAAAGTTCAAAACGAACATCAGTGATAAGATCAAGGAAGAAGTCACCAAACAACTGAAAGCTGGTGTGATTCGAGTGGTCCGATACACCACGTGGTTGGCTAATGTGGTTCCAGTACCGAAGAAAGATGGGAAAACCCGAGTATGTGTTGATTACCGGGATTTGAACAAAGCGAGTCCCAAGGACAACTTTCTACTGCCGAATATTCACATCCTTGTTGATAATTGTGCTAAACATGAGATACAGTCTTTCATAGATTGTTATGCTAGGTATCACAAAGTTTTGATGGATGAAGAAGATGCAGAAAAGACGGCTTTCACCATACCTTAGGCACTTACGGTTACAAGGTCATGCCATTTGGTTTGAAAAATGCCGGGGCAACCTACATGAGAGCTATGACTACAATCTTCCATGACACGATGCACTAGGAAATTGAGGTGTATGTGGATGATGTGATCATTAAATCCAGAACGCAAGAAGGCCATGTACGAGATCTGAGGAAATTCTTTGAGCGTCTAAGTAGGTATGACTTGAAATTGAACCCAGCTAAATGTGCATTTGGACTTCCGTCTGGAAAGCTTCTGGGTTTTATAGTCAGTCGGAGGGGTATCAAGTTAGATCTAACAAAGATAAAGTCTATTCCGAATTTTCCACCTCCGAAGAGCAAGAAAGAGGTCATGAGTCTACTAGGGAGATTGAATTACATCAGCAGATTCATCGCTCAGCTCACTACCACTTGTGAGCCCATATTCAAACTGTTAAAGAAAGACGCGGCGATCAAATAGACAGATGAGTGTCAAGAAGCTTTTGATAAAATCAAAGAATATCTGTCAAACCCGCTAGTTGTGGTTCCACCCGAGCCAGGAAGACCTTTGTTCTTGTACCTAACAGTCCTGGAAAATTCTTTTGGCTGTATCCTGGGGCAACACAATGTGACCCAGAAGAGAGAGCAAGCCATATATTACCTGAGAAATAAGTTCACCATTTATGAAGCCAAATACACTTTGTTAGAAAAAAACTTGTTGCGCCTTAACTTGGGTCGCCCAGAAGCTTAGACATTATCTACTGGCTTACACCACATATCTCATAACCAGGATGGATCCTTTGAAATATATATTCCAGAAGCTGATGCCTACATGAAGGTTGGCAAAATGGCAAATCCTGCTCACAGAATTTGACATTGTCTATGTCACTCGCACGACAATGAAAGCCCAAGCATTGGCAGATCATCTAGCTGAGAACTCGATCATTGATGAATACCAACCCTTAAACACTTATTTTCCAGACGAGGAAGTGAACTCAGTTGAAGTAATTCCAGAGGACACCAAAGCTTGGAAAATATTCTTTGAAGCTGTAAATGCAAAAGGTGTCAGGATCGGAACAATTCTGATTTCACCCACAGGGAAGCATTATCCGGCAACAGCCCGGCTTCTATTTTTTGTACAAACAACACCGCCAAGTATGAAGCCTGCATCATGGGCATGAACATGGCAGTTGATCTAGATGTAGAGGAATTGTTAATCATGGGAGATTCTGATTTGATCATTCGGCAAGCCCAAGGCGAATGGGAAACTCGAGACATCAAACTCATCCCATACAGGCAACATGTGGAAGATCTTAGAAAATGGTTCAAGTCCGTCGAGTTTAGGTATATTCCTCGATTCTACAATGAGCTAGTGGATGCACTAGCTACTTTGGCCTCAATGCTACCATACCCGGGTAATTTTCATATTGACCCGCTAGAAATCCAAGTCCGAGAAAGGCATGGTTATTGTAATGAAATTTAAATGGAGCCAGATGTTCAGCCATGGTACCATGATATCAAAAGTTTTTTGAAAACAAAAGAATATCCCAATCAGGCCAGTAGAGATCAAAAGAGAACTATCAGAAGGCTTGCAAGCAGTTTCTTTTTGAGTGGCGAGGTCCTGTAGAAAAGAAATCTATATCTGAATCAATTGAGGTGCGTAGATTCCCGAGAAGTTGAAAATATCATGATCAAAGTGCATTCTCGAGTATGTGGGGCTTACATGAAGGGGTATGTCCTTGCAAAGAAAATCCTCCGGGCAGGTTATTACTGGATGACCATGGAAAAAGATTGTTTCAATTTCATCCAGAAATGCTATCAGTGCCAGATACACGGTGACATGATTCATGCACCGCCTTCAGAGTTGCATTCTATATCAACGCCTTGGCTGTTCGTTGCCTGGGGCATGGTTGTTATTGGGCCGATCGAGCTGAAAGCTTCAAATAGGCACTGATTCATCTTGGTTGCCATTGATTATTTCACAAAGTGGGTCAAAGCAGTTACTTTCAAAGCCGTCACCAAGAAAGCAGTGGTGGACTTCGTGCATTCCAACATTATTTGTCGTTTTGGTATTCCTATAAAAATCATTACAGTCAGTGTTGCAAATCTGAATAGACACTTGATGAGGAAGGTGTGCAAACATTTTAAAATTACGCATCGTAATTCTACCCCTTATCTGCCCAAAGCTAATGGAGTTATTGAATCGGCGAACAAGAACATCAAGAAGATCCTCAGGAAATGATTCAGGTTCCAGACAATGGCATGAAAAGTTGACCTTTGCACTATTGGGGTATCGTACAACCGTGCGCACATCAGTTGGGGCCACGTCCTACTTATTGGTTTATGGCACTAAAGCTGTAATACCTGTAGAAGTTGAGATTCCCTCTCTTCGAATCATGGTAGAAGCTGAGATCGAGGATGAGGAATGGGTCAAAACTCGGTTGGAACAATTGACCATGATTGATGAAAAGCGGATGACCACAGTTTGCCACGAGTAGTTGTACCAACAAACAATAGCTCGTTCCTACAATAAAAAAGTGCGGCCCAGAAAATTCAAAATGGGGCAGCTCGTTCTGAGACGTATTTTCCCGCATCATGAAATAGCCAAAGGAAATTTTGCTCCAAACTGGAAAGGACCATACATTATAAGAAGAGTGTTGCCGAAGGGAGCGCTGTATTTGGGAGACATCAGGAAATGACCCCGAGATAGCTGTCAATGCAGACGCGGTTAAAAGGTATTATGTTTGATCCCTTATCACAGCTTTAACATGCTCCGATTGGGATGACGAAGGCTTTCTTTCTCGCTACCCAAATACTATCAACCCTTTGCAAGCCCGTTGAGCAGGTTCCCTTTCTTTGATTACCCTCTTTGGAACCTAGAAGTTATTATGAAAAAAAATGAAAAATGAAAAATAAAAAAAAAATCAAAAGAAAAGAAAAGAAAAACAAAAGAAAATAAAAACCAAAGTTACTTGAACTATGTTTGACTTGATTCCGAAAGGATACGTAAGCAACCTCTCTCTGGGGTTCAGTTACACCAAAATAAAAATCCACATTCCCCCAAAGGTTGAAATTGGGGAGATGTTACAATGGTTCAGGCGATGGTTTTGCCTGAAAGATTCTAAAGTTGTAATTCAATCCAAATCCTTTTACCCAAATCCTTTTCAATTCCTTCTGATCAATCAACGAGAATGTTCAAAGAATTGGAGGATACAGTCACTTGGATCTGATGCAACCAAAATGAGAGAAATAAAATGAGAGAGTCTTACTGGTTGAAACCCTCATGGGAACCATAGGGTGATGGCGAGCAGAGAAAATGAAAATGAGAGTCTTGTTAGTGAAAACCCGCAAAAGGCACTATAAGGCGATGGTGAAAAGAGAAATGAGAGAGGTCAGCTAGTGAAAACCCGCAAAGGGCATTATTCATCGAAAAGAGGATCTTCATAGCCATTGGCATCCACACAGTCCTAGGCAAGGTTTTTCGATTTTGAGGCCAAAGTTGTGATGAATTTCTGAGAATCAGACGGTTTATACTTATCAGGCATCTAGTCCAAAAGGCATGTCATGTTCATTGAACTCTGCAGGTACTCCAGATAAGTCCTTCTTTCCTTTCCCCGAAAGGGATACCTCTTGTCTAAATTCATTGTCCCTTCCATTATTTGTTTTTCTTTGAATACGTTTCGGTCTAACTCTGTTCCAAAACTAAGACAAAGAAGGGATGGAAAGATTGATTTACAGGGGTTCTATTTTATACAAGCTAATATTCAAAAGGCACCCAGCCTCGGCAGGGGCATCAAGTCAACCCCGACTGGCCGTGACGGCTGATGCTTCGAGATCAAAAACTCTTGAAAGGAAGAAATCAAATTAAAAGTGCCTACAAGGGCAATGAATTTAAAAAGATTAAGTCCCAAATGGGTAACCGTCTTGGCAAAGTTTGGAGAGCCAAGGATTCCCCAATGCTCTAAAATTAAATTGGGAGAAAGAAATCAGAAGTGAAAGCCCTATAAAGGAAAAATAAAGTTGAAAAAAGTTAAGTCCCCTGCGACAAACCGTCAAGGTAAAGTTTGGAAAAGCCAAAGGTTCTCCAGGGCCAGAAGTGCAAGGTATTCAGTAAACAACCAAATAAAATTGAAAGTGTCGTCAAAAAAAAAATGGGCCGAGATCAAATGACTAAAACATTCAAGGCTGCAAAACCAATCACCGTTTCAAACTGACAAATTGTTCTTTGTTTGAAAAACGAGAAACATGTGCAATCCAAAAGCAACCTTGCAAGAAGTAGGTGCAACTGAAAGAAAATTGCGTGGGGGCTAGAAACAGCTTTGCAACAACAATAACTCCAAAAGGGAAGTCTTCTCCAAATCCTTTCCCGCATTTTATATTAAAAAAATAAAATGAAAATGAAAAGAAAGAAAAGAAAGAATCAAAATCATGGTAGTATAGGGTCTCCAATCCCTAGCTGCATTTTCCAACATAGGGTCTCCACTCCCTAGTTGATTTTATTTTTATACATAGGGTCTCCACTCACTAGTTGATTTTATTTTAGACATAGGGTCTCCACTCCCTAGTCGTTTTTCCAACATAGGGTCTCAATTCCCTAGTTGAAGTTATTTTTGACATAGGGTCTCCACTCCCTAGTCTCTTTTCCAACATAGGGTCTCCATTCCCTAGTTGATGATATTTTATACATAGGGTCTCCACTCCCTAGTCGCTTTTCCAACAAAGGGTCTGCACTCCCTAGTTGATTTTATTTTAGACATAGGGCCTCCACTCCCTAGTCGTTTTTCCAACATAGAGTCTCCACTTCCTAGTTTCTTTTCCAACATAGGATTTTCACTCCCTAGTTGATGAAATTTTAGACATAGGGTCTCAACTCCCTAGTCTCTTTTCCAACATAGGGTCTCCACTCCCTAGGTAATGATATTTTAGACATAGGGTCTCCACTCCCTAGTCGCTTTTCTAACATAGGGTCTCCACTTCCTAGTTGATTTTATTTTAGACATAGGTTCTCCACTCCCTAGTCTCTTTTCCAACATAGGGTCTCCACTCCCTAGTTAAAGTTATTTTAGACATAGGTCTCCACTCTCTAGTCTCTTTTCCAACATAGGGTCCCCACTCCCTAGTTGAAGTTATTTTAGACATAGGGTCTCCACTCCCTAGTCATTTTTCTAACATAGGGTCTCCACTCCCTAGTTGATTTTATTTTAGACATAGGGTCTCCACTCCCTAATCGCTTTTCCAACATAGGATCTTCACTCCCTAGTTGATTTTATTTTAGAAATAGGGTTTCCACTCCCTAGTCTCCTTTACCAACATAGGGTCTCCACTCCCCGATTGACGTTATTTTAGACGTAGGGTCTCCACTCCCTAGTCTCGTTTTCCAACATAGGGTTTCCACTCCCTAGTTGGGGCACCATTTAGACAATCAGGGTACACCATTCCCAAAGAATCATGTTTTCCCAGGGTACACTAATCCCGATCATTTATTGCTTTCAATAATGAAGTAGTATAGAGTTTTGTTACAAATAACTCACGAAATTTTCCTAGTGAAAATTAGGCAAAAAAATTTCGTTCGCTTATTTGGTTGGTGTTCGAGCAGGTTTTACCTCGAGGAACATGGTTCGAGATGACCAGAACAAGAAGTCTCAATCCAAAATAAGAAAAGAAAAAGAAAAAGAAGTGAATCCAAAATGCAGAAGCGGATGAAGGGACGTGGACTGCTCAAGACATGACTGAGGTCACGAGCATTGCATTTTTCGTTTTGATCAGAAAAAGCCTTAGAAGAATTAACTAGCACATGCAGCTAGCAAGCATCAAGATTCAGATTAGAGTCCGCATGAAGAACCAATCTAGACTTAAGATAGAGTTTCAGAAGACTCATAGATAGGAATCTTATAATTCATAGCTAATAGGCTTGTTTAGTTTCTTTTCACTTTGATTTTGGTGTAATAAGGAGGTCAGGAAGCAACAACAGCAGCAGCACCAGTGAAATCACAACTTCTCGGTAGTCCCAGCTACCAAAACTCCTAGAACTACACTGACCTAATTCCGTTATAGCTAAGGATATGTAGGCAACCTCCGAAGCAAAGTTCCGTCAAACTTTTTCAAAATGATCCCCATGGAGTGTCAAGCAGGAAAAAATTGCACATAGTTGCTCACTTTATCTTTGCCCGAAAACTCTTCATGTTCCGAGCAAAGAGGGACAGCTGTGAGCACGTAATTTTTTCCCTAATGCAAATTATTCCTAAAATTATTCCAAAATAGTTTTCTTAATTCTTTCATAGAATTGTAGGAATATTTACTTTATTTTTGCATTTATTTGCATTGTTCATGCATATTTAGAAGTGTTTTAAATCATAAAAATATTCAATTCTCCATTGCACAGCATTTTAGATTTTAATTATATTTTTAGGATTTAATCACATGTTAATTGCATAATTAATAAATAAAAATCAACAAAAAAAAATATCTGATTTTTTTTGGCATGTTTAGTAATTAAATAGTTCAATCTTAATGTAAGTTAGTTTAAATTGCTAAAGGTCATTTTCGCAAAATAGTTTCAATTAGTTTTAATTTGGGTTAAGATTGAAATTCAATTAATGAATAATGAGAGTTCATTCTTTTAGATTTCGAAGTTGGGCCAGCTTCAGGCGACCCAAAATCCCCTCAAACCCGTCCCAACCCATTCCAAAATCCGACCCAGTCCTAAAAATAACCAAACGACATCGTTTTGATACTTTTAATCCCCACCCTCCATCCCTTTTGATCCTACGGTCCGAAACTGATTCCTTAACCCCTTTATAACTGTCCTAAAGACCCCCCAAACCCTGAGAACCCCTCCCATTCTCTCATCTCTCTCATTTCTTCAAACCCTAGCCGCCCTAATTTTCCAAACCCACTAACCGACGGCCACCATCCCAAACCTCCCCAAATTAACACCCTACAATCTCCATACTGCCCTCGTCTTCAATGCACCCTTAGATTTCCCTAAAAAAACTCACCATCTCCGCGAATCATAGATTTGAAATTCTATAGAAGCCCTAAATCAGTCCTTTCTCGTTTCTTCTTTCCAATTTTGGTCTGTGAGTTTGAAATCAACATCAATCAATTGCTTTGGTTAAGAGCGATCGATTTATGGTAATTTTAACTCATTGCATGGCCATCGGAGTTTGGACGAGAGCTTGACCGTCGGTGTCCCTCTACTAATGTTCTTTCCGGTCGACTTAGGCTATGATTTGGTGATTCTCCTGCCCTTTTCATTTTCCTTTTCTATTTTGTTTTGGTTCTTTGCATCAATGTTGGTTTAAGTGGCATATCGAGGGTTACTTTAGATGTCCGTTAGTTAACTGATTGATTATTATCTTCTTTCTGAAATTGAGTTTGATTTCAATCAAATGCATGATATTAGCAGTTTCTTTTTTGTGAATTAATTTACAATTATCTTTAAATGTTAATAGGTTTCATTAACAATCGTTGTTCTCACCTCATTTCAATCCGGTTCATGCTTAGTTTATTCCGTGCTTTGGTTGATTTAGAATTTAGATGCTGAAACACTTTGTTTGTTAGAATCGTTCGCTAGGATTAATTGCATAATTGTCTGCATTTTTTGATCCCTGCATCTGTTTGATGTTTCTATTTTGTAAATATTAGAAACTTTTTAGAGTTAACTGAAATACAAAAATTTAGGAGGGTCTTTGAGGTGTTTCTAGAAAAAAATATCTGGAAAAAGAAAAAAAGGACAGTTGCCCAAAAAATTGGTTAGGAAAAGATGTCAATTCCCTGATTTTTAGGAAAACTGGCAGAATATTTTTACACCCTCTCTCACTCTCTGATAAGGCACCCCTACACTCTATATAACACATACGAAAAATTCTCTGAAAGGGATTCCTTTCTTCATTTTCACACTGATTTTTCTTTTCTTGAGTTTCAATTTAGATACAGAAAACAACAAAAACAACAACAACAACAAAAAAAAAATTCAAAGTTGCTTTTCCTTCCATTTTTGTACTGGTTTACTCCAATTCTGCTGGGATTTCGAGTGGCTACTAATTTTGTTGTTCTTGAATTGCTGAGATCCATCTCCTGTTTGCAAATCTTTGTCTAGCTGTTTTTCGCTGTTGTGTTGGCTTTTGTTGTTGCTCTTCCAGTTTTTTTAAAGGTCAATTTTCTTTTATTGTCTATTTTTTTTTTGATAAAGGTACACATTTATGAACTCACATATTTTGAATTTGACATAATCAAGTTTCTCTGCCTTCTTCTGTGAATTTCAAACATTTATGGTGTTTATATGATGTTGTGTTTTAGATTTCTTGTGAAATTTTCAAAAAAAAGTTTTGGATTAAAATCAGTTAACTTTGTCGTGTTACTGTTGTTCATAAACTCCTTTTAGGCATTTGCTGTCTTTATTAGTTTCTTCTTTCACGCATGAATTTCAGTCCAAGTCTGTTCTTAATGCTTTGTTGTATAATGTTTGGTAGTAAATCGTGGAATGGAAGAACCATCAGTGAAATGAACATAGTTGCAATTCATAAATTTGGCTACTAAGTGGTCAAATTTGTGAATCGCAAAGCCAAAAGCTAGAGCAGCAGAAGTATTTGAAGTCTTTGTAAATCATCTCACCCAGTCGGAAGTATGAGTGCCTATGTTTGTAACCGTACCCCTAATGTCAAAGGGAAATATATTTCATCATTAGTTAATTGAGTGGGATTGTAATAAACACTGAAATTTTCTATGTTCCTTGTTAATCACCTATTCCTATTAGTATGTAATGTATTCTGGAATTATTTGAATGTTAATAGATGTTGCCTGAGCAAAAAATTCTATGAAGAAATAGGATGACTTCTGAAGCAAAAGCTTAGAGACGTTGTTTACACAATTAGAACCGTTGTTTAATGCTTTTATTTTAGTATAGCCTCTCATGTTTTTGGATATGAACGTAGTTGAATTGATGTTATAAATTGATTTAGTAAAGTATCTAGTTAGCTACACCAATAAATATGGGCTACTGTAATAATAAAGAATAATTGGAACTGTGTGGTACTCTACGAAACTGGGTCTGGGCCGAATTTAAGTCTGTTTTACCAATAATGGATTCAACATAGAGTGGCCGTTCACAAAATGGCCTATTTCTCCTTTAAAAGAGGAACGACAAACAACCATCAGACTCCTCCAACGATTATGATTGAATTAGTTCACATATACACCTTTTTCCACAAATTCATATCCATAATCATGTCTTCACAACAAATCTCAAAATAGTTTAGGAAAGTACTTCATAAGAGCGTAAATAAATTATTGCGACTATGGGTACGATTCTCATGGCATAGTCGTGATACATAATTCCTAATTCGGGTGTGCACTTCATGTGACCCAACCATAACTTCAAATAATAATAAAAATAAACATGTTATAAATAGCGGGTGCGTGTCACGTGATGCGATTCACAATATGCACCAAAACAATAAGTGCGCGACATCGCAACTTATTCAAATAAACTCCATAAATCCTTAAAGCAATTAAAATTCTATTAAAAGTGGTTAGAAAGTAAAAATGCACAATAGGTTTTAAACATGTAATAATATAATGGAGCCAATTATTAATAGTTGAGCGACCATGCTAAAACCACAGAACTTGGGAGTGCCTCACACCTTCTCCCTTGTTAATAGAATTTCTTACCCGGTCTTTTGTGTTCTCGCACCATAAATAGAGTCAATTTTTTCGATTTGGGATTTTAAAATAAATTGGTGACTTGGGACACCATAAAAATTATTCCAAGTAGTGACTCTAATTAAATAAATAATCTCATTTCGATTAATGTCACATTAATTGAAAAAACTTTCTTATCCCTAATTCTTCGGGAAAAGGAGGTGTGACACTACCCGAATTCCCATAAGTGCAAAATTGCCAACCTCAAGTCGTGGTGTAAATCACCATAACACTTCCGGGATCCATTTACACATATTAAGGCCACCAGAATCAAATACCTCCAAATTAATCAAATTACAGTGGCTTTCAGGCCTGCACATACAACCACGAATCACCTACATAGTCTTAACATGCCGAAGGAACTGATCATTTCAATAACCATGCTGACTCAAACCATTATTAACTGACTCAACTTCTTCCAATTTACTTTCCACTTGCCTTTGAAATAATAGTTCTATTCAAACACACAGTGGACCTCAAACAACTCTCGCCCCGAGTGCTCTAAATCACGATACAACATTGTCTCAATGCCCATCATCCATCTCATACCCTCCTCATGGAACTCAGTAGTATCCCCAACTGATACACCCGTTCTGAAGGCCTCAGGCGAATCCGAAGTTCTTTCTTCATTTCTCTAACTGTCACGACCCAAAATGGAGCATGTCGAGATGGTGCCTAACGTGGTACTAGGTAAGCCAACAACTCAATAAATTCCAACACTTTTAAATAAAAGATGAACTAAAATAGGTTTGAATAATTAAGGTTTTCATAAACTGGAGACTTAACTCAAAAATTCCCAAAACGAGGGTGCCACTAAGTACATGAGCATCTATACAACACAAGTCTAAAAATACTGTCTATGAAAAGCTGAAACTAAATACATAAAGTTGAAAGATAGGGAGGGAGAGTCAAGGTCTGCGGATGCCGGGCAGCTACCTCTAAATCTCCGAATGAATAGCATGCTAAGATAATCAGCACCCATCATGTTCGGAAACACCTAGATCTCCACACGAAGTGCAGGGTGTAGCGTGAGTACAACCAACTCAGTAAATAACAAGACTAAATATTGGACTAAAAGTAGTGAGGAGATTCACGAGGGCAGTTCAATTACAGAAATACAACACAGGAAAGTAGGCATGCTCTCAAGTTCGACAATTAAGGCCAAAACAGTTAAATCATGTCAAGTTCAATTGGAACACGATATAGCACATCTCAGTAACTACATCACACTTATATATGCCAGCTGAAGTACAACAATAATGAAATTAGGTGCAAACTCTCAGAGTAACAGTCACTCAGTCCTCCCATTCACTCCAACCTCACAGTCACGCATTCCTCACAATCCCTCAATCCTCCCTTACGCTCGGCACTCGCACTCAGTAGGTACCTGCGCTCATTGTGGATGTGCAGACCCCAGAGGGGCATTTCTAGCCCAAGCGCTATAATAAGCCAATCATGGCATGAATTAAAATAACATGTTGCGGCGTGCAGCCCGCTCCCGTAAGTATCCTCACAATCAGGCCCTTGGCCTCACTCAGTCATCAATCTCTTTAGTCTCTCGGGCTCTAAGAATCATGATAATCAGCCCAAACAACGAAGATATAAAATATCAATAAAGGCCAACGGAGACCGAGATATAATATGCAGTAAAACCTATGACTGAGTACAACATGACAATTTAGCAAATTAACTCAACATATAACACAACCTCTGCGGGTCCCTACAATACCAACACATAGCCTAAGCATGATTTCTAACATGGTTGGCAGCTCAATTTCTTTAACACATGATGAAAATACGAATAATGACAAGATAAATCAGCTTTGTAGTTCCATGAAATCAACCAGGTCACAATTTTTACGGTGCACGTCCACACGCCCATCACCTAGCATGTGCTTCACCTCAACACCAATCATATAACAAATAATTCGGGTTCTCGTACCCTCAGAACCAAGTTTAGAAGTGTTACTTACCTCAAAAACCGTGCAAATTCCTACTCCAGCACGCCCTTGCCTCACGAAACGGCTCTTAATGCCTCTAATCTAGCCACAAACAGTTTGATACAATCAACACAAGCTAAAGGAATCAATTCCATAAGGAAATACTAAGTTCTTAATCAAAATTCAAAAAGTCAACTCAAAAGTCGGCCCCCGGGCTCACGTCTCGAAATCCGATAAAAGCCACAAATCTGAAAGCCCATCCAACCACGAGTCTGACCAAACCAAATTTATCAAAATGCGACACCAATTCGATACCCAAATTTAACCACAAGTGACTTAACATAAGAATCCCTTCGAAATCCGTCTTCAAAATCGCCTAATATCGTGCTTGGAATGTTCAAAATGAAGAAAATCACCGAAGCCTCGATTTTAATACTTTGCCCAGGCTTTCGCACCTGCGACAACTTAATAGCAACTGCGGTGTCGCAGAAGCGACAATACTTCTGCTTCTGCGGTGAACCACTGGAACCAAGCCTTCGCACCTGCAGAAAATACTCCGCTTCTGCGCAAACGCAGGTGCCACCATCTTCCCGTTTCTGCGCTCAACCACTCCGTATCTGCGACCACGCAAGTGCGAAAAATCCTTCACACCTGCGACCACAACCTTCCTCACTCCTTGCCTCATCTGCGCTTCCTAGCTTACACCTGCGACCAAAGCTCCACAGATGCGATTGCACCAGAAGACTCCAGCTACATCACCATTTTTAACTCCAAACGTGATCCTATAATCATCCAAACTTCACCCGAGGCCCCCCGGACCTCAAACAATATATCAATAAGTCCTAAAACACGATGTGAACTTAGTCGAGCCTTCAAATCACATCAAACAATGCTAAAACCACGAATCGGGCATCGATTCACGCCTAATGAACTTTTGAACTTCTAACTTCTACATCTGATGCCGAAACCTATCAAATCATGTCCGATTGACCCCAAATTTTGCACATAAGTCACAAATACAACGAACCTACTCCAACTCTCGGAACCCCAATTCGAGCCCGATAACCACAAAGTCCACTCTCGGTCAAACTTCTAAATTTTTAACTTTCGCCATTTCAAGCCTAATTCAACTACGGCCTCCAAATCACAATCCGGGCACGCTCCTAAGTTCAAAATCACCCAACAGAGCTAACAGAACCATCGAAACCCAATTCCGGATCCATTTACACACAAGTCAACATTCGGTCAACCTTTTTAATTTAAGCTTCCAACCTTGAGACTAAACGTCTCAATTCATTCCGAAACTTCTCCGAACACGAACTAACTACCCCGGCAAGTCACATAACAATAATTAAGCATGGAATGAGTAGAATATGGAGAAACGGGGCTATAACTCTCAAAACGACTGGCTGGGTCGTTATACCAACACTGTACCACAGACCCAATGATAACATAAACAAGTATCCTTCACACTCTACTGCAAAACCCAGTCCTCAGCCACATAACAAACCCAAAATCCTTAGACATCACTCTTTAATTCTTGAACCCACTAGAACCATTGTTGAGAGTCACCCACTCTGACCTGGTCTCGAATATATAAGCAAGCTCTAGTACTCTGTTAGCATATGAACATTCCCAAAGAAGCAAACGGATGAATTCTTTTCCTTGTACATCACATCCACAAGAAGCATAAACTCTAGAGTCGTCCCAAAATCTGCACATGAATCGATAAGGCGAAATGTAGCACACATTCATCAAGTTCTTTGCCCGAATTACCCTTGATGTTTTCTTACCTTAGTCATAACTAATCTACCAATATATCGATAACCCGATGTTGTCAAGGCACACTACCACGTGACCCAATCGTAGATGGTGGGCTCCCCCACTTAGGTTTAAGCCACAATCACATAAATTCAGAGCCAACAATGACTTCTCCTCCGCAGTTACCATAATCTCGCACTGTTAACCCGCCAAATTTCTTGCAATCTCTTGTTAAGCTTTCCATAAAACATTTTGAATTATCAGTCGGAATTGCACATTCGACCTCCTGCTGGGTAGTAAGTAGAACTCTTCGTAGGAATTTCATCAAAATCACGCAACCGTTAACTGACGAGCGCAAAACACATACTTAAATTGTGCTTGCTAGTTAAAGATAGTATAGTATAATTATCGTATCCACAGGGATTGGATTTAAACAGTATTATCATAGTTTATAGCTAGAGTGCTATCCAGGAGGATCAACAGTTGTGATTTATATAATTAATAATCTAAAATCTATAGCTATTGACTAATGACAATCACAATAAAAGTAAGCAAGGAAGTTATCAATGGGAGAAAATAGGATTTTGACGGAATAAGTGCAAGATAATTGTCTGGGATTTAGTTCTAGATAATTCACTTCTAATGCTCAAGTGAGTCTCTCGAATTCACTTAATTATCAATACAAATGTTTAGTAGAAATTCCTCTCTCGATTAAGTTTCAACCTCACAATATAAACCAATTTAAGCTCTAAGAAGATATGCAAGAATGCGCAGTGGGTCGGTCTTTAGGAAAATCTCTTTCGATTATTCTCCTAACTAGATTTAATCAATGATTCAACTAGCCTCTTTCGATTACTTAGAAGAATCTATGAACTCAACCAACAATATAGTGCAAAGACATCACAAGTTATGCCTCTTTCAATTACAAGAACAAGTGAATATAGATGCAACAATTAAGTCTTCCAAAAACGATTCAAATACATAAAAATAAAGTTACAATCCATAATCAATCATCAATACACCAAATTCATCAAAACCCAAAAGGATCTACTCCATAGACACGGAGAAGTTCTTCACAAATGTAAATAAAGTATAGGAATATTCTTGTTATTGAACTCTACATGATGTGAAGATGGAGTACAACCAGCCTAAGAAAACGGTTAAAGAGTTAACAGCTGAATATTATCAGCGGTGTGCTACGTGTTTTAAATACGGTGAAAATCATCTATGGGTTGATTGTCAAGCAGGTAGGTACTCTAAATGATGTGAAAATGGAGTACAATCGATTATTGTTCCATTTGTTGATTTATACATAGTGAGGAAGAGAGTTAAAGCACGAAGGGTGATATCGTGTCGTATTTATCATTTCATGATGAAATTGAGAGTAAAAGGACAAAGGGTGATGTCGTGCCGTATTTATCATTCTATGGAGAGATTCAGAGTAAAAGCACGAAGGGTAATATCGTGACATTATTGCTGTTTCATGGTGAGGTTGAGAGTAAAAGCACGAAGGGTGATGCCATGCAGTTTATATTCATTATGTTTATCCATTTCATTGGATGAAGGTTTATTGAATATTTCATGTTGTCATTCCCTGTTGTAGTTACCGTATTTTGTACCCCTTTCGCATGTCCCCTCCCAATGGTACACGTTAAATCCTTATTTGTTGTTATGTTGTGTGTATATTTGTGTTTGTACAGGTTCAATTACGTGGGTGTCCTGTCATAGCTTCGTCACTACCTCGTCGAGGTTAGGTTCGACACTTACGGAGTAAATTGGGTCGGTTGTACTCATACTACACTCTGTACTTTTTTTGCAGATTTCGGTACTGGTCCTAGCTGTACGTGAGGTGCATCAGCTCGGATTAGCATTTGGAGACTCGAGGTAGATCTGTTGGCGTCCTCAGATCTTGAAGTCCCCTTCCTCTTTTCTTATTTACTGTTCATCTCATTCGAGGCAGTTGTATTTACTTCAGACTCTAATGTAGAACCTCTAGAAACTCGTGTACTTGTGACTCCAGATACGGGTTATACTAGATATTAGATTATTATGCTATTTTGTACTTTATTTTCGTCTGATTGATTAAATTGTTCAAAGTATTTAAAATTGATAAAAGAATTACTCTAACCTTGGCTTGCCTAGCAAGTGAAATGTTAGGCGTCATCATAGTCTCGAAGGTAGGAATTCTGGATCGTGACACTACTGTTGTACATTTGTAGCTATATATAATCTATCTAAAGCCTTGGTGAAAACTCAACCAAAAAGGCTTTACATTTTCACTTCCGCTTCAATCTTAATTCTACGGGTATGAAATTCGTGATAAAATTACTTTTATAAGTAATATAAAAATACAAATAGATATTGATGTTGGCAATATTCTGTCTTACTATTTACGTGTATAAGTTTTTCTATAAATAAATTGATCAACTCAATATTTTCTAAGTGTCTTCAGCTATTGCTATTGAGGAATTTAAGCAAAGAACCAAAACACCCTAACACCACAATAACTTCAAGAACTTTTACACAAATAATATAAGTCCAAATAAAAAATTTAAAGTAAAAAGAGAAAAAAATCGTAGCCCTTATATAGTGGTAAGACCTAAGAAAGGTCAAAATTCTCTTATTTATGTGGAGTTGATATAAGTTTGTAACTTCAACAATACGCAGGAAACCTGATTAGTGTTAGAATTCCATTTAGATTCTAAATAAAAAGAAGTTCTAAAAGCTAAAATTTTTGTCCAATAGATAATCATCTCTTTGAACAAATAATTGATCATGTGTTGTCTTTTAACTAAATAATAAACTCTTCTAAAATATTGCACATAAAACATATAGAAAGCAACACATAATTAGTAGCAATACATGGTTATCTTCACATACACCCAATAAATAAGTAGTCATATAAGTTTATATTTACATACACTCGATTAAAAAAAAAATAAACAATCAATAATTGTCACATCTAAAGTTTTGCACGTAAAATATACACAAAGAAGTCTACTTCCATAATTAACTGCACTTCTCCAATCAGTAGTTACATAAGTTTTTATTTACATATATTCGATTTAAAAAATAAGATAATTTAAACTCAGATAGTCAGCACCAAAAAAAAAAAATTAGAGAAGGAAGCATTGAGATCCTACTGAAAATGAAAATATTACTCCTCCAAAATTGCTAGAGTGTTAAATAATTACTTGTCCTCAGTGCCGATTTGGCTTTCTTACTGATGTTTAACTTTAACTGATACCCTTTTCTTTTTTCATGTTTGAACATTGAACCAAAAATCTATTTAGTTATCCATATAATCGAATCAACTTTTTAAGCATTCAACAAAAATAATTGAATGTCTATCATATTTTTTAGTACGGTGATCGAACATTATTTCAAAATTTAAATTGATAAGTAATCAGTATTCTCGATTTTTATATAATGGCTCACATGAAGGAGTTCCAATTTGAAAAGGATGGCTTACGTTTGAGGTCGAAAATAACAAGCGTAATGTAGAAGCTAATAGTTGCAAACCTTGAACGAGGATAAATCAGACACAAAGAAAAGTATACTAAAATATGCATGAAAATATGATTTAGCCAATTGGCCTACATATGAGAAGAAAACATAAGATCATATTGAGAGAAAATTCTTCCCTAAACAAAACTCTTTAAACGACTATATTGTGAAGCTTGGTTGCGGGAAGAATGTCTTCAATTTATTGATGTCCAAAAATTTTTCTCCAAGGCAAGGAATAACCAGATATGGGGAAGAGAAAAGTAAAAGCAATTATGGTAATACTTTGACTTTTCTTTAAGAGAAAAGTAAAACCCAAATAAGGTAAGAAAATCAGGACAAAAACCCTAACATAAATTGTATATAGATTTTCTTTAAATTGACATAACTGCAAAGGTAAGTGTAACAAGAGAACTCTAGATTTGCTGCAGTTTCACGTTTTTTTTTTGCTACAACACTCTTTTTCCCATCAGATATCGGTAAAGAAATATATCCTATATGAAGTTATCTTTAATAGAAGAATTTGAATCCTTGTGAGTATCCACGGTAAATTTTAAATATTACCTTTTTATTCAATATGGAATAATCTTTTTTAAAGAAATAATTTAATTTTAAGGGTATAAAAATTTATTAATATTTTAGGAATATTTTTGTCGTTCAGTATTTAGCGTGAAACATTCGTACTTTTATAATAAGATAGATATAGAGATATCCAGTATAAGAAAATATCAAAATCAATGAACTGGCACAATCAACTAAGCTCAATATAAGAATTAATAAGGTCTGCGACATGACAAATTAAAAAACAGCCAGTTGGGGAGTGTAACTCAAAGAGATGAGTCCTTGCATCAAATTTTGTAATAAAAAAGGGATTTAGGCTAATATCGGTAATATTTGGCTAATATTGATAAATTAATATTGGTAGCATCTTTATTTTGAAAAGCAAAATTGGATAGTTTTCTCTAACAACTTGTTTGGATGGTTGTTACCCGTTGTATTGTACCGTGTTGTTACTTTAAATATAATATTTGTTTTAATTGTTACTTAAATTTTAATATATCGTATCGTTAAATACGTCGTTACGTAATGATAAAAAGTGTCACTTTATGTAACAACCTTTAATTTAGTGTGGTCGCGTCGTTACTTTTTTTTTTCTCATTTTACCCTTTCTTATTGTTAAATAATCTTTTTCTTATCTCTTATATTACCTTTTTATATAATAATTCTACCTCGTACATTACTTTTCTTTATAATATTTTAAGTTTTTTTTATATATTTTGTGCATGATATCATAAAACAACGACAAACAATATAATCTATTCAATCATTGTATACATGAAAATGATAAATATAATATAATAAAATATTATAAAATACATTATAAAACATACATAACAACCATCCAAACAAGTTGTAAAGGAGAAAGAGAATCCCAAAGGCCCAAGTCATTAAAACTTGGCTAAATTCAATAATTAGTCTTTTGGCCACTGTAAGGCCTAGTCACAGCGTCTGGGCTTTGTACCACCACGCCCAAAGGAAGGCCAGCTAAACATGCAACCGGATAATTGAAGGAAATTTTACTTTATATAGCAAAGTTTTACACTTTATTTATTATAAATAATTTTTTTTTTAAATGTTACATTTTATAATTATTTTTTAGGTTTTATAGCAAAATATGTATTTATGGTATACATTACCCTTAAACCATTAAATATGCTGTCTAATATTTTTCTCTCTCTTTATTTCAGTTATTATTTTTCAAAATCACCGCACAATATCTTATTTCTCTCTCCACGATATCTCTCTCACATGCCATTGTCTTCCCCATTGTTAAACCACAATTATCAGAAACAGCCATTGTCTCCCTCAATTTTTAGTTTTTTTGCTCTAAAAAATTGTGGTAAGTGTTAAAGTTTTTGGCTTTTGGCCGGTTAAAGCTTCTTATTTTTCTCTTTACTAATTTTTTTTAAATATTCACCATTGTTATGTTTTCACCATAAAAGTTAAAATTTCCTCTTCAATGGCTGATTCAACAACTCATAAGAGGGTTACCCGAGGTATACCCACCAAAGCACTCAATTTTGATGGGTCATCTTTCGATTTGCAGATCACTCAAGCGGAACATGTATTTGCAGGTTCATCAGCAATCACTTAAGCAAAAAGGAGAACAAAAATACACCAACTGTTCTTAGATGTATTTATATGTATTAGAGTCCGCATACATAGATTTTTAGCTTGTATAGTGGTTGCCTCTTCTTGTATTTAGATGTATTTATATGCATTCGATATTGCCTACACTGATTTTTATTTTATACAATGATTGTTGACTGTTAGATGTATTTATATGTATTTTAGTTCATTCAACAATATTTTTAAATACACCAACTGTTATATAATAGTTATGTATTCAATCTAACTGTATTCATATGTATTCTCAACCTAACTGTATTCATATGTATTTAATACAACAGATGTATTTAACTGTATGTTGTATTTTATGAATGAGTTATGTATTTAACCTAACTATATTCTTTTATATCAGTGTAAAAAAAAATATCGAAGGATACCACGAAAAAAAAGAGTGAAACTCTAAAAATGGCTCTGTTTTTTGGTGTTCGTCATTTGCAAAATCTTCTCATAAATTGGATTGATAATGTTGCATGTTATAATGGTGTATGTTGAGTTATATTAGGAGTGTATCACGTTAATTGATTCACTTTCCGTTTTTAAACATCTGGAGAGACCTATTTTTACATTGATTTTCGTTACTGCATTCATGAATACATGACGCGAATACACCTGAATACATAAACGTACAGTTGTGCTTTCTTGTTTTTTAGCCGAGTTTTCCTACTGTATTCATGAATACAATAGTTTGAATACATTAAATACATTACCATAACAACCGAAAAGGTAGCTATATGAAATAGTTAAGTATATACTAGCTATAGAAAGTTAATAGCCACTAAACAGTAGTGGTTTATTAAAATTACTCATAGTTGAGAAGTGCCAAAAAAAAAAACTTATAAAAATGCACATATAAATAAGTGACGGTAAAAGGAAAAACAGATTCAAAATCCAAAACCCAGCGCGGTGACTGGTGAGTTTGTTTTTGTCTCTCAAAATCTCTCATTCCCGCCCACTATTCGTATTTCCAGGCAAGCTTGAATTTTTCTCTTTCATCATTTTATTTTGTTTAATTTTATTATTGAATCCGCTCAGGTTTAGAATATATTGAATGAATTGTAATTCGAAGATCTGAATTTGAATTTTCTTCAATCGGAATTGTTATGTGTATATCTGCGTTGTTAATTTGTTTGTATCTTTTGATGCTTAATCGAAGAACAAAAACCCTAGTTTTTCATTCGAATTTGAACCTGCCCTTCGTAATTGGAAGAATTTCAATTGGAATCGACATGAGAATGTCTCTGTTGGTTCAACCGATAGATGTAATTCAGTCTATTTATTTATGACTGGTGGTTTCCGGACCAGCTTGCACACACCTCGATTATTCCACCGGTTTCCTGCAACCTTCTACCAGCACAGGTACCTGAATTCGCCAAGGCTTAGACAGATAGGAAGAAACCTAGTGCTTTTTGCCTCCGTTGAGATTTGAACTCGAGACCTCATGGTTTCTTTTAATTTATGTGGCATAGTTTGCCTGGATACTAATTTTAACAAAGGAAGGAAGACTTTTTGAAACTCGTCATAATATTTATGTGACCTTTGACTTTTGAAACTTGTGGTTTTAAACTTGTCGTAAATATTTTGTGTCATTAAGGATAATATTGGAGGTCTAAGTTAAATTGTTTTCAATGTTGGAAAGCTACAATTCTTTTTGGGACGGAACAAAATGGAAATATTTCCAATTAAACTAGACGGCGAGGGAGTATATCAGTTGTAGTGAGAGTTAATTTGATAGAGAAAATATCACGTCAAAATAAAAAAAGCAAGTTGTGCTTCTTCGTTTTCTTGAATCTCAATTTGCCGCTTTAGAATTAAAAGATTTTCAATTGGAATTTGGTATGAGAATATCTCTCTTGTTTCATTCCATTGATGTGATTCAGTTTTGTTATAACTTGCTTCTTAAAGAAAACACTAATTTGGTAATTTTTTGCCCTTTAGCTGGAAGATGTTAAAAATAAGGACAGAGGAGAAGGAAAATGTTGTCTGCTAGTGAGAAGAAATACTCAATTGTGCCGTCTATTTAACTGTGTTTAATTGGACGCTGACTTAAATGTTACAGTGGTTGGTGGTTGAGAAATTAGTTTGATAGAGAAAAGCACCACTTCAAAGTTCAAAATTTGAATTCTTGAAAGTTGTAAAAATGATTTAGAATAAAATTATCTGCAAAATAATGTCAGATGTTTTAGGACATTTTAAAATAAAAAGACTATCACATTAATTAGGACGATGAGAGTAGTTGTTAATCAACCCCCCCCCCCCCCC
>MCJB01020516.1:118479-166152 GCA_002018475.1 Nicotiana obtusifolia
CCCTCCTGAATTTGGCACTTTAAAAATCAGAAATCTATGCTAAAGTTGGGAACAAAGGCAGGAATGGTTTAGGATTGATCTTGAATTTAGATTTTTGAGGAAGTCTGTGAAGTACTTATATTTGAATCTGCCCAAGCTTTGACTAAACCCTTTTCCTTCCCCCTGTGACAATTGATAGAGAGCGTGAGTCGCTTTCTTGACCTTCAGTCTAATTACGAACCTTGACTTTGTAATGTATTCGATTTGAGATTCTTACAGCTGAGTTAACTTTTGCATCTTGACTTTACAAGGTTACAGATAGTAATGGTTATCGCATTCCAGGCATCAGATAGGGGGTACCTTTCGAGTTTAACCTAGTTGATTTTGAGGCAGTTATGAAAGAAGCTGTTTGTTAGGACAACTTTTAACAGTTTGTGATCCATAGCTGTAAAAATGAAACGGGAGAATTATTTTGGAAACTGAAATCAAAGGATATTTCAATGAGAAGAAGTGTGCTATTTGGTGTAATATGAAAGAGGATTTTATAATTAGTTAGAATATAAATGAGATAAAAACTGCTTCGCCTAGGCTTGAGTAGAAGAAGAGTTTCTTGAGCAAGGTTCATGGAAGTCGGCTTTGCATGAGATTCACTAGATATTTCCCTGTTGCAATTTAAAGCTTTAGTTTCATCCTCTAAATTAGAAGGGGAGCCTTGGTGTAACTGGTAAAGTTGCTGTCATGTGACCAAGAGGTTACGGGTTCAAGCCGCGGAAACAGCCTCTTGCAGAAATGTAGGGCAAGTGAGCATACAATAAACCCTTGTGGTTTGGCCCTTCTCCGGACCTCGCGCATAGCGGGAGCTTAATGCACCAGGCTGTCCTTTTTAGTTTCATCCTCTAAATTGAAAAGCTTTAATCAGAAGACCGTGGGGCTTGAAAGTGTTCTAGATACAAGTATCGAAATTGATCCACAGTTTATTGTTTAATATTCAACTAGTCACATTTTAGTGGAGAAAGTATTGGGTTATGAGAACTTGGAAAGGTGAGATAAATAATGCTAGGACTATATGCTTCATTTGCAGGTTTCGGGCACAAGGTCAATGAAGAAGTATTTACCACCCATTATATATGTTCTTATTTTTTTTTATTGCTGTTTACGTATTGCTACAGTTTGTCGTTGAAAATCAGATGAGAGGAATCATCGCTGGACTTGCTGCTGGTGGAACTTGGTTGACTGAAAACACACTGCTTATTGTTGACTTTGCTTTCCTTAATATTGTTTGAATTATTGACATTACAAGAAGTAGATGTTGATTTAATTCATTTGGTGCTTCTATAGGAACTGAATTTTTCAATTCTGCTGTTGTCAAAGATTTGATAAATGCCATGTAATATAAAATAAGAAGATTTGTTGAATGACATGTGATTTCTGAAGTAAAAATAAATGGAAATACTGAATTTTTAAACTTCTTTTGCAGCAGAGCAAGAAATTTAGCCGATTGATGAAGAGAAAGAAAAGTGAGGTTCATGAAAAATACAGTCACAAGGAGAATGTTGGATCAAAGAAAGCAACATGTAGGATTGGTCGGCAACATCTGAATGCAGCAGGTTAGGCAGCTGACATGAATCTGTAGACAATTGCTGATTGAGTTCCATTTTGTTTGGCTTATCTCTCAACTGAGCATGACTTTTCTTGTGTACTTCCCAGGGGAATGTAGAAATGTTTCAGCTGGGGAAAGTGATGGGATTTTGCCCGAACAGGCTGCTAAAGAATCTAGCCTAATACTCCCCAGAAGGGTGACTTGTTCCCCTGTAACAAAAGGAGATGATGCAGCAGGGACTGGGAGTCAACAACTTGATTCCCATAAGAAGATTAAGCTACAGCTTTTTCCAATAAATAAAAGTACCCGACAGAGATTGGAAAAGGTATAACTCATGCATTAAATGAATAGAACCATGCGTAACGTGCACCAATTGAATCTTGATAGTTTTGGTATTTCTGGTAGGATGGCTGCAATCCATTCCAGGAACTTACTTTAAGTACTCACAAGAAGATATCATCAGTGACTAAGCACCTTAATACGAAGTGGAATTCTTCGAGTGTGGGGTTGGGGGAGCTCTTTCTATTCCCCTATAATATTAATACAGAAAACTTGGCATCAGAGAAGCGATGGAGCTCAAAAGATACCAACGTTTCTGCAGGACAGGTGTATGCAGCAATAGAAAGTCCTGCCATTTTTCGCTTAAGGTTTTAGACTGGTCTGATTCCATTTTTTCGCTTATAGCTCTTCAATCGAAAGGTTTTAATTTTGCTTCCAATTTTCTAGGTATGGCTGGTTTTCTGATGTTAAGCTCAAGGTCTCAGAGGTACCTGATATATCCCCTCCCTCTGGCACTCATTCACAATCAAGGGGTATTAAGAGAATTTTTGCTGCTGCAATGGACATTGGAAATGACAAAGTAGAGGGAGCTAAATTGAAAAATGAAGAGCTTAGTAAACCAATCTGCATGAATGAGCAGAAGATGCCTCTGAACATACCTGTTGATAATATGGTAAGTAATTATGTCATTCTGGTTCTTTTGTTTAATATCTTGTTCTGCAAATCTTCTCAGTCATTCAATCTAATGCCATTTATGATATTGCTGATTTTAGTCTGCTTCAGTTAGGAACTTATGCTGAAAAAGTTGAACATAAAGCAAAATAATGCTGCCCCTTATATCTTATGATTGCCGGGGTCTCTGGCAACACTGCTGATACTGTTAAGAGTTACCAGTTGCAAAAGCTTTAAGTAATTCATAAATGAGATCCCAGTGCATTAGAAATACCTCACTACAGATATTTCTTTTTTATGCTAGTTATAACTGATGTATAGTGGCTTGGGGAGAAAGAACTTGCAGGAAAGTAAAAATATGTCCAGATTTAGTATGTTGTCAATGTATGAATAAATATATGTAGGCATACCCTAGTAAATGCTTATAGGTTGGTAGCTAGGCACATCATTTGCTTGGGATGTCAAGTTTATTTCAAGTTTTACTGCAGTTCAAGGAAGTATGGGCTCAGGTGCCCGGTAAACTTCTCAAATTCCTATTTAAAATCCAATGTTAAAAAAATTTGACAAACTCGATAAAAGATGTACCTTTGCTCCTCTACCTCTGTATTCAGGCATTGCAAAGCGGGTTTTTTTATAAGCAGGCTTATCAAAGTGGATTCTGATACCTGTTTCCTTGGGATATCTAACCCTCTCAATTGGACAGTTTGTTTCCGAAATACTCTATGGTGATTTGGATATTCTGAATCTGAAATTGGTATGCTTGTCCTGCAAGATGTATACAACCCGCATGCACCATAAACTGACAACAGAAACAACCTAGGATATGTCGTGTTTATGTAACCTGTAGGCTGTGGCTAGATCAAGCAAACCGCTGTCAAATAATTGGGAAAGACTCAATGGTTGAGATGTGTGCTTAAACAAAATTGACATGGTTTTTTTTATAGGATGAAAATACAGAGTAATTAATTGTTGAAATTGCCACAAAAATTGGAGGTCCTTTACTGCATGTGTAAGATCAATTGTTAACGACTACCCTACCCTCTATGATTGTATTTTCATGTGTTCTAGAATCTAGCCTCTAGGACTGGTCTAACTAGATGATTTTTACCATCGGAAATGGCTATATATGTCTTAAATTTGGTCCTTGATACTCCTTTCTAGGTTGATGGAGCAAGAAAGCAAAATGTCCCTGCAAAGATGGTAAGTCCATGGGATGATATTTTCACCAACTTAAGCATTGGCGGATTGCTGTCTGAGGCATCTTTGCAAGGAAATATAAGCAACTCGGAAACTAAAATGGATTTGCAGCCAATCCAGGTAGTTTCTGATATTAGTGTTGGAGGCTTGCTGTCTGAAGTGTCTTTGCAGGGTAAGATGTCTACTGGAATGAATCAAGAGAACAGAGTGGGATTGCAGCCATCTTCATTTGCTTCGTTTATTAGCTCAGGAAGCTTCTTTTCTGAAGCATCTTCTCAAGGAAAGGTTAGTGATTGCAATTTAGCTTCAAAAGGAAGCAAATCTGGATTGAAGGAAACGTCAGAGTATGGCCAGCACAGTGAGTCAAAATTTTCATGGGATTTTAATCTCACTAATTTGAGCATTGGAGGATTGCTATCTGAGGTGTCTCTGCTGAAAAAAGTAAAAAATCATGACCAAGGAACTGAGGGCAAACCAAGCTCACAACCTACGTTATCTTTTCCTGATTCACTCGACGCTTTTATAGCTGCCCGCCTAAATTCACACTCTGAAATTTCAAAGTCATCATCTCATGAATTGCACTCGTCTATCTTGGATGCTGAAGAGACATGCCATGCATTTCCAGTGCGTAAAATTTCATCAGGAAACGAAAATGCAAGTACTTCGTGTGGAACAGCTGGTCCTGGCAATTGTCACGAGTATACAAGTTCAAAATCTTTCAGAATTCCATCATCCTCTAGCGCTCCTGAGGTTTGTTGCTCTATAATCTTTTCTGGTTTTCAGACTAAAAAAGCTTCATTTTAGCCATCATTAGTTTTTGGCTTTTGATAATATTGCTTCCATGTGATCAATTCTCAATGTGGAGCTTCCTAATTTGCTTCCTTCATTATTACATAACTTCTTGATGTTCTTATGGAAAGGATTGACGATTTCTTACATTCTGGTGTTGTTACAGCGCACAACTCAAAATTTGATTGCACGAGATCAGCCATCTCAGCAACCAAGGACACCCCTCATTTCCCGTCCAAGGGGGATTTCTGATGAAGACAACAGCGTTGGGCTAAAGGACATCAAATGGGTACTTTTCGCTCTTTAACTAATCTTGTGTCCATTTGAAATTTTGCTTCTTGTCAAGGAACAGGAGAAGTTAACATATTCCTTTCCTATGTCTGTTTGCAGGAAGACTCTTTAGGACCATTTGATCTTGGAATGCCTATCTTGCCATCGGTTAGTGGTGGCGACAGTGTTAGCCTCAGCGAGTTCATTAAATAACATATTTATGTAGTCTTGAACTGATACCAGACACTAGGACAATTATCCTCAACTCGAGGATCAAATTCTTGAGCAGTTGAAACTCGAAAGTAAAAATGATGCTGTTGAATTGTCCATAAAAATAGCTAAAAGAACGATACTGTGATTATCAAAGACAGTTGTATTTTTATGTAATATTAGCCTTAAGTTGGGCTTTTCATTTTCTTCAACACCTAAGACAGGGACTTTGTAGTATCTTTCATATGGAAGTTAAGATACGTTAGTGTGTGGAAAACAGTCACTGAATATGGTCGTGTTTGGATTGAAAAGGATAACTGATCACGCTCAATTCTAGTCCTAAAAAGAATAAGCTGTCGCTGCAAATATAATTTGGTCTAAGAGTTCAGAATTGTTCTTAGGAATTCGGTAGACATAAAGATCTTAGGAATTGTTCGAGCTTCTCTTCTTGGCCTAAGTTGTAAATATAAAGATCTTTATGTCTAACTAATTAATTACAAATTAAAGGAGTGAATTAACAACTAAAAATACAAAGGGTTGGAGATAAGATTAAGGAGGCCTAGAGTTATGATTTCCCCAATTGTCGGAATCCTTCCCGCTACGTCTCCTATATCGCCCAAGTATTCTCTACCGATCATGAGTACTTCCGGTGTTATAATTCTCTTCCGAGCAACTACCACAATTTACTAGGTGTATTCTTTTGAACACGCTAGCTGACACTAGTTTACCGCTCACTAAGATCACAACAATGTTTTGTTATTCCTAATCCAACCTTTAAGCCTTACGTATTGATTCTTCATGTACATTAGGAGTGATGTTGTTCAACAACTACCTAAATGTGTACCCTTTCCTAAGCAATTCACACTAAATAAGCACAGTTAATTGATGGACATTCAATCAACAACAATAAACACGTAGTTGAACAAGTGGAGAAATCCAACGGCTCAATTATATAAAAATATAACAAGAATTTATCCTACAAAAGGTTCCATCCAAACCCTAGATAACAAATTAGCTATTCATAATAGTATGTAAAACTACAATACTAAACTTCATAACCAATAATGAAAAATTGGAAGAAGAAAGGGAAAAACTCGTAGAAGAAAACTCCTCCTTGCTCTTAGCTACAACTGTTCATTATCACCAAGAATACAAGTTAGAACAATTCCTAAGTTGTAAATATAAAGATCTTTATGTCTAACTAATTAACTAACAAATTAAAGGAGTGAATTAACAACTAAAGATATTAAGGGTTGGAGACAAGATTAAGGAGGCCGAGAGTTATGATTTCTCCAATTGTCGGAATCTTTCCCACTACTTCTCCTATAATATCGCCCAAGTATTCTTTACTGATCGTGAGTACTTTGGGTGTTGTAATTCTCTTCCGAGCAGCTACCACATTTTACTAGGTGTATTCTTCTGAACTACGCTAGCTGGCACTAGTTTACCGCTCACTAAGATCACAACAAGGTTTCGTTATTCCTAATCCTACCTTTAAATCTTCCGCATTGATTCCTCACGTATGTTAGGAGTGATGTTATTTAACAACTACCTAAATGTGTACCTTTTTCCAAGCAATACGCACTAAATAAGTACAGTCAATTGATGGTCATTCAATCAACAACAATAAACACGTAGTTGAACAAGTAGAGAAATTTAACGGCTCAATTATATAAAAACATAACAAGAATTTATCCTACAAAAGGTTCCATCAAAATACTAGATAACATATTAGCTATTCATAATAGTATGTAAAACTACAATACTAAAATTCATAACCAATAACGAAAAATTGGAAGAAGAAAAGGAAAACTCGTAAAAGAATTCTCCACCTTGCTCCTAGTGTGTTCTTGCCTCCTCAGGTCGAATCCCCTCTCAAAAACTTCCATTCCCTTTCTCAACTTGTTAAGGGAGTATTTATATGTTAGGGTCGAGGTCCTTGAGTCTAAATCCGGATCGGAGTCTTTTAATTCGCGAACTTTTGACCACCGGGCTACAAACCTCGCGCGGCCAACCTGGCTACAGAGCTGGCTACGCCCGGCGTGTAGCGCGGTCAAGCTAGCTACGGCCTGTAGCGCGATCAAACTGGTTACGGAGCTGGCTATGCTTGGTCTGTAGCCAGGCTTGGGTACTTTGTGTTTTTGTGCTTTTTTCTTGCGTTTTCGTACTCTGTTCGTGCAACTTTCATTCGACTCTTTCTTCCGATGCTCCTACACATAAAACAACACAATTTAGATCAAATGTCGCACGATTAACCACTAAACCAACCAAATATAGGATGAGTAATGTACTAAAAGTACAGCATTTTGGCCAAACATCAATAACAAAGAAAAAACTTAATTTTCATTTGACATTAATCTACGAGTTTGCAATGTCATAATAAGAAGAAACTACTGTCGCTGGGATCTGGTATTATGAAATCTTTGTTGAAGGGATTGTTTTTCTTTTGTTGTCAATTTTAATTCAGTTTGATGTAGATTATCTAATTTGATTCAATTGGAATTTCCTCTAACATAGTTTTATAATCGAAGTATATAAATCACCTTTTGAGCAGATAATTTACATTATCTTAATGAAATTGAGTAAGTTATGGTCAACTAATTTTACTGATCATTTAAAGTATCAAAACTATTTGGAAAATTTGAAGGCCAAATACCTAGATGACCCTCTCAAAGTTGTTACTTGTTAGCTGGTAATCACATAAATATCTCAACTCGATGAAAATGTTTAGTAGAGTTACCTCGGTAGATATTCCTTTTGGCTACACATTCACATATAACAACTAAGATTATATACTTAGTAAACCATTGATAGTCTAAATGTCTTTGATTTCTTTTCTTGTAAATTCAAATCAAAGTTAATTCTCACAAATGAAAGACTCCTTCACCTGCTTTTAGCTCTACTTACAAGTTATCCTTTAATAAACTCATACTTGAAGTAAAACTAAATTAGAAATTTATACAAACACAAAGAGTATTAACAGAAAAATCGTTTCGTCCCAATTTAGTTTTGAAGTCAAATAAAGACAAAAAAATATATGAATAATCTAGTACGACCAAACACTCTTCGAAGGCATGAAATATCTTTTTAGATTATGTAGTCGAAATTAGGGAAAGGTCAATCCAATTCTGAATGAAAATAAAATGTTGTGAATTTCCTCCTAACTAAAAGATCATTTCGACATTTCCAAACATATTCGAGGGTTCAAGGTCATTGCTTGCGATTCATCCATTTGGAAAGCTAATAGGAAAAGGAATTACGTAGCATTTATGCACACGTGGAACGCAAAAGAATACTCTATTGCCGGGTACTAACTCTTCTATAATTCCAATCATGGAGGAGTCGGCAAGAAATATCATATGCTTTGTATTATATTTATAAGTGATAATGGTGGAATTTTAGGTTTCCATGATAAGATAATAACACGTGGCGTATCCTAACTGCAGGCCTAAAGAAAAATCTCGTTGTTATTTACTAGTATTCATACTCACGGGTTGCGAGAAGATATTAAATATAATTTTTTATAAAAAAAATTTTACTTGAAAAATACGACACACACAAAGAATCATGTATATGATATTATTTTATGAACATGTAAATACATTGAATATTCATACATTCAAGTCTATTCAAATTCTACTATTTTTTCTTGAATTGGATTTTATTATTTAAGTAGTTGAGAAAATTGAAATAAATTCAAGATAAAGTCTATATTTAAAATATAAAAATATTTATCATATTTTTATTTTCTTCATGAAATAGTAGATAATAATATTATATAGACCCGTCAAGTAATAAATATTGGTGCAACAATATGAAAATATATTAGTAACAATATAATTAATAGGTTAAAAAGTTTCCTGATTTGATATATATATATATATATATATATATATCCCTTGGAGGACATTTTGGCCGACTAAAAATCCTTGTTATGATGCACAATTTTATTTGTATATTGTTCATAAAAATTGTCAGTATCTGTGAGAATGCTTAAATCTACTAGCATAGTGTAATGCCCCGTAAATTTCTACAAATAATTTGGGTTGATTTCAAACTTATAGAATACAATGTATTAAACCCGAGCTTCATGAGGTTTCTTGAGTGGAATAAAGTTATTAGAATACTTGATATAAATTATTTTATTAATGGTTGAGTTTTGAATTAGTAGTAAATAAGAGATCCTTAAGAACACTTAGAAAAATATTTAAAAGAAAGGGAATTAGATTTCAATTCTTGGAAACACTTGGATAACGAAATGCATGTTTGGAATAAATGGAACGAGAGATGAAAATTTAAAACAAAAGGTTGGCAGTGGCTAAACAAGAATTAGGGAGACGAGGAGACAATGAAATTTATTTCTTCAATTTGCTTGGAAAAGTAGGAGAAAACCAAAAGGAATTTAAGAAAAAGAATGCTTCAGGGATAGAAGCTGGACCTCGTGCGATAGCATCCCCATCGTTCGAACGCAGCAGTTGGGCTTTGAGAGAAGGGAGACCTCCTACCCTATTTGATGCTTCTTTGGTAGATTTGGTCTATTAGTTTCATCTTCTAACACTCCGACTACATGCAATTCATAGATTCTTGAAAATTTCTCTCAAAAACATTTCAAGAATATAAGTTTTGAAATTCGAGAATTTGATATAAAAGTAATATCTTTATTCTAATCTTATATATTATACTCCATAAATTTAATAGACTATATTTATGAAGAAAGATTTGTATATAAATATCTATTCATGAAACCCAATATAATTAGTATTGAAATTGAAGGGTTTGTTGGTAAGGATGATGAATAGTATTGGATTTTGCTCGAGCGATGTCGTTTTGAGCTTCTAATGGAACGTCTAGTTTCCATAACATGTTTAATGGATGAATTATAGTTAAAACTCTGACCTTCAAATGGTGAAATAAGGATTTTTGTGAAACTTGTGAAATTGGACCTAAGTGTTAGACACTTAGTTGATTTGGTTCGTGTTATTGCGATACGTTATTGATATATGTGAGCTCGTATATGTAGATTATGGATTGTTGATGTCGTTGAGCTTTTGCGTAAGATTTGGAAAGCGAATTGAGGTAAGTTGATTAAAACTTACTCTACTTGAGCGATTTTCTCTAAAAATATATTTTGACTTGATACATGAGATTGTTCGTAAATGTGTATCCGTCTCGTGGGGACAAGCAAGAAGGGATGTCACCATGTGTTCTTAAGTCGTGTTGCATACGAAGTGGTGTCATGTTGTTTTGAAAATCTTATTTTCAAAAAATTGTTAGCAAATGGCACTTGAGGCAAACGTTATAAGTTTTATTAAAAACTCATATTGATGATAAAGGGATTAAACATTTGAGTTCTATTATTACCTTTATTTTATAAAATGAGAAACATAATATTTCTAAAATCTTTATATTTTGAAGTAGCACTTGCTAAACCTTTAAGGATTGAAATCTCATTTTTTTTATGCTTCATATAAAATGAGAAAGGATACTCATTTTATTTGTTCAAACGATTTGAATTGACTATGAGCGTCATGATTTGATAAAATAGATACTTTGAGGCTACTAGGTTATGAATTTATTTTCGGAGTATCAAATATTTTGGGAGTTACTTGTGGCCACCAAGATTGGCTTCGAATATATCGTGTTCGTCGTTCATGAAATTACACGTGCCGGTGTAGGCGTAGATGATCACTTTGTGGGATAGACTACGGCGGAGCATCCTCCTTGAGAGGGTGCTATTTGTGCTATTACTAGCATGGCTGAGTTGATTCGTATGGCACTGCGATGAAATGACAAGTAGGGTTTATGATACTTGCCGCTAGGTACATAACCTAGGTGGCCTTCTTGTGTCTGTGATGGTATAGTACTCCCCCGTGAGAGGTAAAAAATAATTTTGTTATGTATAGACCTAAGGAGCCGAAAGTGATTTCAATGACTTAATAAATTTGAAACAGTTTCATCGGTTGATATAAGTATTTAAAAAAGAAGTTTGTATCATGTTTTATATTTTACTAGTTCTTTTTATTTAAAATAATAGAGTATGAACTGGTGTAAAGGATTATCGCTTTATATAAGGTATTGGTTGCATATGTTTTGTAAAGACTTGTCCTAGGAACTCGAGTTAGAGGAAGTCTATGACACTTATTGAGTACCGTAGTGGTGTACTCAGCCCTCAGGAGCCCTTTTTCAGGGTCCCGCTTTTTTTTACATGTTTTTAGGATGAGCTGTGGCATGTGATGAGCGGGTGAGGCTAGGATGACTCTTTTTCCAAGGTATATAGTGAGGCACCATTTCTTTTTCGTGGTAGCTGTCGTGTTGATCTTACTTTCTTCTGGCTGCGGTTTGCCCCAAGTATTTATTCTATCTTTGTGTCATAGAGATTCCATAGACAATATTGTCATTACTTTGGATTGCAATTGAGAGTTATTTATATTGCATGCATGAAAGAAGTATTGTCATCTTTATGTATTTCAATTATTGAAAAAGGTGGATTTAAAGATTATGTTTTATGTATGGTCTTAATTATTTAAAATAATTATGTTTTCTAAAAAGCTTCCGCATACATATATTAAGCATATAGATGGGTATTCTTGTATGGATTGGTACACTCAGGTTGGATAGTATGTCGGGTACCGGTCACGTAGTTTTGGATCGTGACACATAGTTGGATCAAATAGAAATTTTAAGAATAATAATTTTTTAAAAAAAAAAAGATGTTGGTGATGGAGTTAAGGACAACAGTTCTTTCTTTTTCTTTTTTTTTTAAAAGAGTGGGTTTTGGGGTTAGGTGTTTTCTAGGAATAATGTTAAATACTTACCTCTTGAAATTTAAATGTTAAATTAACTTTTTAGGCATTTTATCGCTCGGATAATTTTGCAAATCTTCATGTTGATAGTTACAAAATTACATCCAACTTCCACATAACTTAGTAACAAAAATAATAAATAAAAAACAATATAATTAAAAATGTCGTATTTCATAATCATATTAGCAAAACTAACCACACTAATATTATTACATTATTTACTTATCTTATCCTAATATTGTCAATTGTCTTGAGGAATGCCAAGTGACTTGTTATTAGACTGCCACTTGGCTTAATGTGGATATTTGAAAGAAGAAATTGCATAAATAATTATTTGAATTGGAGTATGTGGATAAGAATCAACTTGAAAGAAGATACTGCATAAATAATTCTCTTGGCACTTGGCTTAATCTTGTAAATTACCAAGTGACTTTTTATTATGCTGTCACTTAACTTAATATGGTGTTTTTATCTCTTCCTTTTATTATATATAAATATATATAAGTCTTGTTTCGAAGCGATGAAGTTAATAGGAATACGTGAGAAGCTCTTGTTAGGCAGTGTCCAATGTACCATTATCAAAAATTGGCAAATGAAATTATATTGGAGCATTACCTATAAAAGTAAAATTAGTGACTGATTTAATGTCTAGATTAATACTGATTGACTAATTTGATTCGCTCAGTTGCATCTTGTCAATATTTTGACTTACAAATAGTCAAAATATTGTTATTTCTCCTTTCTTAATTTCTTTACCTTTTTTTAATCATTATTTACTATAGCCTCAAGCTTTTGCCACTGCTTCAGTTACTCCAAGAATTGGATCCGTAATCTCTTTGATTATTTCAATTTTGCCCATTTGGGAACATACTTCTAAAGTAGATTTTATATTATTTGACTAAGTTTCTACCTGTATCCCTTTGATTGCTCCAGTTTTGTCCATTCTGCTTCTCTTTGGATATACTTGCATAAAATATAATTTGACTAGGTTCTACCAGCCAAAACCTTTTAATTTATAACTAAATTTAAAAAAATGTATCTCCAAAAACAAGAGTAAATTTCCTTGAGATAACAGAAGGAACATGGTCATTAGCCATGGACTTAAGACATGATCTATTTTTCCATATTATTCGACACATGACGGCGAAAGCAAAGAAATCCTAGAAAATGACTCTTTTTACAACTATTACATTATTCCATTAATATTTGCCGGCCTAGGGACAAAGAGAATTACAACTTCCTTAACATGTTTACCATTTCCTTTCTCTCTCTTTGTTTTTATTATCAAAATGATTCATTTGTTAGTCATATCATCATCTTCATCTAGTTATTTGCATTATTCTCTTAGTCATTACCACCACTTAGATTCAACACAAAAAGAATTTTAGGAGATTCGCGACGTGAAGGGGCCATATCCATCATGGGGTGTGTTCAAGGCAAGGGTTATGGTTTCTCTCCGGAGAGGTTTGAGAGAATGAAAGTTGATAATGGTTATGTTAAAGGAGATGAAGTTGGAAAACAACATGCAGAAAGACGACGACAACAACAACAACATAATACAAGAGATATGAGTCGAACTAGGAAGCAAGAAAGGAATTATGGAGTTGAAGTAGAAAAGAGAAATATTGGTAGAGATCAAAAGGAGATGATCAAAGGAAGGGATGGAATTGGAAATGGAAATGGAGTTGGAGTCAGAATAGGAAATGAATTATCAAATAGAAGCACAAGGAAAATGGGAGGAGATGAATTGGTGGATGGGTGGCCAAAATGGCTTGTTGATAACATTCCTAAAGAGGTTTTGGTTGGTTTAGTTCCAAAGACTGCTGATTCTTATGATAAGCTTGCTAAGGTAAGTTTCCCATCTCCTCCCGAGAGACCGATTCAGGATTCTAACTTATGTTCAACCTTTAAGATTCTCAATAGTGAACCTATTATATTATTCTTCGACATTATGAGTACAAAATCTAATATCCATTGGAATTTTAATTGTTTTTCAAGATCTTGCCTTTGTGCATGAGACATGAAGATGCTTTCTTACGCATTTAAGCTATTCAAAACGATACATTAAACATATATGATTTGAAATAAAAAAATCCAAATATAAATGCATCTTATTTTTGCAGGTAGGGCAAGGGACATATAGCAATGTGTATAAAGCTAAAGATAGGAAGAGTGGAAAAATAGTAGCCTTAAAGAAGGTTAGATTTGATACATCAGAACGAGAGAGTGTAAAGTTTATGGCAAGAGAAATCATAATATTGAAGAAACTTGATCATCCAAATATCATCAAGCTTGAGGGCTTAGCCACTTCAAGAATGCAATACAGTCTTTATTTGGTTTTTGATTTCATGGAATCTGATTTAACTAAACTTATCAATCGCACTCAAGGAAGACTCACTGAGCCTCAGGTAAATTACTTATTTTCTAATAATGTATTGAGAAAATTGCATAATTTAAGTGGTAATAGCTATTGACTTCCTAATTATTTGTTGTTTTTGCTCGTAATGTTTCGGAATGAAAAAAAACAAAATCAAAAGATTTAAAATATGTTAGACAAATCTAAAGGAAGATAGAATACAATGAAAGTTGAAAATTCGTGTAGTTTGAAATTGAGTAGTAGTTATCACACGCTCATCAAATCATCAACCTTTTTGAGAAATTGAACTTCATTAATGCATGTTATTTTTCTAAATAAACTAATCCTTAAGCCGATTTTGAAGTTATTTTAAAGAAGAATAGTAGATTGGTGTCATATTTTAGGATTTTAGAGTAATTGCTCAACAATTTACTTGAGTAAAAAACAGATAAAAATCATGGATAACTTATGGATACTTTTTCGAAACTATGTCTTCTATTAATTAAGCCTAATAAAATGTATGTTTTTAAATTAAAGGTCCATCAGCAATAGAGAAGTTAGGGCCGACTCCATCATCCTGTATATACCATAATAATAATAATAATAATAATAATAATAATAATAATAAATGTATCTAAATAAATAACTTGCAGGTAAAACGTTACATGGAGCAGTTGCTCTCAGGACTTCAACATTGCCATGAGAGAGGGATATTGCATAGGGATATTAAGGGGTCGAATTTGCTAATAGACAAAAATGGGATGCTCAAAATTGCTGATTTTGGCCTTGCAAATTTTTACCAGATAAAGCCAAAGAGGCCCCTAACAAGTAGAGTTGTGACACTTTGGTACAGAGCCCCAGAACTACTTTTGGGTTCCACTGATTATGGAGTTGGGATTGATCTTTGGAGTGCTGGTTGCCTTTTGGCTGAGATGTTTGTTGGAAGGCCTATTATGCCTGGTAGGAATGAGGTAAACAAACATTTTAAAAAAAATTTTATTATTAAAATGTTAAATCTTATAGGAAATTAAATATAAAATAACAATAATAACACCAATAATAAAATGCGTTATTGTTGAATCAGGCTTCGCCTATTGTTCAAAATTCTCCACTGTTGCCCCTGTGAGAGTTGGGGTCGTGTCTCAATCCTAGTATGACTTATCATTTGAAAAGACCAACTAAACACTATTGACTTGAATAGTTTTTATTGCACTAGTTATCTGATAAGTTAATAACTTAAGGTCTATTATATGAATTATTTGCGGTAATTCACCATAAATTAATCAGTTTTATGTTAATTGTTACCCTACTGTAATTCTTCTCCTTTATCCGGGGTTAATATCAACATTATTAGTAAGTTCACACAAGCAAAGTCAAATTAATAGAAAGTTGAAAATTCATGGTATTTAAAAACTAATAATGCTGTAACTTCCTTTTTTCTTTTTCAGATAGAGCAACTTCACAAGATATTTAAGTTGTGTGGATCACCAGCAGAGGAGTATTGGAAGAAAGTGAAGCCACCAACAACATTTAGGCCACCACAGAATTACAAGCCTTGTTTTGGAGATGTATTTCCAAATTTACCTGATTCTGCTTTTCCCCTTTTATACACACTTTTGGCTGTGGAACCTCAATTCCGGGGCACTGCTGCTACTGCTCTCCAAAATGAAGTAAGTTACAAAATTTCATTATGTCATTGACATGCCTAAAAAAACATGCATTTCTAACAAAAATGTCTAAGTTATTTTACTTCTTTTTTTTTCCGGTTTAACCATCCGGTATAACCCGATTAATTTAGAGTTGCACCGGATAGGCCATAAAAGGGATAAAGTACTCATGCATAAAGACTTTTTATTCTCGAAACTCGAATTTGGATCTTGTTAAGAATTGAGATATTTCAATCAAAATAAGTTCATCTTATTCCGAGTTGAACGAGAGTTAATAGAATTTAGGGTGAAAATGATAAATCCGATTACAAGACATGAATTGAGTGTGAGTTTGAATTGGTAATATAGAGCATTAGTAACCTTCTTGGAAGTAGCAAAATAAGTTGGACAAAGATCACATTTAGTCCCCGGCAAAAACTATTTATATCCGATAATCTTAAAAATGTATAAAATTTATATATTGTTTGTATATAGTAACATGCATAAATGTGTGTGTGTATACACGCACGCACACACAAAAACAATTATAATTTTCGATTCTTATTTTGAGATCGGTTATACAATATTATTTTTCCAAATAAATTTTTAAAGTATAAGGGTGGTAAATACAACAAAGGTTTCATTTCATAAATTCAGTTAGTCTTTACTGGTACAGTATATGTATATAATTGAGCACTAAAATTTTCCTAAACATTGTCTTAGTTCTTTATAACAAGTCCATTAGCATGTGGGCTCTCTGAACTGCCTGTCATCAAAGTAGAAGAGGATGGCCCGGCCAGATCCATTGATATCACAAGGTATGTTTTCACTTCTTCCATTGAACTAAGGTTTCTAGAAAGAAAAAAAAAAGGAAAAAAAGAAAAAGAAAATCAATTTGAAATATAGAGCTTTCTAGTAAATTATAATTTATGTGGAAGAAACACGTAGAAATGACACCGGGTAGCCATTCTAAAGGGCTGCTATTTAGGAATTAGCTAATATGTTCTGAATTTCAGTTTTTCAATTTAATTTTTCGGACACCAATATCCTAAATTGGAGTAAATTTTATGGGTGGTCATTCAACTTTGTGTTCGTTACGCAAAAGTCACTTTTTTTGTTTTTGTTACATAAAAATCATTCAACTTTGTGTTCATTACCTAAAAGTCACTTTTTTTTCTTTTGTTACACAAAAATCATTTTACTTTGCTCTATTTATAACAAAAGTAACCTTGGCCAGATTTTACAATACTTTTAACTGAAAAAACTATTATGCCCTTGATATTATAAATCCTCTCATTTATATAATACCTTCTATATGATATACTATATAATATATTTTTACCTAGGTATTTTACTTATAATTAAATAACTTTAAATTATTTTATTTATTATTTTTATAATATATTCATATATTTTTTTTCATGGCAATCACTTTGTTTAATCATATTTAAACATGAACATATTTTAAATATCAAAATAAAAAAAAAAATTATTTGAAATAATAACAAACAGATTTATTTAACAAATGATAGTTTTTTTTATAGTCAATAAAAAATTTTAAAAAAATTTAAAGATATTTGTATTTAATATTAAGATTTTTAAAGCTTTATCTGTTAATATTATTTATTTAAAAATATTAATCTGATGTGTCATTGTGTTAAATATGGGTATTTTATTTATTGGATTAATAAGTATGGCTTGGCTGATAAATCAGTAAGCTTTGATTTTATAAATTTCATTAAAAATATTTTATTAAGCTATTTTTTTGTGGTAATTAATCGCTTTTATATTAATCACCTATAAAAGTGTACAAAACCATAGCATCGCTTAGACGGCTAGCTATCTCATTACAACTCTATCGTCTATGTAACATGAATTCTATACACTCAAACAAAAATATAACTCTACATTAATCTCTGAACCAGTGGTAGCTCTAATGTTGCAAATGTATGCTACTCACGTGCAATAGCATTCCAGTCTCTAACCCTTTTTTCAAAAATCTTCATATTTCTCTCAATCCAGATGGCATGTGATATTTCTGCATACACCATGCGGAATATCTTTGCTCTTTGGGATTTGTCTTTAGCATGCTGCAGAATGCATTGAAGGTGTTGCTCCCAGGAGTGTGTTATCTTATATCCATGCTGCATCCAGTGCATGATCTTCCTCCATAGATTCTTGGTATACCCACAATTAACAAACAGATGTTCCTTGCTTTCATCATGTTCATGGCATAATGCACACTGTGTTTCTACTGCCATTCCCCATTTTGCAGCCTATCTGTAGTGACGAGCCTTCCATCTAGTAGCATCCATATGGTAAATTATGCTTTAGGCCTTGCAATGTTCTGAAACATTATACATTTCCAAATCACCCGAGGTCTTTCTCCCAGCAACTGCAGGTGTATGTGCCTAATCAAACTAATCATATAGTTGCTCCTCTGCACCTGGTTCAAATTTGCTCGAGCATTAAAAATTTGTCTGATCATCCAGCAAGCTTGTTTAGGAACTGGCACTTGTAGAAATTGTTGACCTTTGATGTAATATGAATGAATCCATTTAATCCACATTCTGTCCTGCTTAGCTTCCACATTCCAACATACTTTGGTGATAGCAGCTCTATTCCACAATTGAATGTTCACTAGATTTAGACCTCCACTAGACTTAGGAGAGCAGATCTTATCCCATGAGATCAGGGCCTTCTTAGTAATGATATTGGTGGCAGACTATATATAGCTCCTACAATATGCATCAATAATCTTTAACACCTTAACAGGAAATGGTAGCAGCTGAGCCCAGTAGGCTTGGATGCCAAAGATCACACTTTGTACTAGTTGTACTTTTCCTGCATAAGACAACTTCTTGGCTGGCCATGAAGATATTTTTGCCACTATCTTTTGAATAAGGGATTACCACTGGATCATTAAGATCTTTTTGGTTGATAGTGGTATGCCTAAATATTTGAAAGGCATCTCTCCTTGTCTATATCCCAGATGTTGTAGGATTCTGTTTCTTTTAGTAGTAGAGACCCCTCCAAAATATACAGAGCTCTTTCCCAAGTTGGCTTGCAGACCTGATGCTTGTGAGAATTGGTTAAAGCACCTACACATAGCAGCCACTGATGCTAAGTCACCTCTTGCAAACAACAATAGGTCATCAGCAACGCTTAAATGTGTAATGCCCAGCCTAGCACACTTTGGATGATAGTTGAAGTCTTTATTATCATTCAGTCCATTTAGACTTCTGCTTAGGTACTCCATGACAATAACAAATAGGAAAGGAGACATATGATCCCCTTGTCTAAGTCCCTTTTTAGCATCAAATGGGATGATGGTCTCTCCATTGATCAGTATGGTATAATTGACTGTCTTGACACATTCAAAAATTCAGCCAGTAAATTGTGTAGGAAAGCCTAAAGTATCCATTACCTGTTCTAAAAAGATTCACTCCACTGAGTCATAGGCCTTTTGTAGATCAATTTTAATCATACACCTGTCAGAAGTGTATTTTCTTGTATAAGACTTGACCAATTCATGGGCTAGAATAATGTTATCTGCAATTCTTCTCCCAGGAATGAATCCATCCTGATTTGTACTAATTATAGATGCAATAATCTTCTGTAGCCTTGCTGCTAGTACCTTAGAGATGAGTTTATAGAGTAAAGTACAGCAAGCAATAGGTCCGAAATCCTTCACAGTGGTAGGTTTATCAACTTTAGGTATCAGTATCATAGTAGTACAATTTATTGCCTTGTACATTCTACCAGAGGTAAAAAGTTGTTTAACAGCTTCACATACATCCTCCTTGATAATTGGCCAGGCTTTCTTAAAGAAATAAGCATTGTGACCATCCACCCCTGGTGCCTTGTCATCTCCAATATTCTGTAAACCTTCAAATATCTCTTTATCAGTGACTTCTACACATAGTTGAATTCTTTGCTGCTGGGAGAGAGTAGGTCTTTGTTTCATGATCTCCCTATTGATGGCAGGAAGTGTTTGGGCAGCAGTTCCCATCAGGGATTTATAGAATTCAATAATTTCATATTTAATCCTCTCAATGTCACTTAGGGTCTGTCCATCTAGAGATGTGAGTTCTTTAATCTGCTTCTTCGTATTTTTTTCCTTCAATATAGCAGAGAAATACTTGGTATTTGAATTCCCAAGTATAATCCACTTAGCTCTTGACTTTTGCTTTAAAACACTTTCCTCTACAAGGGACCATTTTTCCAATTGATGAAGGACATCTTTCTCCTGTTCCATATTAAGCTATTACCTAACAAATTTAATATCTTGAAAATTAACGTTAAGAAAAAATTAAATGTACAAATATATTATAAAAATAATAAATAAATAATATCGTATTATTTTAATTATAAATAAAATACCTGGGTAAAAGTATATTGTATAGCATATAATATAGAAGGTATTACACAAATGGGATGATTTAAAGGGCATAACAGACTTTTCAGGTGAATGATTTATAAAATCTGGTCAAAGTGATTATTATGATAACTAGAGCATAGTAAAATAATTTTTGTGTCACAAAAGAAAGCTCAATTTCTCTAGAAGAAAGGAGAGAGAAAGAAGAACCTATTCTATTAAAGAATATCTTATTTACTAGAATCGTTTGCTACTAGTCCGGGGCTCAATGACTTTGCCTGCTTTCTTGCTTGTCGCGAAGCAGCTAGAAGTACTCGCTTCACGCCGAACTTCTTCCCGATCCTTTAAAAACGTCCAGCAGGAATCGAACCTACGAATTTGCCCCTTTACTAAGGAAAGGTACTTTAACCATTCAGTCATAGATGCAAAAAGACTCAGCGAGTGAAATAGGTTTTGGTATTCTTTCTCGAGCTTCTATTTCTTCAGTTAAAGGAGATTCGGAGAAAAGATAGAATAGGAAGACGTGTTTCCAGAACGAATAAGATACGGAAGATAAAAACAGGTCCGCAGGATTTTAAAATTTTATTTGGTCTTTTTCAAAAGGAATAAAGGAAGGAATCGATGCATCTATTCACTTTATTCTGCTTCCAATTTCGCCAGGTCCATCTATTCCAGACCCAGCTAGGGCTTCCTCAACACCCCGTTGCTGTTAGAATGGGCAAGAGCCAATCCTTTATTTCTTTTGAAACAGATCAATAGTTCGAGTTTCGATAACTATAAAAAAAACTTTCTAATTCACTCAGAAAAGAATGATCGTTCTTAATTTGAAGTGAAGAAGCCCACAAGGCGGTAACTAGAAGGGAGGAATTCAAACCCGGCATTCAGCCATTTAGACTTTTGGGTAATGAACAAAAAGTTGAATGACTATTACGTAACAAAAGAAAGAAAAATGACTTTTGGATAATAAACACAAAGTTGAATGACTGTTGCTCCCAAATGCACACACAAGTATACGTGGCGGACAAGTAATATAGGATTTTGAAGTCCGGATATCGTACCCACAGGGACTTATATCAACTACTCACCAACACACTAATATTGTTATTCAGTCAAGCTAAATTCAAATTCAAGAGTTTAATTATGCTAAACTACAATTCTAAATAATAACTAATTTATCAAGTAACTAATTGATTTTTGTTTTTCAGTAGAGACAAGTATTCCAGGGTTGTGATCGATTTACCAATCTTATTGTGTTCGAATTAACTCTCCCTTTCATATAATTCACTCATGGTTGCTAATTAATCGATAAATGTTCTCATAGCCTTCTCCCGAAGTACTACTCGCCTATTCTCAATAGATTAATGCCTATATTCTTATGAAATCAATCTATTAAGAACATAATAAGATCACGATATTTAATTAAGCACGGTGATTAGGTATATTCCTATCCTAACCACAAATCCGCTTCCTCTAAGGGTTAAGATCATGCTCTCTTCAACACTTCTCTAGTCTAAACACGGCTTTCCCAAGCATAGCATAGATAGTAAATAGTACCTAACTGCTGGCCAGACAATTAAGCAATTAAACACAGAATTGAAGAAACAACCATATGTTGGTGAATTATAATCAAGGTTAAGTTAACGTTAAACAACAATATTCATGGCTAATCACAACCTCAGAACAATGGGTGTTTAGCCACTCATAATATAATCACACAATAGCATAAATATTGAATCAATTGGAAAATACTAGAAAAAAGATTGAAGAAAACTGAGAAATCTTCGCTTCCCAACGATCCCGTGTGTGTTTTTGCTCCAAAGTGGCGTCCCTCCCTTCAAAAATAGGTTTTGTCTTCCTTTTATACGTGTTGGGTAGGTCTAGGGCCGAAAATAACCTTGTTCCGGACGAAGTTGGACAAACTTGCTTCACCGGCGCCCTGGGTAGCGCAAGGCGCCCACCAGGGTGCTGCCTCCAGTTAACTCTCTATCTCCAGCACCACAGGTGGCGCCCAAATGCCCAGATTTGTCCGGCTTTGTTCGTTTTGGTTCAAATCTTGCGCGTTTCGCCCCCAATTGCTCCCGACTCATTCCTACACATAAAAACACTTCAAATTAATATGAATCATAGCATTTAACATACCAATTTCACAAAACAAGAGTCAAATATGAGGCAATATACATAGAAATATATATACTTTACGTTAAACATCAATGACCACCCATGAAATTTACTCTCCTGAATTGTCCTAAAATTAGATTTTTATTTTAAATTTTCAAGATAAAAATAAGTACTGAATAATCTCTAAATAGCAGCCCTAAAAACGACTTTTTGTGCACTTCCCTCAAGAAAAAACTGAAATTGAATGTTTTTTAAGAGCTAGTATTTAAGTTCTAATTGAAAGTTATAGAACTTGGAATTGATCGTGAATACTACAAAGAAGAAGAAAAATCAGAAAGCACGATTTTACTTTTTGTTATTGTTATGTGGAGGGGGTATTAAAATATGCTCCTCTCTTTTTTGATTTATTTATATAATTTATAAAGAGCAAACATAGGGAATTGGTCATATTCTTTTGTTTATTTCATTGCTTTTGCTTTTTCCATGACATAAGCGAGGGGGTGGACTAAGCATGATTAAAATTATTAAAATATATTTTCTTTCCGCCAAGGGTCGTATAGTAATCAATATAATTTTGACTTTGGCCCTCAAAGCATCGTTCTTTCTTTCTTTCTATTTTTCTTTTTTCTTTTTTCTTTTCCAACATTTGAAACCCAAACTCCAAAGTTTAAGTCGTTAATCATAGTGCTTAAGTTTTTTCTTTCGCTTTCTTAAATTAAATAATTGCTCACTAGAATTCTCTATCACACCCCCATAATGTCATAATTACGTATGTGATCATTAAAATGACTATCGTTGTTCTAAGATGTAACTTAAACATCCTTTTAGGCAGTGGCAAAACCATATTTGATATCTTTTCGTCGAAAAATTATTTTGTGTTACTAGATAAAAAAATAAATTTTATACTCATATATTATATATTGAATCTTTTCTTTTTTATGTGTTTAATTTTTTATTTTTTGAGATCTCATAATAAAAATATTAACTCCGTCACTACTCCTCAACAAAAGTAATCATAAAAGTGAAGTCTTTAGGGACCCAGACAAGTTAAGTTCTTACACATAGATGTCACAAAATATACAAATATGTCACAAAATTCATTGTGTAATCATAATCTTAATTCCATAATCCCTGCAATATATAAGAGGATAATTATATCAGGAGTACAAGAAGCCATCATTACATTATTTCTTTTTCTTCTATTTCATTTGATAAATTACAACGTACAACAGATCTATATTTTATTTGTAACTATTAAATTAATTTTATGTTAGATTTAGCTTTCCAAAAAAAAAAAAGGCTTTTGATAATTAAATTAGAACAGATATCATCATTTATTTATTTATCTATATAATTTTTTCATACTAAGCCAAATGAGTAAATGATGTAATTTCATTGCATATTTCTACTTGGCGTAAAGATGGATTTATAGATTAGCTGTTCTGTGTGTCCTTCTTTTTTTTTTTTTTTTTTTTTTTTGTTGCTATAATCATTAATTAAGATGCTTTATTTTATTTTCCCTAATCATTTTCCCTCTATTCTTTCAATTTTAATGTGGAGGGAATTGCACCACAGGAAGAGATCTTTAAAAGGCAAACGGGTTCGGAAAAATAAGGAGGGCTACCGGAAAATACTCTCTAATATTTCTGAACTTTCTGCAGAGGTAAATTCTTTTTAATTTTTTATTAAATTATATATAAATGGAAAAGAGAACTACGTATGGTAGGAATATGTCTCTTAAATTAACAAAATGAGGGGCACAAAAATGCAACTTAAGACCTAGTTTTCAATTTTTTGTTGTTTGAAGAATATATTTCTAGCTCCAAAGAATAGTATTGAAAAATAGAATATTTTCTCGTGCCATACTGACTTAGCAGGCATTTGGTCATAGATTTCAAATATTTTTGACTTTATTTGGAATTTATGAAGTTGGAATTTAAGATAAAGTTGTATCTGATTATATATTTTTTTGCAAAGCAAAGAGCACTTTATTTGAAATTTATGATGATGGAATTGGATTGAAATTTTACAATCAAACACTATTTTCGAAATAAAGTGACAAATTATTCCGGAAAAAAGTGAATAAAATTCAAGGCCAAACGGCTCCTTAATGATCTTATTCTAGTAAATCATTCTTTTCACTTCTTCTCTATTTTCTTGATATTAGACCAAAGGTATGATAAAATGGTATACATTTTTATCACTCTCTCAATTTCCTTTTCATTTTATTTATGTTAGAAAACATTAAGCTTTTCTTCAAAAATAGGACACAAATGCCATAAATGGTTCCACATGCATGCCACCAAATACACATAAGAGAGGTTGGCAATTTTATTGGTTAGACCAATTAACCTTGACTGAAGGTACTTTTGTCTAGCAATACTTGTAAGAGTCTATATATAAAAATTAAGTGCAGGTTTAATTATTTTTCTAACAAGAAAAACGGAAGCACCGTTCTCCAAAAATTTGGATCAACTGTTCATATGATACTGTAAGATTTTAAAAAGAAATTGCACATTCACGTAGACGAAAATTATTTGTCAATGTCCTGGATATTCAATAATTAATCATTTGTTATCGGAACAAATCGAATAAAGGCATTTCTCTTTTGGGCCGGTCTAGTTATGTGCTGATGAGGGATTCCAAACTGTTTACTCTCAAAATCGGATAACAATTAAATTTATAAGTGGTTTTAAGGATATGCGAATTAATTTAATACAAAACGATAAATTGAGTTAGAACGAACAAGTAAAGATACAATAAATTTCAAACCACGCAAGGAGGATGATTCCTGCCTTGGTGAAGCATTCACCCTCGATCCGGGCTTACAGTGGACAATTTTGATGAACGAGAGAAAAATATTACAATAACAGTAAAAATAACAATACATTGCTTTGGAATGCGTGTTTTTTCGGGTTCGGCTTCATATTGTATTTACTCAATATATTGACGGTTTCCTGCAAATGTTTCAAATGGTCCTGTGCTCGCAGGGACTTAACCAATATATCGTCAATGTAAACCTCCATTGATTTTCCTTTTGCCCTTCGAACATCCGATTTACTAGTCGTTGGTAAGTGGCACCAGCGTTTTTTGGTCCGAATTGCATTACGTTATAGCAGTAGGTACCGTATTTAGTGATGAAGGACGTTCTTTCCTGGTCGCTCGGGTCCATCCGAATTTGGTTGTACCCGGAGTAGGCGTCGAGAAAACTGAGGATCTTGTGGCCGGTCGTGGCGTCGATCATGCGATCAATGTTTGGCAAAGGGAAAAAGTCCTTGGGGCATGCCTTATTTAAATCTTTATAATCTACACACAATCTTAATTTATTCCCCCTTTTAGGGACTACTACTACGTTTGTTAATCAATTCGGGTATTTAACCTCCCGAATGGACCCTATTTTAAGGAGTTTAGATACCTCGTCCTTGATCAATGCATGCTTGACTTCGGACTGAGGCCTCCTTTTCTGCTTGACCGGATGGAATATCGGATTCAGGCTTAGCTTGTGAGTAGTATCTCCGGCAGAATCCCTGTCATATCGAGGTGGGACTAAGCGAAACAATTTATGTCAGCTATAAGGAATTGAATGAGTTTTTTCCTGAGCTCGGTACTTAGCCCCGTGCCAAGATGGACCTTATGATCGGGCAGGTGTTCGATCAATATGACTTGCTCCAGTTCTTCGACTGTTGATTTGGTGGCGTCAGAATCATCGGGGACTATAAAAGATCTAGGAACTCCGTAGTCGCCGCCCTCATCCGTCCCCTGCTTCTCTGGTTCGATCGAGGTAGGTATCGGTAATTGCTATTTGGTTTTGTCTCTGGCCACCAGACCTAAACCCTTCGATGTCGAAAGTGCGAATACCGAGATTACCTCATCGACCGTGAACATCTCCTTTACAGCCAGTTGTTCTCCGTAAACTGTTTTAATCCCTCCTGGCGTCAGGAATTTTAGCACCCGGTGCAGCGTCGAGGGTACTACCCTCATGTTGTAAATCCATGGTCTCCCGAATAGAGCATTGTACATGTCTCCTTCGATTACGCAGAACTTTGTTTCTTGAATGGTTCCGGCGGTATTCACCGGTAATATTATCTCCCCTTTAGTGGTTTTGGCATGCCATGTTGAATCCGTTCAGAACCCTGACTGCAGGCACGATTTGGTCTTATAGACCTAGTTGTTCCACAACCCTCGATCTAATGATATTAGCCGAGCTGCCTGGATCAATTAACACACGCTTAACTCGAGATTTATTTATGAGTACAGATATTACCAATGCATCGTTGTGGGGTTGTACGATGCCTTCAGCGTCCTCGTCATTGAAAGACAAGGCTCCTTCTGGTACGTAATCTCGAGTCCTTTTTTCCCTCGTAATGGACACTTTGGTGCGCTTGACCCCATCGATGATCATGTTAATGACGTGCTGAGGCTCCTCCTGCTCGATCTGCTTACTAAAATCTTTATTCCTGAAATGATTTTTGGCTCGATCGCTCAGGAACTCCCGGAGATATCCGATGTTGAATAACCGAGCTACTCCCTCTCTCAATTATCGGCAATCCTCTGTTCTGTGGCCGTGAGTAACATGATATTTACATATTAAGTTGGGATCCCTTTGGCCTGGATCGGATTGTATAGGGCGAGGCCACTCGGTATTTTTGATGCGTCCGATGGCAGACACGTTAGCAGCAGCATTAACGTTGAAGTTGTACTCCGATAACCTCGGCGCGTCCTTAGACCCGATGGGCCTGTCGAAACCGTTTTTGCTCATGAGCCCTTAGTTATTTTGACATCGATCGCTTCTCCTTTCATTTGTCACAGGGTTTTCCAGACCCCATACCCCTATGATCACCGTTGTACGGTTGATACCAATCTCTACTTGACCTTGGTTCATGATTAATGTCTCTTTTGGATCTATCACTAGCTCGAACAGGATAAACAGACCCGGATGGGGCCCAAGCTGATCATTTTCTAGCCTAATTTTTTATTAGTACCGATTATGCACATCGGCCCAAGTTACAACCGGATGTTCTACCAGATTTTGCTTGAACTGTTGCGAAGCCAATGAGCTTCGAGCATTGAGTCTTTGGGTGAATGCCTGTACAGCCCAATCGTCTGCCACCGGTGGCAGATTCATCCGTTCCATTTGAACCCTTGACACGAACTCCCTGAGCATTTTGTTATCTCTTTGCTTTACCTTGAAAAGGTCCAACTTCCTGGTCTCGAACTTTGATGGCTTCGGCGTGCACTTTTACAAAAGTATCTGCAAGCATAGCAAATGAGTCAATAGAATTGGGAGGCAAGTTGTGATACCATATCATAGCTCCTTTTGACAAGGTCTCTGCGAACTTTTTCAGCAGGACATATTCGATCTCATCATCTTCCAAGTCGTTCTCCTTGACGGCGCACGTATACGAGGTCACATGTTCATTTGGATCAGTTGTTCCGTTGTACTTAGGAATTTCAGGCATACGGAACTACTTTGGGATCGGCTCCGTAGCCGCACTCGGCGGAAAAGGTTTTTGAACAAACTTTTTGGAGTCTAGGCCTTTCAATATCGGAGGTGCTCCGGGGATCTGATCGACCCTAGAGTTGTAAGTCTCCACCTTCTTGTCGTTGGTTTCGATCTTCTTTTCTCCTGTTTCTACCCGTTTTGTCAATTCCTCGAGCATCTTTATTACCTCAGGGTTGATCCTGGGTTCAGCTTCATTTAGCCTATCTGTGGCTGTCTCATTTACGCGAGTATATTCCCGGGACGGTTCTGGCTCAACTCTACTAGGAGAGCGGCTTTCGTTCTGTAGTTGGGCTATCGCTGCCTGCTGAGCCTGTAGCATTTCGAAAATCACCCGTAAATTGATCCCATCCCCCACCTCACGAGTACTTTGGGCTATCGATCAGACTCCCCCGGGACGCTGTTCTCAAGATCGGTGGGAAAATTCGTGTTAAAGGCCACATGTGAGTTGGCGCCCACCGTGAGGCTAAGGATAATAGTAGCAATTTGATACAAAATTGTCCACTGTGAGCCCGGGTCGAGGGTGAATACTTCACCAAGGCTGGAATCATCCTCCTCGCGTGGTTTGAAATTATTGTATCTTTACTTGTCCATTCTAACTCAATTTAGCGTTTTGTATCAAATTAGTTCGCATATCCTTAAAATCACTTACAAATTTAATTGTTATCCGATTTTGAGGATAAACAATTATGATTTGTAGCCGCGTGTACTAATCCTCTGAGTAACATGCCTCATCCAATTAACTTCTAATTGAGCCTTAGTTTATACACTGCATGAGTGATCAAACTGCATTTTTAGAGAGCTACAATAGTTTTTGCTTAAACAATAAATGTCTTAAAAAATTTATTAAATATTTATTGGAAGCTCAGTAACTAAAATGTGTTACGTTGAGAACTCAATAACGTTTGATAGCATATTTAGAATTTATAAACTTTAAATAGTGATTCCGATTCTGATTTCACTAAATTATATTTAATTGATTGATGAGCAGGAAAAGCAAGGAGAGTCAAGTATGCAAGGTCATAGTGGTGCAAGTAGCAGTTCATTTTCCTTAAGCAGCAGAAGGAATAAATATAATATTCAGAGCCCTCCTCCTTCACCAACTCCAGCTTTCAAATTTAGAAACATGAATCAAACCGCTAAAACTGAAGCACATCCTAATGCTCTCAAAAACATCAAGAATTATCCCATTTTGTTAGCTTCCATTACTGAGGCTGCTAAGCATTATGAAGACAACAGATTAAGCCTCAATCGTAGGGCTTTCTCCACCATTGATTTCAGAAGTCATCATGATCGTGATGACAAGATCTCTAAGCTATTCAGCTTAGACCATAATTAATTAGAAAAAGTTGTTCTATTAATTACTGTTTAATCTTGTATTCGGTTTAGACGTGTTATAATTGTCTATGTTCAGTTTGGTGCACGAATCATCTCGCGTTTACGCAGGATCCGAGGAAAAACCGCACCCCAAGAGTGTAATGTAGGCAGCCAACCCTGTTTAATTCTACAGGTTGAATTTATGACCTATAAATGAGACAACTTTATCATTCCTCCCATGCTCTCCTTCTATAGTTATCTGTGTATTACTATAAAATTAATTGAGGAAATAAAGAGTACAACTATGCCAAGATTTTTTCCTAAATTATGGAGTTGTGATGTTTTTTTCTTTAATATGCTTAAACAGGTTTTGGTACAACTAACAGACACATGAACTAAGAGACTGGTGGCAATGATTAAGGGTTTTTTGTTTATTGAATCATTCATTAGATATTTGGTTTAATAACGGGTAGGGTAAATTAGAATTTAAAATTTTTGGATTTTGAATTTATCACTCAACTCATAACTAATCTTATTTATTGAATTTGCAATTAAATATTATATTAGTTTAATAATTTTTTTAATATAAATACAAGATGGCGCCTCTGAGGATAAGTAAGTGCTCGACATGATAAGATTTTCTTTTCTTGTTTACAAAAGAGTGAGCCCGTGGAAAAGGATGTCCCACTTCTCATACTTTGAGCAAAGGGGAAGGAAAGGGGGAAAATAAGAGGTAAATTATTGGTAACATCATCAATTGAAAAAAGAATAGACCCACCCAACGTGTGATAAAAGTAACTTTTTGAGGTATTTGTTTTATTGAACAAATATTTAATAAAGTAATCTATATTATTAGTATAAAAACATTTTACGTCATATATTAAATATAATTAAATTTGTAATAGTAAAATAGTTATCATTTTATTAAGTTACTAATTAATGAACACTGTAGCGCTCTGACGCGTTAACTAATTTGCTGCAGAAAAAGACTAAACACAATTCCAATATATATATATATATATATATATATATATAACGGTTATGTAGAAAGAACAATTCTTAAATTCGCCTCTATCCGCAACAATTTCATCTTGATAGTTGATGGGATGAAACACAACTTCATTCAAACTTAACCCCCCAAAAAAAAAATGTACAAGAAGCATATAATAATTATGTACAATAATCACTTCTTCCCAATTCATTACCTTCAAAGACCATCTTCTTACATGGCAATATGAAGAAGAAGTAGAGATTCAAGAAGAAAAAGAAAATAGGGAAATCAAGTACAAGCCCATGTAACAAAAGATGCTTAATTTTCCTCTTAATCACACCACTAATCATAATAATTATCGGAAAATTTACTCTTAATCCACTTGAAACTGTTCCTCAAAGATGTTTTAAGCTTACCTTCCATAGAATACATGTTATAACTAGCTATCCTTCTCTTCCTCTTCCCCTCCGGATTTTCGCCCGGTCCATTAAAACTATAAGACTTGGTTCGATCCTCGAAATCAAATCTTGCTTCTGTATAAGATGCAGAGTGATAAGGGAATGATTTACTCTTCTCCATTAGCAAGAAAATAGAAAGCTCAAATAGGGTTGTTACTTGATAGTAGAAGGAGGAGGAAGTGTATATATGTATATATAAAATGGACTAGAAAATGAAAATAATGTTCTAGTGTACGTTAGTGCGTTATGTGCATGGGCCCTGAAAGTGACTTGGATTGATAATATTTACAAGATTGTGGTAGCTTCGAGAATTTTTTTTTAAAAATAGATATCAAATGTGTGTATAATACTAAGCTGGATTAGGTGAATATGTGGGTATTTGGTTGTTTTGGGATATGATGGGAAAAGTGGCTACTTTGAGAAATTTAGGCTTATTTTGGTAAAAGACGAAAAAAAAAGAGCATATCAACGGCGCTTTTGCATCTATATTCGATTTTGGGGTCACAATTGAATCTATACCCACTTTGCAAAAAAATTTGCAAGCGTACTCATTTTACGATCAATTTCAGATTTATCGGATCTAAAGTTAAAAAAAATTAGTTTGAAGTGAAAAAACTACACTTCAAATGCACTTAAGGCCAAATAGGTCTAAAATGCAACCAATGGTTTCATGCACTTAAAGCTAATAAGTCTGAAGTGAAAAATTACACTCCAGATGCACTTAAGGCCAATAAGTCTGAAGTGAAAAATTGCACTTCATATGCACTTAAGGCCAAAAGTTTGAAGTGCAACAAACGTTTTCATTCACTTAAGGCCAATAAGTTTGAAGTGAAAACTTGTACTTCAGATGCACTTAAAGCAAAATAGGTCTGAAGTGTAACCAATGGTTTCATGCACTTAAGGCCAATAAGTCTGAAGTACAAAAATTACACTTCAGATGCACTTAAGCCCAATTAAGTCTGAAGTGTAACCAATGGTTTCGTGCACTTAAGGCCAACAAGTCTGAAGTGTACACTTCAATGCACTTAAGGCCAAAAGGTCTGAAGTGCAACCAATATTTTTATGTACTTACGGCCAAATAGGCATGAAGTGCAAATTGCCCAGAAATAGAAATTTGTTCTTCGAATTATAACAATCCAATATTCAATTTAATACCTAAATCTACTCCAATTGAGCTCAAATTTGAAACATAACCTCCAAATATCAGCATGAACAAACCTCAATCATCAATTTGTCAAAACAATAATAAATCTAATGAACTCATTTTGCAATTAAGAAATAGAAGAATAAGAAATCTTAAGCAATAGCAAAAAGTAAAGTGTCATAACAGTTCACTATTATAAAACATCATAAACTACATTAAAAGATATTCACAACACCATATAAAATCATTGTCACCTGAAGAAGAAGAAGAAGAAGAAGAAAGAAGAAGAAGGAGGAGGAGGAGGAGGAGGCCTGAATTTGTTTAAAAAGTGGATACAAGTTAAAACTTTTTTAAAATATGAATATAAGTTAAATGGGGGCGATCTAACAGGGCGCCCGTATAATTTTTACATATCAATTGGTGGTTGAGCCAATCTTGGGTAGTGCCCATAAGCTTATTAAATAATCTGTTTTACTCCTAATCTTGTTTTGTTATTTCAAATTTATCACAACTTTCTGAACGGAAGGAGCTTGTAGGAATATCTTTTGAACGTACTTAAAGTTAGAATTATTATATACCAAGAAGGAAAATGAGTAGATTAAAGTTATTCTGCAGAAAGTGGGTGAAAATCAAGTTATAGGTAGCTACGACATTAGAACTTATAAAACTTGTTAACTACATATTACATGGCGAGTTAGATCGAAATCGTACACATTTTTTATGAGAAAAAATGGTTTCATTTGTTTTAGAAGAAGTTTTTAGGGGTAGGTACGTTCAATAAACAAAACAAAAAAAGGCGTTTCATATTACAAAGAAACCCAATAAAGTCTTTAAAAAAAAAAAAGAATGAAGATCTATAAGCTAAGATGGTAATACAGACAAGATTAATTTACCCTGAGATTAATAGTCCTGTTTGCTCTAATATCAAAATAATCATTATAAATTTATAATAAAGAAAAGCGTCTCGTGAAAATTAAAATCCAGACAGACTGGATAAAAGGTAGAACATTCCTCGTTTTCCTCTTTTATTCTTTTTCTCTTTCAATTGTTTCCTTTTTGTTTTTTTTTTCTTTTGTTTTTTATTAAACAACGGAGGGGTTGAGGGGTTAGAGTTGTTGGAATGTCATTACTAATAGAAGCAAAAACAGGATTTGAACTTTATGGGTTCGGGAATATAATTTAAGTTATTGAATTTTTTAAAATTAATAATTTACACATGTTCAATAGATTTTTTAAGACGAATATAAAATTTAGTCAAAATTACTAAATTCAATCAAACATGTATCCCACACTCTAACTCCGCTGCTAATCACCAACTAGGGCAAAATGCGGTTATCAAGTTGGGTTGAACTCCACTTACTTAACGTCATAGGTATTGTGGGCCCTGTATCACGAGACATAGACATGGAAAATGGGCCCAGATGGGGCCCAATGGGTTTTCAAGGAGACAAAATTAACAGTAAGTGGGCATACCTCTTTTAAGATGTCTAAAAACTGGTGTTCCTGCATTTACTTCTGGACCTTCCTTGTTCCCTCCTCATTTGTTACCTCACACTGAACACTTCATTTTGGTGCCATCAATTTATACAAAATAAGTTCTAGTATATATATATATATATATATATATATTTAAAAAGCGTTATTAGACAGCATTTTCCGCTTTACAGACCTTGAGAGATACAAATTCTACAAGTCAGACTAGCGAATTTCAGATACAGATAGCTAAAGAAAAAGGTGATGCTGTGCCTTCACCTCTAACTTTTACAATCCAACCTAAATCCATTTCCTTTAGGTTTTTTTCTTTTCTATTTATCGATTGTCAAGAAGATGTAAAGATTCAACTTTACGAATTAAAGCCAAATAAGGGCAAATAAAAATCAAGAAGCACAATCAATTTAACCTAATTTCATTTGTACGTTAAAGAAGAATTCATTTCCTTTAGATCCAAGATTAGCAAATATCTAATCTCCTACCAGCAAGGCGTCTAATATTCTCTCGCACATGTGCTATTGTCGGTGACGATCTCGATGTAAATATTTTGACAATCTGTTAACAGAATATTTTCAAAAAGAATGATTAGTTTAGTAGGGCGCATCTAAATCTTGATCCGAATATATATACATCTTTCAACTGCTTCTAAAATATAATTTCATACTTTAAAACATAACTTGTAAGAACTATAAATCACACTCCAATCCAAAAATTATTTACCAGTGTTTGCAAAACTGTGACAAACGGTAAGGATATCTAAGTATGAAAAAAACAAAATCTAGAGTCAAGCACTAGCTTTGATGGCAGTGTAGGTTATCTGTTGCTCTAGGAAGATTTATCAGATTTGTGGTCTCAAAACTTCTGCGTTAGACTGATTAGGTACACCAAAAACAATGGTTTAAGGGGAATAAACATCACAAATAATCTTAACGAACTTCTAGCCGAGTGAACAAATAGCCGCGTTTAAATTTAATCAACTAAATCAAAAATAAACATCTTTGGTAAATGCTGAAACTCCTTTCAGAATATAGAACAATTAAAGAGAACAGCTAAGCTGTCATTTCAATGCAGTTAACACCAACTCTTTACCTACTATTACGGCAACCAATAGAAATATACAATGAATACACTAATTCTCTTTTTAGAAAGGGAATTCTTAGATGAGATTTGCTCCAACCAGTAGCCCATTTGCTCCAGTCTTGGTGGGCATGATTACTTTGACAACCTGTGCTTGTTGGCGGGATAGATTAAACAGTGAATTAGTCAAGATGTACGCAAAATAGCCGTGTCACAATCGATAACCCCAACAAAGAAAAAAGATTATTCAGCAGAGTGCTGGCTGAAGAAATCAGCTCCGTTCTCAATGTCATCTGTCTTGATGCTTCCAGATTGAGCCATCAATATTCTGTATACTCTCCTTGAACAGATCTCTCCCAATTTTCTATCATCACCCAACATGTTTTCGACTTTCAAATCTTTCAGCAGAAATTCTTTCTCATGTACCTGAAATTTTCAAGAGAAAATATGTCAGGAACTCATGTTACTCCCAGAGGATCAACATATTTAACGAACGACATGTATCGAATCAGATCACCCCTTCACTATTATTTGTTTAAGAGAATAAATAAGTATTACAAAACAAGCGAACATGTTTCCACAACATTTAAATGTTCAATATTATCAAGTTCTTGTTTAAATGGATCTTTTGAAGGGCACCTTAACAGTATCCTCATTGCTCAAGAATGAATTACATTTACCAAACAATACCAGCTCCACAATATAATTTGTCCACTAGCAAAATGACCTTTCTTAAGCATATACCCTCCAGATGAACTGAATGTACGATGATTAGATGCAATTTTGATGTTTTCACTCTCTTTAGAAAGGTCAATTTACCAGATAAACTGAATGTATGATAATCAAATGCAGTTTTGATGTTTTCACTCTCTCTAGAGGGATGTTTATCCCCTTCAAACTAAGTAATTGACTACAAAACCTACTTGAAATCCCTGATTTCATTAGTTTAAGAAATAAGAACTACGTACTAACGCAAATGTAAAGACAACTAAACCTAATATCTAGGGTAAAAGTTTACGGCAGAGGAACCCCAAAGAAAAAAAAAGTTTGATTAATCAGCATTGAAGCCTGGATATATCATAATACCCAAGGGGAAATGAAGGAAATTTTATCGCCTACCGATTTACTTGGATCCATGTAAACATGCAAAAGAGATTTCATTGTGGGATATTTCTTCCATATGGCAATGGCAAATCGAGGCTGAACCTTTGGAATAGCCACCAATGCTTTCAACCTGCATGACAGGACAGTTCATCAAATAATAATGCAGCACCCAAAACCAATGTAGCATCAAAGACACCAAAATGGGTAAGCCATGATGGTTTAAGGGATGGTACTTTTCTTTTACCCACTAACATAGAATTACAATTTTGAAACTTCAGCCCAAAAGAAGCACCAAAGTACACTAGAAACTAGCCAAGGCAAAACTAGCTAAACTGTGATCAACTATGTCCTCTGGAGTCAAATGCAGCAGAGAAGACGGGATAAAGTATCAACAGTAAAGAATAAATATCTCTCTAAGTATACAGGACTGGTGATAAAATAAGTACATAGAAAAAGAGAAAAAATGCGACTTAAACTCAAAGATAGAGAAATAACTCCAATTTGCAGAATTTGACAAAACTAACTTGGAACATGTTCCCTGCATATAAGTAAGATCTTGCTTTGCTTTGATAAGCTCTAAAAGATGACTGCAAGAGCTTAGCAACATGAAGAAAACATTCAATTAGAAGGTTTCCCTGGGCAATATTGAGGGCCTAGCACAAGTGTTCAATTGCAAGATCGGGGCACTTCCTACAACTTTTCTTCGTTTACCACTAGGAGCATCTAACAGGGACCAAACTGTTTGGGACCTGGTAATTGAAAGGGTAGAAAAGAGGTTAGCAGGTTGGCAAAAAAGGTACTTATCCAGAGGAAGAAGGAAGTATTGATCAGAAGTGCAAAATCGAGTATCCCCATATAATTCAGGTCCTTGTTACATGTTCCAGTTAGTGTTACAATGAAGTTTGGAAAAGATGTAGATAGATTTTCTATGAGATGGTTCAAATGGGGAAAGTTTCACTTGGTAAATTGGGAGACTGTCACCACACCAAAGTGTTCAGGTGGAATTGGGATTAAAGATCAAATGTTTTTAATAAGGCATTACTGAGAAACCGGTTATAGAGATTCGGGATAGAGGAGATGCTTTTTGAAAGGAGGTGATTGCGGAGAAGTATGGGGTTTTAGAAGATGGTTGGAGAACAACAAATGTATCACTTAATGCATGCGGGCTATAGAGAAATATATTGAAGGGTTGGGAAGAGTTTAGGAAACATATCATTCAGAGTGGGTAATGGGAGTAGGGTAAGTTTTTGGGAATATAAATGGTGCAGGGACAATATTTTGTGAATCACATTTCCAAACATGTATAGAATCCCATGCCAAAAGGAAATGCCAATCAATCGAGCGTATTGTATTTGAGTTTTAGGAGGAACTTACAAATTTGGGAGATTGCAGAGTTTTAAAATTCGGTCAAGTTGCTTCACAAAGAGCTTCTGACTAGGGAAAGGTGTGTTTTCTCCCATATCTCTGTATGGATCCCTAGGGCACTGGGAAAGGTGTGTTTTTTCACTTCACTAGCTGTAAAGACGGTGATCTTGACAGCAGAGAATATGAGGAAGAGGAAGATTAATTGTGTCAGTTAGTGCTTCATGTGCAAAAACTCAAGAGAAGATGCTAGTCATCTCGCTTTACATTGTAAAGATCACGTCCTATTTTTGGTGGGAAACCCTGAGAAAGTTTGAACTCCGGTGGGTTATACCAAGTATGATGAAAGAAGACGGAAGAGAAGAAGCAGATAATGAGATATGGCTTCTCTAGCATCTATATGGATTGTATGGAGAGACAAATAGGAGAGCTTTTGATGGAGTAGAAAAGGATTTTGCACACTTGAAGATTAGGGTCTTATTCCTTATTTCTTTTCGGTGCATCTATGATGTTCCTATATGCATAGAAGATTGAGTGTCTTTTGAAGAAAAACATATCTTTTTGTAAGGTTTTCTACGTTTTAATATAATTCTTGTATGTGGATGTGTTTTTTGCCCTCTTTTAATAAAATTTATTACTTTATGAAAAAATATAAAGAAGTTTCTTGGTAAGAGAAAAATTTGAGCCAAAGCCGTATTCGCAAATTTGAGCCAAAATAGTAATCACAACCTCCTACATTATCAGCTTTTGACCATCACATGTGTTTATGGGCATTGGGAAATTCCAAACTTAGAAAATCAAAAGCAGCACAAGCACTTACCAGGGGCTCTTTTTTATAATGTCCTTGTCAACGCAACTCTTGGGAATAAGAGAACCATTTGCATTAACAGAAAGTCTTGTTAACTTGTTTCTGTAGAACAAAAGATCATGAACTTCTTAGAACCGAAGATCTTAGACATACAAAACGGTAGAAGGAAACATTAACAAATTTTTCATCTCTATTTAATATATAGGCAGGTTGCCCAAAGAAGGAAAGTCCTTAGGCATCTTGCATACTCAAGATATTATGCCTCAACCATCACATCCTCATTTGAACAAGATCAGACGACAACAACAACAACAACAACCACCCAATATAATCTCACAAGTGGGGTCTGGGGAAGGTAGGATGTACGCAGTCTTACCCCTGCCCTGAAAGGGCAAAGAGATTGTTTCTGATAAACCCTCGACTAAAAAAAATGAAAGAAGCCTGATAGCAAGTAATAGCAAGCAATAGCAAGACAAATAATTAGAAAACTAAATCCAAGATAGCAGCATAGAATATGAAAGAGGTACCGATGATAAGTAATAGCACGACAATATATTTAGAAAACTAAATGCAAGGCAGCAAACGAGAATATTAACAAAGTACTACTAGCAAACTACGGAATTATCGATGACAAGTAATAAGGGAACAAGACATGCGAAGCAAACTAAGGAAAAAAGGGCACCAAACTAGCACTAATACTACCGAACTAGAGAAGACAAAGGGAAACGCACGACTACCTACTAACCTTCTACCTAAATCTTTAACCTCCACACCCTTCTTTGAACAATATCAGAAAAGACATAAAAACAACTTTTTACCCATTCAACAATGTATAGGACTCTCTATGACCGCATTCCATTAAGGGTGAAGGTCCCTAGTAGGGCTGTCTAGGGGAGGGGGTGGGGGTATTACCAGTAACCGGTCCGGTTGGGAGGAGTAGGGGTAAGGGATTGGGGCTAAGGGGAAGGGGAAGGGGAAGGGGAGTGGGAGGGAATGGGACAAAGTACCCTTAGAACCGGTCCAGTAAGTGACGAACCAGTACATTAACGTTTTAAATTTTTAAATCTAGCCGTTTTTTGACCGTTAGCCAACAGTTATTTTTTTTAAAAATAACTGTTGGCAACACCAAAAATGGGCATTTTTGCCTCTCTACCCGCTAACACCCATCGGAAACAGCTTTTCTGCGTTTCTAGGGTAGGGGTAAGTTGCTTACATCTTACCCTCCACAGACCTCACTTGTGTGAAATCACTGGGTTTATTATTGTTGTTGCTACCTGCCAACACCCTCTACCCCCTAAATTATATTTTTAACCTCTAAGTTTGTTAAATTACACTTTGACCCTATTTTAAAACTATAAATACCTCATTTCATTCTTTCATTTTTCACATAAAACTCTTCTATCTCTCGAATTCTCTATCTCTCTCTCTAATTGCAATTAATGCTCTAACACTCTATTCTTTTGCTATAATTTTTCAAGCATCAAACATCAATTATAAGACAGTGTATTTTTTCCTAAGCACTACACTACTAGTCAGAACTATTTTCTTCCATCAACGTCAATTATAAGTCGACATTTACGTTGGTGTTTGGTACACTCGTTCCAGCTTTTATTAATTTTTGCATTTATTTTTGTTATACCTCTGTTGCTATTTGTTGTTATTTTAATTATTTAGTATTACAAATAGCTCCCAAACTGGTAAAAAAGGTATATAATAAATTGACAGAGGGTAATGCTAATTCTAGTAATGCTAATCCTATTGATGACTTCACTCACGTAGATGAAACACCTTTCTATCATGATGTTAGTGTTAATTATCAATCACTAGATCACGAATCACTACAAGAACAATACGGTGATTATGAAAATTTGAGGATGAAGGAGAAGAGAATGATAACTTAGATGAAACACCCACTAGCCCGGCTCTAGTAGCTCCAACTCAAAGTTAATCTCAGTTTGGAGTTGATGTTCCGTTACCTCCCACTAGACAACCAGTTAAACGTAAAAAATGATCAATTTTTTGACAATGATTTACGAAGGATAAGGTTAATGAAAAAGCTATTTGTAAAATTTGTCAACTATGATTATCTTTGAAAAATAAATCCGATCATGGTGGGACGGGAGATTTAAAAAAGCATATGAAAAATCATCACAAAGTTGTTTGGCTTGTAGAAAGGGGAGTCCCCATTCTGAAACAAATCCATCACAGTCCGGGCATGGTTCTCATATTGTACAACAACAAATCAACCATATGACGGGAGGTCTTCTCCTTATGAACCAAAAAGGATAGGAAAAATATAGCAAAATAATTGTTGTAGAGGGTTTGCCTTTTACTTTTCCATCATCTGATTGGTTTATTCGTTACATACAAGAAACGTATAATCATGCTTTTCATGGTTTTCCTCGAACAACTGTTAGAAATGATGTTTTTAAATTTCAACGTGAATATCAACAATATTTACGTTATTTATTTTTCCACTTAGACGTTAAAGTTTTTATCACTTCAGACATAGGTCGTAGTGTTAATGGCTATGAATACTTAACGGTTACATGTCATTGGATAGATAACAACTGAGCTATACAAAAACGTATTATTGGTTATAAATTGTTGATGACCGACACACTGCATTTTTATTTCTAAGCAAATTTTAAAAAATTATGATTTTATGAACTTTCTAACAAAATTATTCTATTACTTTAAATAATGCTTCTAGTAACATTTCAGCTGTAGGAGTTCTGAAAACTAGATTAGCTCCACCTTATTCCGAAATTATTCCATATTAGATGTACATGTCAGATTAATAATTTAGTTGTTCAAGATGGACTTCTTTAGAAAAATTCCTAAAGAAGTTCCAACTAGATGGAAATCAGTATATGATTCGTTGTCTATTACTTACGGATATCGATTACCTATTACCAACATGTTTAATGCACATGTTTCTTCTGTTCAAGATATGATAACAGATGATGATTGAGATACCACTTTTCATCATATTCAATTTTTGGAAAAAAATCTGTGCTACTAAAGAATTTTTTGGAGTATATTATCTGACTATTTCTAGCATGTTAATTTATATAGCTGGAATTTCAATATTTTTCTTTTTGAGAAGGTAACATATTTTTATCTTAATAACCAACTACACAAAAGGTGTGCAGTCCCCCATATTTAAAGAATCAAAACAAACTCCTAGTCCTTAGTCTTCTCGTAAGGATTCTAATACATCAAAGACTTCTTGTTTTACCAAAAATAGAACAGGACGAGACATTTCATTTTCAATTTTTAGATGCTACTTGCCTTGTCCTCAAAACATCTCTGACTTCTTTCTTCCCAAATTGTTCACCACGTGCAAGCAGGGACAATCCTCCATCTCTCTTTCTCTCCAGAAGAGATACCCTCACTGTTCCAGCAAGTTAGTACCTCAAATATTCTTCATGGCATAGTCCACCTGATGCCCCTCAAACTAATGAACATCCTCCATAACTGAGTTGTCCATTTACAATGTAAAAAGAGATGATTTATTGTCTCCGCCTCTTGTCCACATAAGTAACACTTGGAATAAAGTTGATAACCTCTCTTGATAAGGTTATTCTGAGTCAACACTGCTTCTTTTGCCCATAACCATGTAAAGCAGGCAACTTTGTATGGATCTTAACTTTCCATATCATCTTCCATGGCCAACACCCGGTCTGATTGTTTGAAAAATTGAACTCCTTGTAGGTAGATTTAACTGAAAACTTTCCTTGCCTATGTCCTTGCCATATCATGCAGTCTTTTCTAGTTGAAGTCCCTTTAAACTGCTCTAGAGTATTATAGAACTGTGTTACTCTGCCAATCTCCCAATCATTCAAAAGTATTCTGAAGTTTAGGTTCCAACCTTGGTTTGCCATACCTCTCCAACTGTTGCTGCTTGCTGTTGATTTAAGGAGTGAATGTCAGGAAAAAATTGTTTCAAAGCTCCTTGACCTAGCCAATTGTCTTCCCATAAGGATATCTTCATTCCATCTCCAACTCTGACTCTAGACTTGATCATCATTTTAGGCCACAAATTTCTAATAGATCTCCAGAGACTGATCCGATATGGACAATTAACTGCTTTGGTTGTCCATTCTCCTTCCATCTCATATTTTTCTTTAATCACAAGTTTCCATAGTGGCTGATCTTCTGCTACAAATCTCCATAGCCATTTCATCATCAAGTAGGCAATATGCCATATTATCCAACTGGATTTTTTTATTTTCGTTGCTACATTGCCATAAGAAATTCCTTCGTAATGCATCTATCATTTTTAATACATTTGCTGGAATGGGAAAAAGAAACATCATATAAGTAGGCATTGCATAAAGCACAGAATTAATTAGAATCAATCTACCCCCCAAGGACAGGTACTGATTTTTCCAATTTGTCATCTTCTTCTTGCATTTTTCTAACACCCATTCTATATCCCCTTTGACTTACTCTTGGCCCCTAAAGGCATCCCTAAATACACTGTTGGCAACTCCCCAATCCTTCTTCCAAGAATTCCAGCTAAGCTATGAATTTCTTCCACCTCATTAACGGGATATATAAAACTTTTGTTCCAGTTAATGTGCAATCCAAATGTGGCTTCAAAAAGAATGAAGATCACCCTCAACATCATCAGTTGGTTCTTATCAGCTAATGTGCAATCCAATATGTGGCTTCAAAAAGAATGAAGATCACCCTCAACATCATCAGTTGGTTCTTATCAGCTTCACAAAAGACCAATGTATCATCCGCATATTCAAGAAGAGATATCACCAAATTGCTACCAACCCTAGAACTCACTTTGAAACCCCTAATCCAGTTGTTGATTTGAGCTGTCTATAACATATGGCATGGCAATGACAAAGAGGAAGGGGGACAAGGGATCCAGTTGTCTTAAACCTTTTTGAGAAGGAAAGAAACCAGCTGGAGAACCATTAACTAGTATTGAGAATTTGACTGTGCTGATACGAAATTTGACCCAATTAATCCATCTCTCTCCAAAGCCCATTTTCGTGAGGGTTCCCCGTAGGAAATTCCAATTTAAATGATCACATGCCTTCTCAACATCCAATTTGCATAATATCTCAGGTTCTTTGCTTTTGGTTCTTGCATCTACACATTCATTTGCTATTGATATAGCATCCATAATTTGCCTGCCCCTTATGAATGCCATCTGTTATGTATCCACCAGTTTATTCACCACTTTCTTAAGTCTCTCTGTTAACAACTTTGAGATGATTTTGTAGACGCTACCAATAAGACTGATAGGCCTGAAGTCTCTCAGCTCTTTAGCTCCAACCTTCTTAGGTATCAATGCTAAAAAGGTAGCATTAAAGCTTTTTTCAAATATTCCTTGAGCATGGAAATTTTGAACAACAGCTACTACTTGATTGTGAATCACTTCCCAATAATGGCTAAAGAAAACCATAAAATAACCATCCGATCCAGGAGCTTTATCCCTTGCACATGCCTTAACACTTTCCCATATCTCATGTTCACCAAAAGGACTTCGCAGCATTTCTCCTCAGGGGTAACCATAGGGCAATCCCTAAGATTACCTTGTGGTCTCCACACCTCTGATTCTGTATATAACTACTGGTAGAATGTGACTATTTCACTTTTGATGTCAACAGTGTCGTCCATAGCTATTCCTTCAACTATCAGCAGGTCAATATTATTATATCTTCTATGAGCATTTGCAGTTCTGTGAAAGAATTTTGTGTTCCTGTCACCTTGTTTCAACCAAAGAGCTCTGGATCTTTGTCTCCAAGCCACCTCCTCTTTAGCAATCTCCTCAAATTCCATTGACAAGGCAGTTTTTGTGTAGATTTCTTCTTCATTCAAGTTCCTTTGATCCTATAACTCTTCCAATTCTGCAAGTTCATTGAGTATATTTTTTTTGTAATTCCAGATTTCCTTTGAATGGTTTTGCTCCATTCGTTAAGCTTCTCCTTCAAAGCTTTCAATTTAAAAGCTAAAATAAAATCAGGCCTCCCTTCGCAAATAAAAGACTCCCACCATCCTTTAAATCTATCTTTGAAACCATCAGTTTGCAGCCACTAATTTTCAAACTTAAAATAAGACCTAACAGGTTCCCAATTACCACATTGAAGCATCGGGGGTGTATGATCAGATGTATGGGGTGTAGTCTGTTTGATGTTTCTGAAAGCTTCATTCCAGTCCACTGAGATCAAAAACCTATCCAATCTTGCTGCTATATCATGCCTATCACCTTTCCTCCACGTGTATGTCCCTCCTGCCAGTTGAAGATCCACCAATTCCATGTCCTTAATGAACTCTAAGAAGTCATAGCCCTATTAATTGTGTTGCAGTTCTTCTTCTCTTATGGGAATCTAACAGTGTTAAAATCCCTACAAACCACCCAAGGCCCAGAAAAAAGAGCTCTGGCACCAGCCAACTCCCACCAAACTTTTTCTCTCTTTTCTATCGTTTGGAGCATATACACTAGATAAGTGCCAAATAAAATCTTGGGTTTTACCAGAGAATTTACAAGTAATTAAATAAGAACCTAAACTATTGACTTCCTCTTCCAAAATTCTGCTATCCCAGAATACTATAATTCTCCCTCTAGTCCCACTAGCTTTCAATTCTGCAAACTTTCCCCATCTATTTGCCCAAAGTTCTTTAATAATTTCCCTAATGCCCGCTTCTAACTTGGGTTCTTGGAAGCAATAAACATCTGATTTCCAATTGTGAATCAAACTCTTGATCAGCAATCTATTCCAGTAGCAATTTAGCCCCCTCACATTCCATGAAACAATATTCAGCTTTATTGATCATGAATAATAATACTTCCCCCTACTTCCGGTACCATTGCTCTTGAATTTGCTCCCAATATCTAGGTTCTTTACTTCTTTAGAAACTTATCTTTTTGGAGTTCCTGTCATCTGCATATCTGAACGTTTTTGTTTGCTTGCCTCTTCTCATCAATCTTCATGAATAACTCTAATGCTTCTTTCTCGCATCCTCTGAAATCCACTCCAAATTCTTTACTCAGCTTGATAATATTCTGATGAACCCATAGTGATGCTTCAAACTCTGGATCTTTTTCTATCTCTGCATGTTGTAGGTTCAAAGGCTGTGCATCTTCAATTACCCAGCCCACTTCTTAGCTTCCTTCACTTGTATGCATGTTCTCTCCTTCTGGAGTTTCTAGATAATTACCACAGTCTTCAAAAACTGTCATGGAATTTTCTTCATTAGACTTGATAGTTTGTTTGTCTTCATCCCTTTTTTCTCTATAGCTTTTTCTCTTTCTTCATCGGGCCTATAATTTGGTTCTTCTTCATCCCTTTTTTTTCTGAAGCTTTTTCTCTCTCTTCATCTCTGATGTATGTTACATTCTGTATCCCCAATTAGACTAATAGCGTTGTAGCAAAATTAGCAATTAACTCTTCCATAAAGGAATCGGTCCTAGGCTCATATTAGAGGCCCATGTCAAAAAATCTGAAAAGCCTTGGGCCAACGGATCTGGCCCCAATGAGCTATTTAACTGACTTAATTTCTGAACTGGGACCAATTCTTGAGCTCTTCTCCCACGTGAGTAGTCACGTGCGGATTCCAAATTTAATTTGTGGGACAGTTGTATCTCTGCCGCTGTAGAAGAACCCACGTGCCCTATCACATCTTTACCTAAAGCCCCCCTCCCCGACGCATACTCATCCTCTACAGTCCAGCAGTCCGAAGCCTTCTCTCCTCCTCCTCCTCCTCCTCCTCCTCCGGCGAAAGTTCTCACTGGTGCGTCACACCACACCTGAATTTGATAAATTAACCCTTCGAACCCCATCTTCACTGATTTCGGAACTGATTCCCCATCACCTCTCACCTTTACCCTTGCCCATTTTAAGTGATTTCTAAGCTTTGTCTCCTCTTCTGTTTGTAACCAACCATCGCAATAATCACCCACTTCTTTGAAGACTTTATGAGACCATAACTGGATAGGCAGACCAACGAGCCTGATCCACAAATGGTTTAATTTTACACTACTTGGAATAGAGCATTTGTCCGTATCCACCATTGGAGATGGACCTTGTGCATTTTCCAAAACCATTCACCTTTCAAGACGTGCTCAGCAGCTATCTTTGAAGAGAATTCAAAGAGAAACCGATTCTGACCCATCTCATTAATATTGACTCCATGTGCTTGCTTCCAAGAACTACTAGCCCAACAACGAATTTCTAGAAGAGTAGGAATATCAATAATTCCTTCAGATATGCTGCCAACTATAATCCTGCTAAGCAATTCGTTTTGAGTGTGGTTACTCTCTCCTGAAATGCATATAACTCCTTGCTTTTCCTGGACTACAGCTGCATTTATTTACCTAGAAATCCATTTATTCCTTCTGATAGTGTCAGAATATTGAAGGCCTTCCTCTGTAGTTCTGGACAGATTTGTAACTGACTTTTGAATGTAGTGATTATTGAACCTTTCAAACTTAACTGCTATATCCACCCAACTTGTATCGAATCATTTCAGGGACAATAATAACTGATCTCCTTCCTTGAACATTAATGATTGTTATATAACGTCCATATTTGTTATAGTTTCTACAACAAAATAACTCTGAGATGTGATCAAGAAATTTCCATCTTTTGACAAAGTTTCCTCTCACTTTTGAGGCTACTTTGAGAGTACCGCACAACCACGCCATCGTCTTCCAGCTAAAGTTTGTTCTCCTGATCAGATTCCTACCACGTTTCGTCCACTCGAACCAAGTCCCAGCTCTGGTTTCATTCTTGATAATATCATAAGATCTAAAACCCACTATAAAATAAATCGTATCTTCAGTCATCTTAAACCGGACAAAGACAAATGAGTACAATAATATGCTAATTCCGACCAAAGAAGCTGCCGGAATTCCTCCCTGAACAGTTTAAAACAAAGTACAGGCTAACAGAGAGATAGTCTCAGGAAATGTGTCTGAGAGCATTTTTGTATTCACTAGACCACCATATTGGATCAGCATTTCTTTTCAATGTTATTTTATGAATATACACAAAAAGAAGAATATAAAGATGTTCAAATGGTGGGAAAATTTTTAAAAGCATTTTTTCCTATTCCTGTTATTTACATCGTTGTTGTATTACACTATCAAATCCAAGTTGTTGGTGCACATAAACTTATTGAAACAACATGAACTTAGAAATTGAAGCAACACAAAGACCATCTCTTGCTACTTGTTTGCTCAGCGTTCAACCAAATACTAAAATTGTGCATGACCATTATCAAAGACTAAAGAACTTTGTTGCACCAACTACTGGTGCCTCTTCTTCTTCATCATCGCAACCTCTTAAAAAGACAACTATATAGAGACCTTATGATGCTTTTTGGAAAATGATTAGCCAATCACAATCTTTACAAATTAACAAGCTTGATGTTTATTTACTTGCAGGAATTATTGATATTTCCGATGATGAAGGAAATGAAGACTTGCTGAAATATTGAAAAATGAACGAACCAACATTTTCAACTCTTTCAATAATGGCACGAGATGTATTAACTATTCAAGCTGCATCAGTAGCTTCCAAAAGCGCTTTCAGTGCAGCACGATTTCAAATTGGAGACCACAAACACTCGTTGGCCGAAGACACCTTTGAGACTACCGTTTTATTCAGAGATTAGATTAAAGTGAGTGAAAAACTTTGTCCTTCCAGCAACAATTCAAGAAGACGATAATGCCTATAATAAAATACTATCTACCGGAGACAGCAGGGACACAGAAGAACAAATGCTACCAATTCAAAGCGAAGAACCTCGAAAAGTTATTGAAAAATTACGTAAATCGTTCAGAAGAAATATGTAATTTTATTTTTTACAGGTATTGAAATACAAATAAATACTTGTCTCTGGTATTTGAAATATAATGTTTACACTGCATTAATTAAAATAAAAGACACTTCATAGCCTTGAATTTTTCCATCTCTTAAAGTTTGTGTGTACTTAAATATAGTAATTTTTTATATTTTAATTTAAAAATATCCCTAAGTACCCTTACAGTCCCCTTAAGTATCCCCTCCTCCCCCCAGGACTAGTAGTGGTAGCGGTATGGTACCCCCGAAAAATCCCCTTAGCCGCAGTCCCCTAAATGACCCCCCCCCCCC
>MCJB01020516.1:166172-181809 GCA_002018475.1 Nicotiana obtusifolia
CCCCCCCCCCCCGGTACCGCACCTTTACCCAGACACCTTAAGTACACAGAACCCTCCCTTACACAGCCCTAGTCTCCAGGAGATGAAGCAGGACTTGATAGCCTTCCATTATAAACTTCTGTGAGAAAGCACGGGAGAAAGAAAATATATTATTATTTATATTTGATACAATACAAGAGGTCCTTATTATAGTTGTATTCTACAAGCACATTACTCCTATTCCAATGTGGGACAAGACTCTTATTATATACATATCTGTAAAACTAACACTCCCCCTCAAGCCGATGCATACAAATCATATGTATCGAGCTTGTTACATATATAACTAATACGAGGACCAATGAGGGACTTGGTGAAAATATCTGCAAGCTGATCATTCGACTTCACAAACTTTATAGTAATCTGTTCTGAGAGTATCTTTTCTCTAACGAAGTGACAATCAATCTCAATGTGTTTAGTTCTCTCATGGAACACCGGATTTGATGCAATATGAAGGGCAGCTTGATTATCGCACACAAGTTCCATCTGACTGATTTCACCAAATTTCAACTCCTTGAGTAATTGTTTGGTCCATACTAGCTCATATGTTGCCATAGCCATTGCTCGATATTCTGCTTCTGCACTAGACCGAGCAACTACATTCTGTTTCTTGCTCTTCCAAGACACCAAATTTCCTCTTACTAACACACAATATCCAGACGTAGAACGTCTATCAGAAGGTGATCCTGCCCAATCAGCATCTGAGTATCCAACAATCTGCTCATGACCTCGATCTTCAAACAGTAGCCCTTTGCCTGGAGCCGATTTTATATACCGAATAATGCGGATAACTGCATCCCAATGACTATCACAGAGATAATTCATAAACTGACTTACAACACTCACAAGATAAGAAATGTCGGGTCTAGTCTCTGTGAGATAATTTAATTTACCAACCAGCCACCTATAGCTTGCAGGATCGCTAAGTGACTCCCCCTGTCCTGGCAGAAGTTTAGAATTCGGATCCATTGGAGTCTCAACAGGTTTGCAACCTTTCATCCCTGTCTCCTCAAGAATGTCTAAAGCATATTTTCTTTGAGAAATAACAATACCTGAGCTAGACTGAGCAACCTCAATACCTAGAAAGTACTTCAATCTGCCTAGATCCTTGGTTTGGAAGTGCTGGAATAGATGTTACTTCAGATTGGTAATACCATCCTGATCATTGCCAGTAATAACAATATCATCAACATAGACTACCAGATAAATACAGAGACTTGAAGCAGAGTGCCGATAAAACACAGAGTGATCAGCTTCACTATCAGTCATGCCAAATTCCTTGATAACCGTGCTGAACTTACCAAACCAGGCTCGACGAGACTGCTTTAGACCATAAAGTGACCGACGCAAGCGACATACAAGGTGACGAGACTCCCCCTGAGCAACAAAACCAGGTGGTTGCTCCATATAAACTTCATCCTCAAGATCACCGTGAAGAAAAGCATTCTTAATGTCTAGCTGATAGAGAGGCCAATGACGAACCGCAGCCATGGATAGAAAAAGGCGGACTGATGCCACTTTTGCCACGGGAGAGAAGGTATCACTGTAATCGAACCCAAATATCTGAGTATATCCTTTGGCAACAAGACAAGCCTTAAGTCGATCAACCTAGCCATCAGGACCAACTTTGACTGCATACACCCAACGACAACCAACAGTAGATTTACCTGAAGGAAGATGAACAAGCTCCCAAGTACCACTAGTGTGTAAAGCAGACATCTCGTCACTTATAGCCTGTCGCCAACCTGGATGAGACAACGTTTCACCTGTAGACTTAGGGATGGAAACCGAGGACAAAGCAGATATAAAAGCATAATGGGGAGATGACAGACGATGATAACATAAACCAACATAATGAGGATTAGGATTAAGTGTGGTCCGTATACCTTTCCGAAGTGCAATCGGTGTACTATGAAGAGACAAGTCCGCAGTAGAAGCAGGGACAGGTGCAGGACGAGAACCAGTTGGGCCTGATGTAGTGCGTGGACGACGATGATAAGTCAAGAGTGGTGAAACAACACTAAACTCATCATCGGTTGGTATGAGTGAAACTTCTGTGGTCGAAGGTGGAGGAGGAGCTATAGTAAATTCCTCATCAAAGGTCGGTATAGGTAAGACGTCAGATATATCATGGTGGTAAGCAGAGGTAAAGAAAGGTTTAGACTCAAAGAATGTGACGTCAGCTGACATAAGGTACCTACGAAGATCAGGGGAATAACAACGATATCCCTTCTGAACAAGAGAATAACCAAGGAAGACACACTTGAGAGCACAAGGAGCTAACTTATCTTTCCCAGGTGCTAAGTTATGAACAAAACATGTGCTCCCAAAAACACGAGGTGGAAGGGAGTATAAGGGTAGCTGGGGGAACAATACTGAATGCGGAACCTGATCCTTGGTGGAAGATGAAGGCATCCGATTAATCAAATAACAACATGTGAGAACTGCATCGCCCCAAAAAGGCAGCGGAACACGAGATTCAATAAGAAGTGTGCGAGCAGTCTCAATAAGGTGCCTATTCTTTCTCTCTGCAACCCTATTTTGCTGGGGGTATAAGGACAAGATGTCTGATGAATAATTCCTTGAGAAATCATGAACTGCTGAAACTGAGAAGATAAATATTCTAAGGCATTATCACTGCAAAAAATGCGAATAGAAACACCAAATTGGTTTTTGATTTCAGCACAGAAACTCTGGAATATAGAAAATAACTCAGAACGATCTTTCATTAAGAAAAGCCAAGTACACCTTGAATAATCATCAATAAAACTGACAAAATAGCGAAATCCAAACTAGATACTGTGAATATACAATATTCGACAAAAGTGATATATATTACCAGAGATGTGATCAGAAGCGTCTAAGTCCATGACCCATGGTCCAAGAGTACCTAGACTGGGAAACACAAGCAAAAGAATTACCAGCAACAGAAGTATCAGTCTGAGCAACTGAGGCTACTTATGAAGATGTTTGCTTACTTGCTCGATACTGGAGGAGCTCATTATATTCTTCTTTAGATAACGAAAATCCCTGGTTACCTGTAGTCTCGGTCTGAGCAATGTAAGCATTTTTGGGTGGACGACCATGTAAGGAATAGCACATTTTACGAGCGTGTCCAAGTTTGTGACAATAAGAAAGATCTTCCAAAACGACCTCCTCCGCGACTATTCTCCATAGTTTGAGATGCCCGAACATCCACTGTCTGGGATGCGAGAACAGAAGAATCAAGCATCGGTGATGAGGTTACTGGGTGACTTGGTGCTACAGCAAGGCGGAGTAATCTAGAGAATACTTCATCAACTGTGGGGACAGTCGGACTAGCCAAAATCTGGTCGCGTACTGAATCAAGATCATTAGGAAGTCCAGTGAGGGTAAGAACTAGAAACATCTTCTGTCGCTGCTCTTGTTGTTCCTCGACACTAGCAGAAACTGGCATCAACTTCTCAAACTCCTCTGTGACTGCCTGTACTTGACCCAAGTAAGTAGATATATCTAATTCCTGCTTCTTTAAGTTTGTCATCCGCGATATCACATCATAGAAGCGAGATATGTCATTAGTGTATAAGGTACGAGCCTTTGTCCAAACCAAATAACATGTCTGGAATGGACGAAATAAGGGCATCAACTTGGAATCAATAGATCGCCATAAGATGCTACATAACTGAGCATCAATCTTTGCCCAAAGTGCTATCGCCTTTTCATCTCCTTCGCTAGACTGTTTGATTAGATGATCATGAACACCTTGACCTTTACACCACAACTCGACAGATGAAGACCAAGCTAAGTAGTTTGAACTTCCCATTAAAGGTTCCGAGGTAATCATAGCACTAGAGCTTCCAGAACCCATGTTTCTCGACCCAAAAACATCATATCCGAAAGACATTGTTGTAAATTATTTCCAAATAAGAGAAAGAGTCAAACTGTAATTCACTTAAACAAAGTAAGAGACTGCTGTAGCTGCCGGAAATTACTGTAGCTGCCAGAGAAAACTCAAAGTGGTTGAAATTGAAACGAAAACAGTAAGGGTAGGGTCGAAATTACCAGGCGACTCAACTGCTCTGAAGGAAATTTTTCAAAAAATGGCCGGAACTAGTCATAAACGCAGCCGCGTGAACTCACGCGCGTGAGCTTCTGGTGGCGCGTGGGAGCGCGTGAAGCTGTTGCTGTCGGAGATTTTCACTGGGTTTGGTCGCCGAACACTGACGACTCTTGTGGTAGTGTTGGATTTTGCACAACACTGACAGAGACAAACCAGACGCAAATAGCCTTGAAATAGGTAGCCGGAAAAAGACTTCCGGTGACTGATTTCTCTTCCCGGAGTCGCTGGAATTATGCACAATGATAAATCTCTCGCGATAGCTCTGATACCATGTGAGAAAGCACGGGAGAAAGAAAATATATTATTATTTATATTTGATACAATACAAGAGGTCCTTATTTATAGCTATATTCTACAAGCACATATCCAATGTGGGACAAGACTATTATATACATATCTGTAAAAGTAACAACTTCAAACGTATTTTGCTTTGAAAAACTCCTTCAGTTACCGGCCACCCTTTACTCCTCAATAACATACTCCAAAACTTTTAACCTGAATACAAGTTTCTTTGACAAATCATTAATCTGTTAGAGAGTATTGATTGTCGTGTCACCTAAAAACCTAGCATACTAGCACTCACTTAATTATCCCAAACACTTTGTGTATTATGTACATCACAGATGCATTTGGGGCTAAACTTTTGTAGCTAAATTGAAGTTACAATGACACAAAGCCAGGGTAACCATATATACAAGCAAAATTTCTCCTCCATATTGACATTCAGACCAATTTTCTTAAATATTATTAATTATTAAGTATTAAACATTGATTATAGCACTTTGACATATAAATTAGCTATTAACCACCATAATAAACTTAGGAGGATACTAGTTATCCTATAGGATATTACTATTATGAAGATAAAGTCAAGAGCAACACCAAACCCTGACTCTACCTTGTGATAACTATTAAGACTCTTTGAGCACGAGTTGAATTCTTTCAATATAAGAACAGTGTCAGCCCAAAGTACGAAGATTAGGGAAATAATGACTAATCCAAGTCACTGTTCTAGATTAATCCATTAAAACTAGAAAAAAAAAAAAAAAAAAAAAAAAAACATGAAATCCAGTTCCCAGATTATGAAGCATTGAGCTAAGGGGTCACTTGATTCAAGGATTTTCTATGCAAGGATTATCATAAAGGGATAGTTATAGGGCAGCCCAGTGTTATCAAAGGCGAAAAGCACAAAAAAAACTCTAAGGTTTGTTGGGGCTTAAAGCGTGGGCGCAAATAAAACGTGGGCTTTAATGAAGAAAGGGGCAAATGGAAAAAACTACAATATGTATGTTTAGTCCAAGACTAATATCTATAAGTATGAATACCAAATATATGGACAAAAAAATTGAAAAAAGTTTATGATAAAGTGAAATATCAGTTATTTAGTGTCGCCCCTTCAAATTTACGCTCATTGGCAAAGAAAAGTATGCCTTGGAGCCTTGATGACAACACTCAGGCGCCCGCTAAACGCTCCAACATGTTTTGAGCCTCGCTTCAGGGTTTACGCGCACTTTAAGCACGCCTTTGATAACACTAGGGCAACCTGGTGCACAAAGCATCCCGCGTTCACGCAGGGTTCGGGGAAGAGCCGCATCCCAAAGGAGTGTGATGTAGGCAGCATGCCTTGATGCAAGCATCAGTAGCTAATTCCACGACTCGAACCTGTTACATATCGGTCACACGGAGACAACTTGCCCGTTGCTCCTAGGCTCCAATAAAGGAAGAGTTATACGATGAATAATAATGAAAGAATTGTTATTCAGTGAATAATAATGTAGGGATTATTATACGATGAATAATAGTACAAGAATAGTCATGCAGGGATTGCCTACTTTAATGGCATTTTGTATTTACATAATATTATTTTTGTTCCACATTTTACATCCCCTGGAACAAACATAAGTTATATTCGTAGTAATAATTTAATACCCAAAAACAAAAAAGGCTGCATTAGCTATTGCAGAACTGTATATCGAAAATCAAATGTATTAATAGTTATGTAGTGATTACATATATAATGTAGAGTTTTATGTTGCATAGCGAATATTGAATTAGTTATGAGTAAAATTAGGTCGAGTTTATATTTCCTTATGAAGCCAACTATATGGCTATAGCGGCATTCTTTCATCCTGGTTTAAGTTTGCTCACTTGCATGTCTTGTGAATATGAATAGTCTATTACCATAATCTAATGAGTCAAGTCAAATACTGAATACTACTAGATATTTAACTGAACGGTGTTTGACTGCAACTCAATCAAAAACTAATTCCATTAATTAAGTTTAACAATTTTTATCTTTTCTGAAAGCAACCAGTTCTGCTGTTTAATGTAACTAAAAGCTTGATAGTGCAGCTTTTTTCACCCTTTTTTTTTTGGGACTCGTAGCAGGGCTTCTAATCTGGGATTTGTAGATCCTCTTATTGCAGCTCAGTGTCTCATTTCCACAATGTTTACTTGAGTAGAGGTTGTTAGTTTACAGATATGTACATAATGTAGTATTGTCCCACATTGGAATAGGAGTAATATGTCTTTGTAGAGTATAGCTATAAAGGACCTCTCGTATTGTATTGAGTATTATCAATAATATATTTTTTCTCGTGCTTTCTCACATGGTATCAGAGCAATCGTGAGAGATTTATCGCTGTGCATAAATTCCAGCGACTTCGGGAAAAGAGAAATCAGTCAACCGGAAGTCTTTTTTCCGGCAAACACAAGTCTGCCGCAGTAAAAAAAAAGGCCATTTTTCATCAGTGTTGTGCAAAAACCAACACCACCACGAAGTAGATCGGCCTCAGGACCAACCCATGAAAATATCTCCGTTAGAAGACCCTTCATGTGCTCCCACGCGCCGCCGGAAGAAATTCTTTCAGCGAAGTTCCAACGTCATGCGCTGGCGCGTGGGGGCCCTTTCCGGTCACTTTTTGAAAAAATTTCTTTGGGACAGATTGTTCGCAAGGGAATTCCGAGCCTACCTATCCAGGTTACACCAAATTCCGGCCACTTCTATATTTTTCCGACGTGAGCAGTGTTTTTATCCGGCAGCTACAATAAGATTCCGACGACTACAGTATTTCCTTACTCTGATTCAGTGGATTACAATTGAGTTTTTCTCTTATTTGGTAATAATTTGCAACAATGTCTTTGGGATTTGATGTTTTTGGGTCTAGAAACATGAGCTCCCGAAGCTCTAGTGTTATGACTACCTCAGAACCTTTAATGGGAAGTTCAAACTACTTAGCCGGGACATCTGTCGAGTTGTGGTGTAAAAGTCAAGGTGTTCAAGATCATCTAATCAAACAGTCTAGCGAAGGAGATGAAAAGGTGATAGCACTTTGGGCAAAAATCGATGCTCAGTTTGTAGCATTTTGTGGCGATCTATTAATTCCAAGTTGATGCCCTTGTTTCGTCCATTCCAGACACGTTATTTGGTTTGGGCAACGGCTCGTACCTTATACACTAATGACATATCTCGCTTCTATGTGATATCGCGGATGACAAACTTAAGGAAGCAGAAATTAGATATGTCTACTTACTTGAGTCAAGTACAGAGAGTCATGGAGGAATTTGAGAAGTTGATGCCAGTTTCTGCTAGTGTTGGAAATCAACAAGAGCAACGACGACAAAAGATGTTTCTAGTTCTTACCCTTGCTGGACTTCCTAATGATCTTGATTCAATACGCGACCAGATTTTGGCTAGCCCGACTGTCCCCACAGTTGATGAAGTATTCTCTAGATTACTCCGCCTTGCAGCACCAAGTCACCCAGTAACCTCATCACCGATGCTTGATTCCTCTGTTCTCGCATCCCAGACAGTGGATGTTCGGGCATCTCAAACTATGGAGAATAGTCGCAGAGGAAGTCGTTTTGGAAGATCTTTCTTATTGTCACAAACTTGGACACACTCGTGAAATGTGCTATTCCTTCCATGGTCGTCCACCAAAAATGATTACATTACTCAGACCGAAACTACAGGTAACCAAGGATTTTCTTTATCTAAAGAAGAATAATAATGAGCTCCTTCAGTATCGAACAAGTAAGCAGACATCTTCACAAGTAGCCTCGGTTGCTCAGATTGATACTTCTGTTGCTGGTAATTCTTTTGCTTGTGTTTCCCAGTCTAGTACTCTTGAACCATAGGTCATGGACTCAGGCGCTTCTGATCACATCTCTGGTAATATATCACTTTTGTCGAATATTGTATATTCACAGTCTCTTCTCACTGTTACTTCAGCCGATGGATGTCAAACCAAGGCAAAAGGAGTTGGACAAGCTAATCTCTTGTCTTTTATCACCCTGGATTCCGTTCTTTATGTCCCTAGTTGTCCTTTTAGTCTTGCATCTGTTAGTCGTTTAACTCGGGCCCTCCATTGTGGTATATATTTTATTGATGATTCTTTTATTATGCAGGACCGTAGTACGGGACAGACAATTGGTACAGAACGTGAATCAGAAGGCCTTTACTACCTTAACTGACTCAATCCTTCCACAACATGTCTAGTTACAGATCCTCCAAACCTATTCCGCAGACGTTTAGGACATCCGAGTTTATCCAAACTTCAGAAGATAGTGCTTAATTTATCTAGTTTGTCTACATTAGATTGTGAGTCGTGTTAGCTTAGGAAACATACCCGAGCCTCCTTTCCAAGTAGTGTTGAGAGCCATGAAGAGCTTGTTTTCTCCTTAGTTCATTCTGATATATAGGGTCCTAGTAGAGTCAGTTCAACCTTGGAATTTCGTTATTTTGTTAGTTTTATTGATGATTATTCAAGATGTACTTGGCTTTTCTTAATGAAAGATCGTTCTGAGTTATTTTCTATATTCCAGAGTTTCTGTGCTGAAATCAAAAACCAATTTGGTGTTTCTATTTGCATTTTTCGCAGTGATAATGCCTTAGAATATTTATCTTCTCAGTTTCAGCACTTTATGACTTCTCAAGGAATTATTCATCAGACATCTTGTCCTTATACCCCTCAGCAAAATGGGGTTGTAGAGAGAAAGAATAGGCACCTTATTGAGACTGCTCGCACACTTCTAATTGAATCTCATGTTCCGTTGCATTTTTGGGGCGATGCAGCTCTCACAGCTTGTTATTTGATTAATCGGATGCGTTCACCTCCCATCAAGGATCAGATTTCGCATTCAGTATTGTTTCCCCAATCACCCTTATACTCTCTTCCACCTCGTATTTTTGGGAGCACGTGTTTTGTTCATAACTTAGCCCCGGGGAAAGACAAGTTAGCTCCTCGTGCTCTCAAGTGTGTCTTCCTTGGTTATTCTCGTGTTCAGAAGGGATATCGTTGTTATTCCCCTGATCTCGTAGGTATCTTATGTCAGCTGACGTCACATTTTTTGAGTCTAAACCTTCCTTTACCTATGCTGACCACCATGATATATCTGAGGTCTTACCTATACCGATCTTTGAGGAGTTTACTATAGCTCCTCCTCCACCTTCGACCACAGAAGTTTCACCCATACCAACCGTTGAGAAGTGTATTGTTGTTCCTCCTAGATCCCCAACCACAGGAACACCAATCTTGACTTATCATCGTCGTTCGCGCTCGACATCAGGACCAACTAGTTCTCATCATGCACCTGATCCTGCTCCTACTGCGGACTTATCTCTTCCTAGTACACCAATTGCACTTTGGAAAGGTATACGGACCACACTTAATCCTAATCCCCATTATATCAGTTTAAGTTACTATCGTCTGTCATCTCCCTATTATGCTTTTATATCTTCTTCGTCCTCAGTTTCCATACCTAAGTCTACAGGTGAAGCGTTGTCTCATCCAGGATGGCAACAGGCTATGAGTGACAAGATGTCTGCGTTACATACAAGTGGTACTTGGGAGCTTGTTCCTCTTCCTTCAAGTAAATCTACTGTTGGTTGTCGCTTGGGTTTATGCAGTCAAAGCTGGTCCCGATGGCCAGGTTGATCGACTTAAGGCCCATTTTGTTGCCAAATGATATACTCAGATATTTGGGCTCGATTACAGTGATACCTTCTCTCCCGTGGCTAAAGTAGCATCAGTCCGCCTTTTTCTATGCATGGCTGCGGTTCGTCATTGGCCTCTCAATCAACTGGACATTAAGAATGCCTTTTTTCACGGTGATCTTGAGGATGAGGTTTATATGGAGCAACCACCTAGTTTTGTTGCTCAGTCTCGTGACCTTGTATATCGCTTGCGTCGGTCACTTTATGGTCTAAAGCAGTCTCCTCGAGCCTGGTTTGGTAAGTTCAGCATGGTTATCCAGGAGTTTGGCATGACTCTTAGTGAAGCTGATCACTCTGTGTTTTATCGATACTTTGCTTCAAGTCTCTGTATTTATCTGGTTATGTTGATAATATTGTTATTACTGGCAATGATCAGGATGGTAATACCAATCTGAAGCAGTACCTCTTCCACCACTTCCAAACTAAGGATCTAGGCAGATTGAAGTAGTTTCTAGGTATTGAGGTTGCTCGGTCTAGCTCAAGTATTGTTATTTCTCAAAGAAAATATGCTTTAAACATTATTGAGGAGACAGGGATGAATAGGTTGCAGATCTGTTGACAGTCCGATGGATCCGAATTCTAAACTTCTGCCAGGACAGGGGGAGCCGCTTAGCGATCCTGCAAGCTATAAGTAACTGGTTATAAATTAAATTATCTCACGGTGACTAGACCCGACATTTCTTATCCTGTGAGTATTATAAGTCAGTTTATGAATTATCCCTGTGATACTCATTGGGATGCAGTTATCCGCATTATTCGGTATATAAAATCGGCTCCAGGCAAAGGGTTACTGTTTGAGAATCGAGGTCATGAGCAGATCGTCGGATACTCAGATGCTGATTGGGCAAGATCACCTTCTGATAGACGTTCTACGTCTGGAAATTGTGTTTTAGTAAGAGGAAATTTGGTGTCTTGATAGAGCAAGAAACAGAATGTAGTTGCTCAGTCTAGTGCAGAAGCAGGATATCGAGCAATGGCTATGGCAACATGTGAGCTAGTATGGACCAAACAATTACTCAAGGAGTTGAAATTTGGTGAAATCAGTCAGATGGAACTTGTGTGCGATAATCAAGCTGCCCTTCATATTGCATCAAATCCCGTGTTCCATGAGAGAACTAAATACATTGAGATTGATTGTCACTTCGTCAGAGAAAAAATACTTTCAGGAGAGATTGCTACAAAGTTTGTGAGGTCGAATAATCAGCTTGCAGATATTTTCACCAAGTCTCTCACTGGTCCTCGTATTGGTTATATATGTAACAAGCTCGGTACATATGATTTGTATGCACCGGCTTGAGGGGGAGTGTTAGTTTACAGATATGTACATAATGTAGTCTTGTCCCACATTGGAATAGGAGTAATATGTCCTTGTAGAGTATAGCTATAAATAAGGACCTCTTGTATTATATTGAGTATCTAATATCAATAATAAATTTTCTCTCGTGCTTTCTCACAGAGGTGGACTAGGAGACTCCCTGTACCACCTGCCTACCCACCCAAAAAGAAATGAAAAAATATGAGCAAAACACTTTCCTTCCGAGAACAACATACTAAAGAAGAGGTTGGTCTTTCCTAATTAGGAAAAGTATAGTAGACAAAAGATAGTACTATAAGGACTCACAAATTCACATTCAGTTTGGTATTTCACAGTAAACTAGCCCAAATTTTATGGTCAAATTACTTACAAGCCTGACAAATTGATATTATATAGATGTTCGCATATATTGGATCCATTGCATTGTCCAAGAATTCGAGTTCACTGAGATATGACTTTGACATACCTAAACTGACAAGAAGCTAAGCTGTAAGTCAGCCCAGCTACATGTTCAGCTAATTCAGCTTCGTCAACACAATGTCTTGAATGCACCTTAACGAAATTAATTGTTAACTTGGATAGAACCTGCCCAAAAGGAAAAGGAGGAACTCAACACCCAAGGAATACCACCAGAATTTCAAGCTTACATGATTCAGACAATTAAAAATTTCCAGTAATTACTAGAACAAGTGTTGCAACAACCTCCTCTATAGGTGGCCGTTTCCAACCAATATGATTGGCAGGGTCCTTGTATTGACCTTGTTCCCTATCACCAATAGCAGTAACAATTATCAGTCATTAAACAAGTATCCCAGTTTGTCACAGATGATTATAGATGATAGATATGAACTTCCTTCATAGTGGCTCTTAAGCATACAACAACAAACAACAACAAACCTAGTGTAATCTCACAAGTGGGGTTTGGGGAGGGTAGTGTGTATGCAACCTTACCGCTACCTTGAGAAGGTAGAGAGATTGTTTCCGGTAGACCCTCGGCTCAAGAAATAATAGCTCTTGAGAATGACAAGTTGAAATGTATGATGGCAGATGATCAAAATTTCACTGAAAGCATTAGCATATGAAAAGGTTACACTACAGTTCAAATGACCACTTCATCTCAGCACTTTCAAACTGAATCAAAGCTTTAGATGCTCGTTGAATTAGGTGAATTGCGTGTGCCTCTCTAAAAGCTTCAGCTATTAGAGAGGAGAGAAGACACGTTTATTTACTTACATTAGGTCTGCACACTCACCCTCACGTGCGAGCTTGAATCTTTTCTTCAACCTGGCACATGAAAATTCTATTTGATAATGGGTGATACTCGAACCAAGACCTTTGTCTGCTGCAATACCATGTTGAGTTGTGTGACCACCTCTCTAAAAATTTAAATTGGACACATTTATTTGCTTATATTAGGTCTGACGAAATACTTCAAACCATGGATTGTGCCATTGTGGCACCTTTACCAGGAATACATTGGTAGTACCTTTAACCACTGCCTCAATGTGCACCAAATGGAGCATGTTCAAGAAACATTAATCAAGCAAGCATTGCCTTCTCTAAGTCATCCAAAATGATTGGTTGCATGCATCAAGTGAACTATGAGACATCTCCAAAGATGTTGATGCACATTTTTATATAGGAGTTTATTGCACGTTCAGCTATATTTCAGGTATTATTTTACTTCAGACACTTATAGGATACAAATATAAAGAACTTGCGGCAAAAAGAAAAGCAGATTTTTCAATGTTTGTGCAGGGCTTTATCTCTCTGTCTCGTCTCGTCTCGTCTCTTCTCTTTATTAGCAAATTGTTTGCCTCTTAGAACGCAAGTCTGAACCACAGAAAACTAACAAGCTTAAAATTGAAAAAGAGTTGGAATAAAGGACAAAAACAAGTATTGTCAACCTTTTGTTGATGTATGCCATAAGCTTGTTTGTGAGGTAACAGACTGTATGAAGAGGATAAAGGCGTTGAACACGGGAAACATGAATGATCAATGATTCGCTATTCACAAGGTCGCAAAACTCCTCGGCCTCACATATGATTAATATATATGGAACTTTGATAACTTCTGATGAAATCTGCGAAAAGTAAGAGTCTAATGACATCAAAAAATTGCAAAGGCTAGAAATAGAAGCTATCCTTAGATAGAACCAATACAAAAACTTGGAAACTGCAGCAGCAGAAGCATACAATTGTCATCGTACACGACAGATGGAAAGCTCAAAAGAATGAAATAAGAGACTAGCAAGACAAAGTAAGCTCTTTCTAACCCCAATGGACATCTGACATTATTCTTGGGATGTAAGTGTTACTTTCTTCATTTAGATGGGGGGTTGAGTATAGTGGGCCGACACACACAAATGTGAATGTGATGAAACATTAAACAAAGGGAAATTTGTGGGAGGGAGAGCATCTGAAGCAAATCTCAAGGAGAAACAAAGGAAAGAAAAAGGAGAATTGGGAGAAAACTGTAGGCTGGCCAGCAAATTGGTGCCACCAAACCCCTCCAGTCACATTAATTCCACAAGCTGTAATAGGATATTAACACCCATTTGGGCTTGAGCCACAACCACAAAACTTCAAAATAACAAGGTATTTCATCTTATTTGATATACGCACACACATCTCTATAGGGCTTTGAGTTAAATTGTAATGTTGGACACAAACATTCATGCGCATATATATATATATATATATATATATATATAACAGGTTTGAGTTAAATTGTAATATTAAAACTTGGGTATTATGAGATTTGAGTTGAATTGATGGAGTTTGGTCTCTATAGGAGTGTGTAACCTTTAACATGAAATTTTATTACCAGGTAAGGAAAAAAAGAAATTTGCTTTTGCAAAGATAATCATCATTCAAATGGATATCACATAAATATTTACATATTTGAGCACCAACTACAGTCAGTTGTGAAACTATTATTCTACTAAAGCTAAATGTGTACAAAAGTTAAATATTTGACACGCTAAAAAGCAATTATAAAAAGGTGGTTCGAGATGACAGGCTAACTGAAATCTGCCAAGATCTGAAGAATAAGTTACCTTTGATATTTCCTCCGGAACACTCATTGACCACACAACAGACTTTTCAATTGGATTTGATGAAACTCGGAAGGAAAGACCTTTTTCCGCAAGCCTTGATAGCAAATGACCTGACTTAACAACATAACCATGTAAGACAGTTGTAATGCATTATAATGGACAAAGGAGAAAGGGAGAAACAAACAGAAAAACAAAATCTACCTCCGATCGAGCCTAGTTCCACAACTTTGGTGTCAATGTGAGCTACAATAGACTTATGGGCAAACTTTCCCTTCTCCCACTTTTCCTTTTCCTTTTCTCGCTTTTTTATCTCTGCAGCTTCAGCCTTCTGGGCCGCCTTTTGCAGTTTCTCTCGCTATATAATGAACACTAGATTATATGCCATAACTAATTAACCTCATCTAAATAAATAGGTTTTTGTTGGGAAGACTTACCTCTTTCTGCTTCTTCTTTTCTTCATTTAGGTGAAGACGTTCATCCTTTGACATCCTTGTTTTCCCTGTTACACCATCTACACTGCTCCTCTTACTTTTCTTGCCTTTGCCTTTACCTCTCGGTCTTGAAATGTCATCGTCTAACTCCAAAATATCACTTTCATCGTCAGGATGACCACGGTCCTGAAAGCAAACTAGACCATCAAAATTTACGTAGAGACAAGGTCTTTCAAGAATTTAAAAGGACTTCTAGACAAAAATACAAACATATGTCAAGAACGATGCTTTTGAGCGCATCCTTCAAGCTAATTATTCAAGCATATCTCTGGATTGAATTATGATCTCAAGATGCGTTCTCCATTTGGCAGAATATGCACCCTATAGTCCTGGATAGGAATTTGCTCTTCAGGGTGCATAGATCTCTAATATTAGATAGAAACTCTTCTGATCACTTTTAAAAAAAGAAAAGAAACCCTCAGAAGTAACTTTTGAACATTTTGGATGTTCGCAGTGTACAGGTAGCTGTATTTAAATGAAATGAGTGGTTCACGAACAAAACTAACTCTCCTAAGTTAAGCTTAACTAGGAGAAAAAAACCTGTTCATGAAGGACTTCTTCCATATTTTATTCTCTGGAAAAAATAGCACTTAGGCTTTCTGTTTTCCACCTCAGGTCCTCCATGCTCAACAGCCCTAAC
>MCJB01020516.1:182040-225450 GCA_002018475.1 Nicotiana obtusifolia
CCCCCCCCTCTCCCTCTCTCTTTCTCTCTCCAGTTCGACCTAACCTTCTCGTTGTTGATGTTGTCAACCGACTACTCTTTCCTTCCACAGCCTCTTTTCATTTTTTAAATCCCATTCTATTCAATAAAATTAAATCTTTATTTTTGTCCAACAAAATGAGATTGTTCATTTTGATAGCACAATAAAAAGTAAATTTGACTGGAATTGGGAAGAACTTCGCATTAGAGTTAAAATAGTAAAATCTGTTCTTAATTAAGAACGAGCCCGAACTTTAACTTGAGAAACGATAGAAAAGCAGTTTACGCTCTGGCAATAAGCAAATACAGCTAAACTTGAATATCCACAACTATGTCTCGCTCCCTTATTCATGTTCCAATTTACAGGCAGTATATGGTTCCACCCCATATTCCTGAAGCAAATTATGGGGTATCTTTATTAGCTTATAAAGTTGAACAAATGTCCAATCAACTTAATTTCCAGTGATATATTTAGTAGTTAGGGTACAGAAGCCCTTAAAGTTAATTGAACATGTGCTTTTCTTTTTATTCTCTTCTTCCTTCGTGCTACCCGCGCAAAAATCTTACAATCTTCTTTGAATGATGCGCGTTCCAAGGAATGGTCCAACCATAATTCAATCTCCCATTGAAAGCTGGCCTTTCATTTTGAGGGGCACACATGGACAAAGTGCGAGCTGCAGAAGGGAATGTTTTTATTCATATTAAGAAGAACAAGGGAATGAAAAATTATTGCTGTGCAGAAAAGCAAATACTGAAGAGAAACAATAAACTTTAACCAGGGAAACACACCAGAGAAGGACCGACTTCAATCAAATATTGATGAGAAACATCCTTTGCCGTTCGCATAAAATTGTCATTACCTGTTCGACAGTTTTTCGTCTCAGTTGTATAACCTGAATGTTAATTCCAGCATGGAAAAATCACTTCTTTATTTTCTTATCGAAGTGAAGATAAGATGCAGAGACATCTGTTGTTACTTAGCCAGAAGATTAGACAACAGTAGCTTACTGTTTATGGACTTAAAAGGTCTGGAGCTCAATTCTGTCTCCTTTACAATTGCCTTAGTGGAACAGACTTTCTCCTCCTCATTCCAGGAAACAAGCTTGCCACTATCCTCAGATTCATTATCAGACTCCAAACAAATTAGTCCATCAATACCTGAAGAAAACCTTACATCTAAGACGAGCCGCACGTTCAAGTGAAAGAACTGCATAAGAAAAGACCTTTCACAAAGGCAAATCTATAAAATAAATCTTTTCAAACAAAATCTACCAAAATAGTGGTGCAAGCCCTTCTGAGTTATATCAGTCCACCTGTGCAAGGAAATGTGTGGACAAAACCCTGAGGCATAAGAGAATCCTCTGAGGATTGATATTTCTTTTGTTAAGTGTTACTCCCAGAAAATAGGATACCCAATTAGACCAGCAAAATGAGAAGAATTCTACAAGTATATGAGAGCCAGGTTGTCGTTTTCCTAGTTGTTTCATATAAACTTAATCCATATGCCAATGTGCCCATTTTAGTAAGAACTAAATATATATAAAGACCAAAATATCCCCTTAATCATCCTGTTCTTGCACCGGAGGAAAATACATATGAGGTATACACCTGACTAGCTCAAACCATTATGCCTGATCTCGACTCAAGGCACACGCAGAATCTGACTTTGTGCACAATAACTGAATAGCAACACAACTCATAGGAGCAGTCAGGGTGATGCAGCACGAAGAGCAAACCGAACTTCCACTCGCCCATTTATGAAGAAGAATTACAGAAGTCTGCTACTATTAGTTAACATGATATGTGTCCAAAGGAAACAGGTAAACACACTGGGCAAAGAAGGTTTGACTCTTTAAGGACAGATTGTGACTGGAATGTGGCACATTTAATTTAAGTCACATTCTGGTGGCAGACCAGAGATACTGTGAATGCATTTCATGTTCTTTTTTTTTTTTTGTAAGGTAAGTAAGTTTATTAATCAATGGGATAAAAACTCCCGTATACAAGAGGTATACCAAAAAGTAGAGGATCTGCAACAAAGCATGGTTCTCTATGAAAGACACTCAATCATCTATCCATATAACCCACATGAGAGCTAGTGGAGCAACCTTCCAAGCCCTATGTCTTTTGATCCTACTTCTGACAGCCCGCTGAGCAACACAATTCTTACAGTACCTGGAATTACCCACTGTGTACCAAAGCAGTTCAGGACCATCCTCCAGAGACCCAAGGCCACCGTGCAATGTATCAAAAGGCGATCAACTACTTCGCCCGAGCATTTGCACCATTTCATGTTCTTTATACAGTTGACTAGTAAAGTTGGAGAAGCAATGTTCCAGAAGGGCCTGGACTGATAATTCATTTCCTATGCATTTTAGAGTTTTTGCACAGTTGACTTGCACACAAATATCTAGCAAAGAACTATATATGAACTCTCCCAAATTTTTTCGCTGACCTTTTCCATATTTCTCTGCATAATACAGCTCTTTTGCTGTAGCTCTTCTGTCGCTTGTAAGTTTTGCTATTTCTCAATTAAAATTGCTGGGATTTAAACCATCACTGACTTTTGCTATGGGATTTAATTATCTTCTTCATAGAAGAAAAGATTTGGTGTCAGATGTTTGCCTCTTGGACACTAATCTAAAACCCAAGAAAAGAAGTCCCTTCATAGTGGTAAATCTGATGTGACAATACTTGGCATTCAATAATAACTTTGAATTAGGCCAATTGAAAACTTACCGCCATCGCTTTTGTGGTCTAAAGTTGACGAAGAGCAATTCTGTATAACAGTAATAGCTTTAGTACATCTGACTATTGGGACACTATATTTTGAAAGCTCCGACGCAGGTGTTTCAGCAACCATGGATGGGGTCAAATCAAGACCTGCAGGAGAGACTATTTTCATCAACACTTGTTTCCCTTCTTCCTTTTTTTTTTCTTTTGGGAAAAAAGGAAGTCTACTATTGAATGCATAAATTCCCAAACTTCGGAGAAATAAGACTTAAAGGCACAAATTGCAACAGAAATCTCAGTGATGGAGAAAATCTACAACCAAGCCTTCAGCAATCATTCCAAGTCACCCAAATAAACAAATGAATGAAGAAGCTGGTGTGTAGGTTAACAGAGTACAGCAGCAGCAGCAGCAGCAGTTTAAATTGCTGGGATTTAAACCATCTCTGACTTGTGCTATGGGAATTAATTATCTTCTTCGTAGAAGAATAGATTTGGTGTCAGATGTTTGCCTCTTCGACACTAATCTAAAACCCAAGAAAAGAAGTCCCTTCATAGTGGTAAATCTGATGTGACAATACTTGACATTCAATAATAACTTTGAATTAGGCCAATTGAAAGCTTACCGCCATAGTTTTTGTGTTCTAAAGTTGACGAAGAGCAATTCTGTGAAACAGTAATAGCTTTAGTACATCTGACTATTGGGACACTATATTTTGAAAGCTCCGACGCCGGTGTTTCAGCAACCGTGGATGGGGTCAAATCAAGTCCTGCAGGAAAGACTATTTTCATCAACACTTGTTTCCCTTCTCCCTTTTTTTTTTTTTTTTTTGGAAAAAAGGAAGTCTACTATTGGATGCATAAATTCCCAAACTTCGGAGAAATAAGACTTAAAGGCACAAATTGCAACAGAAATCTCAGTGATGGAGAAAATCTACAACCAAGCCTTCGGCAATCATTCCAAGTCACCAAAAATAAATAAAGGAATGTAGAAGCTGGCATGTAGGTTAACAGAGTACAGAGAAGCAAGACTTAAAGGCACAAATTGCAACAGAAATCTCAGTGATGGAGAAAATCTACAACCAAGCCTTCAACAATCATACCTAACAACCCAAAATAGACAAAGGAATGTAGAAGCTGGCGTGTAGGTTAACAACAACAACAAACCGAGTGTAATCCCACAAGTGGGGTCTGGGGAGGGTAGATAGTATACAGACCTACCCCTACAATGAATGTAGAGAGAGGTTAACAGAGTACAGCATTAGCAGAAATTTAGAATACTTTTCAAGATAACAACAAATCTAGAATACTTTTCAAGATAACAACCTAAGTCTCCAAAGAGCAATATACAAGAATTAATTAAATTCAGTGACAAGTGTCCAGTATCGTAGAATTTCACATTAATTTCTGAATAACCACAAAAGACCCAAAAACCAATAATTTGTCTAATAAGGGAATCCCCGCCAACTAAACTTCAAGTGAAATAGAGTTCACAATTATAAACGATTCAAAATGGTATCTTAATGATCACTCAATATGCAAAAGTGCATAACGTATTAGGGGCGGTGCTACCCTTGTCCAAGGTGAGGCAATTGAGACCTTTTCCCATGAAATTCAGACTAAGTAGATAGGTAATTGTCTTTTATATATATATACTTTACGTTGACTCCCCTTGCTTTCTTGGCGTGTTTACTTCTTTATATTTTTAGAAATTGAACATATCACAAAAAGAACACAAACTAAACTAAATATCACGTGGAAAATTCCCAAATCCAAAATTGCAGATATTCACATTAATTTCTAAATAATCACTTAGAGAACAAAAACAAATAAAAGCTTATTTTCAAACCACTGTGTCCAAAATTATGGTATTTCAGGATAATTGCTTCAATAACAGCTTAAATATCCAATAATTCATAATTCAACCAACTCAAATTCAAATGAAAACCCGTCAAAAAGAAAAGGAAATATCGAACTCACCGGAAGACTTAGGGTTCAAAATTGAAGAGGAACCAAATGAGCATTTAACAAATGAGACTTCGGGTTTAGAAAAATCAGATAATGGGGTATCAGCGACAAATGAAGGAGTGGACTTCAAGGGTTTAAATGGTGTCGGATCATCGTCATCGTCGATGATGAGGACCGAGGGCTTCAATTTAGTACTCGAGTCCTCAATTTTTTGCTTCTTCTTGGACGGAATTGCCAGTGGCGTCGATAGATCAACGGTGTCGTTTTGGTTAACGGAGAAATAATCGGCGCTGCTGACAGCGTCATCGTCGTCGGACAGAATGTCCACGGCAATCGGCTGAGACATTTTGAGAAGTTAAAGATGCTTCTTTTTCGAAAGCGTCTTTGGTATTAGGGCGGGAAAGGGAAGGGAAATCGTATAAGAGAAGGCAAATGGATGAATTACTCTAATCTTATTTCCACAGAGAAAATATTTCTTACTATGAGAAATTATATTTTAACTATTTTGCCATGTTTACTAAAAAACATAAATCACATGTAACAGTGCTATAGATAAAATATAGTATAATATATGAATAATGTTCTGATAATTGTTTTAGGCAAGTGTTTGGATATTTTTCAACAAAAATAATTCTCAAGGGCTTAATACAAAAAGAATGTTCATAACGTGAAATAATTTTTCAGAAATTGTTCGTTATCATACATAACATATGCTAATTGAACTTGCATTAATAAGGTGGAATTTCAAATAAGTTACCAATTGGACATTTTCATGCTAGCAAATTAGGGAGTGTTTTATTTCCTAATATGAGATTTTTTTATTCGGATTTAATCAGGTATTAATATGGGTAACCAACATGTAGAGATGTATTTATATGTTGGAGCATGGGGCACGTGAATCCATGGTCTTCTCTTTATATCATGTATAGTAATGTTATATTTCTTCGGAAACAATTAAGTATACATGTGTACACTAAAGCTCAAATAGTCATATGGTTCAATGATTATTGAGTGCATTTTTACAAGCGAAGTTAAAGCCTCGTATCTCAAATTGTGCTTTGTAAGCATGTCTACCCCTTTTGTATTTTAATCAAGTATTTTTTTTTTTCAATTTGTTTTATTCATTCAAAATCCACAAATATACCACATTGAAATCCTTGAATCCCTTTGTCATCGCAAAATTTATATAAATAAAATTAATAAGAGTGGATGATGTAGCATGGTTCAGTGATCTCAATATTTTTAATATGCATATATATATATCACTGAACTTTTAAGAAATTTTTTAAAACTTTAACCTATAAATTCCAAATGGCAATGAATTTATGGTAAGAATCTAAAGGTTGAACCCGTCAAATATAAATTTCAGATTCACCTTTTTGTAATAGTACACCCATTTGGAACCTTTGTTCGCCTCTGCGGCATCTCGTGAAAAACCAAAATAAAAAATAAAAAAATTATGCTTGCCGATGTTTGACTATAATTCAATATTTTATGAAATTACTTGTCTTATTTGAGGATTTAATGATAGATTATGTGACGTTTGAGCTTAATCGATTTGGTTTTATGTGTAGGAACTTTTGAACGCGAAGTAGAAAGAAAATTCCACAAAATGGCATTGAGATGTGAAAGAAGAGCACGAAAGCAAGATCGGCGCAAAACACGAAAAGGACGATGCTACATACGCACTTCATCCAGGGCGCCAACCCTGCCATGCCCCATGATGCCTCGCGAGGCACCGAACGACACATAGCGAGGGAAAGGTAGCGCCTTAGACGCTGCTTCGTACTGACGGCCCCGTGTCCGAGAAAAATTAGTTTACTTATTGATTTTGGACCTGGACACTCCGACTTTTACCTACAAAAACCCTCTAAACTCCTTTTGGATGGATTGAACATATTTTGGAGGCAAGAAGGGCTACAAACTACAAACTACAAACCAAAATCATCACATCATTCACCCATTTCTCTAGTATTTGTAGTTATGATTCAACATACTTTTGTGATTGTCCATACGATTGTGAGTGGATAAAACCCCTCTTGTTTTGGGGTTATGGGTAGTTCTTGATTGTCGATATATAAACGGTTGCTGAGATTACTTGATTATATCATATTGATTTGTTTATCCAATATTGTTCTAAATTATTTTACTGCATAGCTAACAATTAAATATTAGCTACGAATTTATAGTTGGACTCAACGGTGGAAACTATAGATTGCATGTAGTACTGAATATAGCAAATTTGAATTCGGACATTAGAGAATATATTCGCAATTAGAATAGACATATGCTAATTGTATTATTGGTATTATTTAGGAGTTACTCATGCGTTATAGTTATTTTTGTTTGTATAGACATTTGGTACTAGATTTGCTTGAATATACGAGTGAGGGGTCCAAAGAACTTTGTGAACAAAATAAACTCTGTTAATCAGCAAATCAGATAGATTAAGCACTTACAACCGAAAAACTCAATGAGATAGGTACAAATCCCATAACCCCGGAATATCCCAACTCATTGAGTTTGCTCCTAAGTTATTTGTGTGTTCTACTTGCATCATTATCTCTTTGCGTAATTGTTAATTTTCGTAGTAATAGATCTTAGTTAAGCAAAATTACAACCATCTTCCGGAAAATTACTTGAACAATTAATTCGTAACTAGTGTAGTTTAGTCAATATTTAATCATAAGTTCTCGTGGGAAGTGCGAAAAATACTTTTTTATCACTTATTACTTGTCGATTACATATATTTACTTGTGCGTTTGGACTCGCAAATTTAAGTTGAATATTTCTAATCTCTTTGCGCTTGAAAGATGAAATGGGTAAAAAAGTCTACAAGTTGAGAGATCATGAGACCATCAAAATACAAAGGTCTCAACGTGCCTAATCCATGGTTTCAACTAACGACCTTATGTTATGTAATATCAACATACCAATATTCCTTCACAAACCTTCATTACGTAAGAGATGATTTGATTTCAGTTTAGTAATTTGATCCCTTTTCTCTCCTATGAAAAATAAAAGATAAATTAGAAAAACTCGTTAGTGAATTTTGTGTGGAATGATTGCACATTCGTGCTTTTGGATAGTACATTGCCATGCTACGCCAGTGATATATTTTGTTTTGTCTTTTAAATTTAATCTTTATTTGACCGCGAGATCGAATTGGATCAAAACTTCTATATCGCAACTCACACCACCTTAAAACGATTGAATACTTTCATTTAATATTAACATAAGATTGAGGTAATAGTTTATCTCATTAAAAAAAATGTGAAATATGATGTTAACCTACAAACAAGGCACGAAAAGGAAAAAAGAACGTAAACAAAATATACACATGAAAAGATCAGTTAGTAATAACTATACAGGATTTCTTTGTATTCTGCATCCCTAATTTGTACCTTTTTGACTGACCAAACTAACCTTTAATTAATAAATTCCTCTAATCCAAGGAATGAGTATTCATATTGTCGATCCCAACTTGTTTGAGAATTGAGACTAAAGCATAATTATTGTTATTGTTGGAAAATAGTGAGTAAGTTTTATGGGTAGTCATTCAACTTTGTATTCATTACCCAAAAATTACTTTTCTATTTTTGTTACACAAAAATAATTTTAATTTTATGTTCATTACTCAAAAGTTACTTCTTTTTATTTCACAAAATTCATTTTACTTTGCTCTATCTATCACAAAAGTCACATTGGCCATATTTTACAATACTTTTACTTGAAAAGTCTATTATGCTCTTGACATTATAAATCCTCCCATTTATGTAATACCTTTCAATGTTATATAGTATATACTATGTATTTTATATAGGTATTTTACTTATAATTGAAATAACTTTATATTATTTTTATAACATTTCCGTAAATTTAATTTTTCCGTGGCACTTTATTTGTTTAATCATATTCAAACATGAACATATTTTAAAATATACAAATGACAAAAAAAATTATTTTTAATGTTTATTTGAAATAACAAAAATAGATTTGTTAACAAATGATAGTTTTTTACAGTCAGTAAAACTTTTTAAAAAATTAAAAATATTATGTTTAATATTAAATTTTTTAATATCTGTTAATATTATTTATTTAAAAGTATCAATCTGATATGTCAATATGATAAATGTGGATTATGGCTTGACTGACAAATATGTGAGCTTTGATTTTATAATTTTAATTAAAAATATTTCATTAGGTATGGTTGAGAATGTTGACTTGAGATTTGTCCATAGTAATGTTACTGAAAAATTTAATAATACTACATATATATCTTGAAAATTAATGTTAAGTAAAAATTAAATGTCCAAATATATTTAAAAAATAATAAATAAAATAAAATAAAATAAAATTATTTTAATTATAAATAAAATATCTAGATAAAAATATATTATATAATATATAATATAGAAAGTATTATATAAATGAGAGAATTTATAATTTTAAGAATATAATAGACTCTTCATGTGAAAGTTTTATAAAATATGATTAAAATGAATATTGTGATAGTTAGACAACAGTGAGATAATTTTTTGTGTGAGGTTATCGTAGAGTTAGGTAGATATATAAGAGGATGTAGAGAGCTACATGCGCACGTTAAGCAAGGTTAGCTAAGACACACCGTTGACGATGACCCACCGGAAAAACCACTTTCTAGTTTCTCCTTCCTGCAAAATCGCCCACTATTCTAGAAAATAGGAATCGAATGGTTACGCCCCACAGAAATTGACTACAATGCAACTGTTGATAGAAAATAGGCATATAAACGCAACGGAAGCAAACACTCAAGATCATATTCTTACATGTAAATTAGATAAATATAATCAATTACGAGATAGTAACACTAACCTTTTGAAGCTACTGCACAAGTCTTCAATAATGTTCATGTTCTCCAGGTCTACTACTGTATATCCTGAATCTCTACGAACGTGATACTTGAGTGGCAAGTATTTTGGTTTAAGAATAGTAATCCTTTTTGTGGTAATTTCGGCCAAGCAGAAGTATCACCCTTTAGGGTTCTTTTCTTTCTTTTATGTTCACGTTTTTTAGGTAATACCAAGACCAAAAACGTTTAGGAGTCTTATTCCTACCAAAAACGTGTAGCCAAAAACGTGTAGGAGTCTACTACCCACAAAAAATGTGTAGCAGTCTCCTAACCCCCCAAGGATACTATTTTCCTATTTAATTTCCTTGTTCTAGAATATTCAAGCACAGCAGAGACCACAGATTTAATAACGAGGCTTCCTATTGTGGTATTAATTCCGAATATGAATGAATTAATCCTACCACAATAAATTATAATTTATTCCACTAGAAAACTGTAATTGCACTCCTCAGTTTAATTTCGAAATCATTCATTAAAACTTATTTAACTCCCCGTGTTAAGATTACAAATACCAATCAAATAAATTAAATTACTGACAATTTAATTCATCGACTAATTTAATCCTTTATACTTCCGCTTAACTTATTTCATGTGACGGATACAAAATCCACCTACAGGGTTTTCACATGAAAACTTTCAAGCATCCATAAAGGGGTATCATCAATCTCAATGGTCAAGACACGGATTCTATCAACTAATTATTATTTCACAAATGCATTTTGCCATTATTCAATTTACCAGGAATACATTAACTCGCAGTTGAGTCGTACCTTTTAATAAATCAAAATAATGAACAAAGCACATTGATCATAAGAACATTCAATGAGCTAGAGAGTATAAGAACATTCAATGAGCTAGAGAGGTAGTTTTATATATTCAGTACAAAAACACTTATCTCTACTTGGTCCGTCCAATACACAAAAATGTACTAGCATAAGAAGTTGGAACTGAACCATTCCCATAATCAAGATAGATTATAATTTAATCTTATGCTACAATCATCAAGATACTTTGCCCAGTTTCATCTTTGATTGTGAACATTAACTCTATAACTTATAAGAACCGACAATTTAATCTTCCGCGCATGAGCTAAAGCTCCATACACTAAATCGTCTACTATATAAGTAAAGGGCACACATATGAACAAATGATCTATTTAAATTAAGACTTCATTGAACTGAATAAATAAATAAATAATTATTCCAATAAATAAAATATAATCAAACAACATGGTTAACAGTATATGCTTAACAACTGTTAAATTGGTTGCCGGGTATGGGGAGGTCATGCAAGCTCCGGCAGGGAAAGAGGAAGAACGGCCTACCAAGACTGAACTGATCATGGCGGTGAGAAAATTAACCTACTCAGCTGGGTCTCAGAGTACAAAGCAGGCCATGGATGATGTGGTTAAGGGTAACAAAACACAAATACAGGGCATGCAACTGAACTTCTATCCTCCAGTGATTAAAGGCGGAGTGAAAGTGGCCAAACTGAACCCAACAGAAATGGAAGAGCAGTGCAAACGCTGGAAAACTACCCTAATAGGGTATGTAATTGGGGGAAATCCACCGTTCAAAGAAATGCTGAAATTCGTCTATGGAGTTTGGAATTCAGTGATCACCTCGAAGGTATTTCTCCGTGACGATGGCTACTTCATATTTCGTTTTGAATCAATGGACGATAAAGCTCAAATCATACAAAACGAGCCCTGTACCTTCAATAATAGACCTATGGTGTTGAAGGAGTGGGATCCTGACTTCCAGATTCAAAATGCCTGCATGGGTCAATCTCCCAAGGCTATCTATTCAGTGTTGGGCTGAGGCAAACCTAGGAAGAATTGTCAGTCTGATCGGCAAACCAATATGCACTGATAAACTCACAGCCCACTGTGAGAGAATCTCTTATGCCAGGGTATTGATAGTGATGATATCACGCAACCTTTCCCAGATGAGTTGTCTGAGAAACCAGATGGAAGTATATGGGAGCAAAAAGTAGAGTTTGAATGGAAGCCAAAAATTTGTATAGAATGCAACCAGTTTGGGCATGATACAGGTGCTTATGAACAACCTGTACAATAAATTGAATTTAGGAGGCAAAACAAGAGGAAGAGAAAGAAGAAGACAAAATGGGAACGGAAACCAAAGCTTGTTGATGTATAAAATACCACAACTGCTGATATCCCCCAAGAGGAACCCCCACTGCAGGAGCCAGTAGAAATACAGGTGAACAACCGACGCAAACAGGCTGTAGTTCATCAGGGATCTGCTGCTAAGAAAGACCATAGCAACATTGACTATGAGGAGCTAGCCAGGAGAAACCAGTTTGCCCCATTGACAATTCAAGAAGGGACTTCAACCACCAGGCAACAGGTGCCTCCTCTTATAAGAGATAATGCTCAAATTGCGGTAGAAGGCATCAGTTCCATACCACAAAATCCACCATGATCATTACTGCTTGGAACATTAGAGGACTGAACAAGTCCTTCAAACAAAGAGAATTCAAATTGTTTTTGTTGTTGAATAAGGTTGATCTGATAGCTTGTTTTGAGACCAGAGTTAAACAACATAAAGAAAAACATATACAAAGGAAGATTGGAGATGGCTGGCAATTTAGCACTAACTATGCCTATGCACCAATGGTAGAATCTGGACAGGATGAAAAGTGGCTAATATAGATGTGAATGTGATGGAAAGTTCAGACCAAATGATATGCTACTTTGTTAAAGATAGAAATTCCTGATTTTCCAGTTACAAACCTTTGTCTATTGACTTCACACTGTTCAAGATAGAGTTCCACTATGGGATAGGCTGAGGAGTGTGCAAGCCAATGGTCCTTGGCTTACAATAGGCGATTTTAACACTATTCTCCATGTGGAGGATATAATGAATGGGGCACCAGTCCATCAAACAGAAATAGCAGATTTTCAGCAATGTATTGATGATATCGGTGCATGGCAAATAACCAAAAGAGATTGCAGGTTTGGAGTAACAAGAGGGATGCAGACACTAGAATTTACAGCCATATTGACTGAGCTTTTGGGAATGCAGAGTGGTTTCAAGACCACACTGGAATAGAGGCTGTATATATGTTGCCAGGATGTTCGGACCATTCACCAATCCTGTTAAACACTAAGGTGACTAGGCTAAAAGTGAGAAGACCATTCTGGTTGCTTTCCACATTGATGCAACTCCAAGAATACAAAGCTATGGTACAATCTACCCGGGGGCAACATATTATGTACTCAATCTGGAGAAAACTGAAGCTACTGGAAGTTCATTCAAGATGCCTACGCAAAGAGCACTCCTCAATTGAGAAAAGACAACAACAACTGAGGGAGTCACTCAATGAGGTAAGACAAACTTAATGATGACCATTTTAATATGCAACTAATTAGAGAGGAAAGGAATATTCTAGTCCTAATTGAAAAATGGGATGCAGTCCAGGAACAAGTTTTGAGACAGAAATCCAGGGCCACTTGGATTGAGCTAGGAGACTGCAACTCCAAGTACTTCCATGCCTACATGAGAGCCAGGCAAGCAAGAAACAAAGTAGCTTGTATCTACACTGAACAACATGTCAAGCTGTCAGATCCCAAGCAGATATAACAGAATTTACCCAATTCTTTTGGAAACTACTTGGTGAAGCAGCATATGAACTCCCTGGAATTGATATCAACATTGTTGGAAATGGACCTTGCCTGACACTCAATCAACAACAACAACTTCTAATGTCTGTAACTCCAGAGGAAATATTCCAAGTTGTTTAGTCCCTTCCTAGTGATAAAGCGGCATTGATGGTTACCCTGTTGAATTCTTTAAAGAATTCTGGCTAGATATTGGTACTGATGTCACAAAGACTGTATAGCAATTCTTTAAAACTGGTAAACTCCTGAAAGAGGTCAATTGTACTACATTCACAATGATCCCAAAAGTTCATAGTCCAACCTATGTAAAGGAATTCAGACCTATTGCCGATTGCTCAATATTATACAAGATTATTGCCAGGATATTAACAGCTAGACTCAAACTATTTGTTAACCTATTGGTAGGACCTTCCCAGTCTGCATTCATAGAGGGAAGAAATATCCTTGATAATGTCATTATGGCACATAAGCTGATAAAATGATATACCCAAAAGACAGTGTCACCTAGGTGCATGATTAAGGTAGACATAAGGAAAGCATATGACTCTGTGGAAGGGAGCTTCCTAAGGATGCTACTGCTGGAGTATGGCATTCCATATAAAATGGTGAACCTGAAATGGATGTGTGACGACTGTCAGCTACACACTGTTGATTAATAGTGGTCTGACCACCAGGTTTGAAGCTAAGAAAGGTTCAAGACAGGGAGACCCAATGTCTTCCTACTTATTTGTACTGGCAATTGAATACTTGAATAGATCACTAAAGACACTCACACTGACCTGACTTCAATTTTTACCCTAAGTATGCAAGACTGAAAATATTATACATATGCTTTGCTGATGACCTCCTGATGTATTGTAGGGCAGATGAGGTGTCTATGAAACTAATGATGGGAGCCTTGAATATATTTCTGTTGTATCTGGCCTCGAGGCAAATCTAGAGAAAAGCTCATTATACATAGCAGGGGTGGCAGTAGACTACAAGGAGAAAATGCTGGCTGAATTGCACTTAACTCTAGGTACTCATGAGCTATTTAAGTAACTATGAGTACCTTTGTCCTCAAAGAAGCTCACAATCCACTAGTGCATGCCACTAGTAGACAAGATAGAGGATAGGGTAAGAAGTTGGACCTCAAGATTCCTTTCTTGTGCTGGAAAATTGCAACTCATTAAGAGTGTACTTTTTGAGATGCAGACCTTTTGGGCCCAGGTATTTTCTAATACCAAAGAAGGTAATCAAACTAGTCAATGGAATATGTAGGAAATTCCTGTGGACTGGGACCAGTCACAATGCTCATAGGGCTCCTGTTACGTGGGAAACTCTTTGTCAACCTAGAGTAGCTGGAGGACTCAACATCATGAATTATGCTCTATGGTACAAGGCAGCCCTCACCAAACTACTCTAGGCCATAACATCAAAGAAAGACAAGCTATGGATTCTATGGATCCACAGCCAGTACATAAAGAACGAGGATATTGCTACTATGGCAATACCAAAACAGGCTAGTTGGTTAGTGAGGAAGATCTTCTCTGCTAGAGATTGGTGGACACCTGATCTAATAGTGCTTGATTCATTCATTTCTAACGAAAAATTCAGCATAAAAAAGGCCTACATCTCTTCTCTTCCAAACTTTCCCAAGGTACCATGAAAATCACTGATCATGACGAAAGGAATTATACCTAAATATCAGTTTATACTCTGGGTGGTTGTTCAACAATGACTAACCATTGTGGACATACTTGCAAGATCGGGTATTCAGGTGCCTAAATATTGTGTATTGTGTGACGAGGATACAAAAGAAACTCATGGCCATCTGTTCTTTGAATGCTATTATTCTGCATGCGTGTGGCAGGAAATGCTTGTATGGATGAAAATCCATAGGAATATCACTAGCTGGGACTCAGAGATAGCTTGGTTGTAAGCCAAGGTCAACAACAGGAATCCAAAGAATGTAATATTAGGAGTTGTATTTGCAGCTGTAGTATATCATATCTGATTGCAGAGGAACAACAGATGATTCCAAAACCAAAAAAGGGAGCCCTTGGACAAAATCAAGGAAATCGTGATTCTAGTGCACCTAGTAGGTCAAAAACAATGTAAATGGGGACCTATATTGAATGGCTTAAATTGTTATCCTGGTTTGTAGTTAGTGTCAAGCTAGGAAAAGGACAGGACTGCACTTCAATGAAGTTGCTGAGTTCTGTAAAATGATAGGCAGCTGATTGGCTAAATTGTTTTGTTTTGTGGTTATTTTTGTGACTTGCTATTTGAGTCAAAAAGAGCAAAAAAATTTATTTTCGACAAAAAAAGAAGACAGTTTTTGTGTAACAAAAAAAGAAGTAACTTTTGGGTAATGAATACAAAGTTGAATGACTTTTACGTAAAAAAAAAAAAAAAAAAAAAAAAAAACTTTTGGATAATGAACATAAAGCTGAATGACCGCCTATTAAATTTACAGAAAACGTTTTTTTTTGAAAGAAAAAAAAAATCAAATATGAACTTTTCATGAGAAAAATGCGAGTACTACTTTCCTATAAAATGATTCCCTCTCCCTAATCCAAATAGCACCTTGAGGGGTCGTTTGGTAGGCCGTATTAAGCAAAATAATCCCCGTATAAAAATTTAATCCGTCCAATACCATGTTTGGTTGGTCAATTCAATTTACTCCTACCTAATACATGGATTAGTTATACCTCATATGAGGGATTAACTAATACCATGGAAAGGAAGGGATTACTAATCCATGGATTAGCTATACATGGATAAGACTTAAAATTACTAAATCCAAACTTATACATTGCATAATTAATTTTTAATACAATGAACCAAACACTTGATAAAAAATAATCCCAACACTACAATCCATGCATTACTAATCCCTGCATTACTAATCCCTGCACTACTAATCCCTGCATTACTTGTGTTCGTACCAAACGACCCCTCGAGTGCTATCGTTGGCCACCCGTTACCAAAATGCATGTTTTAAAAACGAATCTCGAGTAGAATGAACGAACGTTGAGTCATAAGCATATACTTCTTAAATCTAATTTTTTATAAACAAGTGTCACTTAGAACAGAGTCCCTGCTACTTGTTTAATTATTTGTTTCAAAAGAAATATTTCTTCCCCACGTAAAACTTATAGTGCTGCTCTCATTCATTCAACGTGAGGAAAGAGAGAGTGTATTGACTTGCTAACCTTTTATATCCTTCTCTTAAAGCCATAAGCAAAAAAAAAAAAAAAAAAAAAAAAAAAAAAAAAAAGGAAAGAACCATAAGCAAATATTATCACGTCTAGCTATTCTTCCAATACATTTCCTTTTGATTAGGAGTGTTATATTTGAGGAGATTATGAAGTGGAGGTGAGGTTGCGCTATTATTTATTTATAATTTTTCTATTGCATTCGGGATAAAAGAAAGAAAAGTAAGAAGGTACATATATAATGAAAAATCCAACCAATATCTATTGTGTAAGAGACACCCCAATGTCACTACATTGTAATTTTTGTAGACCTAGATGGAGTTTTTGTTTACATTTCACAAAGAATTGCTTTTCGTGTGCATATTTTCCTACATTGTAAAAAGAATGGCACAGACGCTGGGGCTGAAACTTGCATTTGGCTTTTTCTTTGTTCTATTTCCCTAATATCTAAGACAATTTATAAGAAAAGGCTAGTCCAAGTGATTTTGCTTCATTTAAAGTGAATATTTAAGAGATGTAGTTTATGCATTTCCATGTTTTCCGGTTAGGGCAGCTGCGATCTTCTCTTTTTAACCCTTCACTCTAGGTGAGACATTTTAAATGGAGGATTGGTCGAGCTCATTTAGCACTACTGTTATACCCTTTTTTTTAAAAAAAAAATATTAACCATATGGTATCCAAAATTTACTGACCCGATTAATTTAGATTCGCCTGGAGTAAATGTACTAAAAGGGTAAAGTGTTTCTAATCAAGAGGGGAGAGTTTACGAATAACAGTTTTAGGATTCATGTTTAAAGAATGGCTGAAGTTTATAGAGTTTGTAAAGTTTGAAAACGAACTTCAAATTCAACTGTTTGAAGTTTAAATTACCAAAGCCTAACTTTACACTTTTGAATGCAGTTCAAATTCAGACTTTTGGGGGGCAGTTCAAATTCAGACTAATTCAGCATTTCAAAATTTCAGACTCGTGGTCTGAAGCTCGAACTGTCCTTAATTTTTTCACCAACATGTTAGTTTAAATTTCTTTATTTTTTACAAGCATTTTACTCTTACCTATCAAATATATGACTCAATAAATATATATACCAGTAAAGAGTACAAAATTTATGTGAGGTTTGAATCGGTATGAATGGGAAATGGAGGAGGTACCTTTTGACTGCACCTCTTTATCTCACCCTTTCATGTTTATAAATTTGGAGGCTTACCCTCATTTTTCAGATATGAAAAATTTGAAAACTTCTCCCATCTTTTCTACATTGTTGCATTATTTTTCTAATAAACATAAGTATCAAGTGTGATTTGATTCGTCTGTTGAATTCGTTGAAGTTCTGTGATTTGTAGTGCCGCTATCACATAATAGTTATTCCGTTCTATACTGGGAGGAATTAATCCAAAACATTGGATAGTGAGAGGATTAAATTTCTTATAGACACACAAACAACTTGTGGGCTCGGTTTATTGAACTAACATTTCTTTGCTTCTTTAATTTTCTAGTTTTGAACATAGTTTTCACAACAATTTAAAACTGAGAAGCGTTTCACAAATTTTCTTACAAATAAAGATCTAAAACTTTAACATGCATTTCTTGAACTGTAAAACATCTATCAAATAAAGACCTAATAATTTAAAACTTGCTAAGCAACATTTCTATTTGTTAAGAAGTTTTTCATTTTCAGAAATTATAATATTGCGAAAAATAATTTTCGGATTATTCCTTGTGTTGTTTGGCTCATTGAACTAAACAAGAATATATGATGTATACTCCAAAAAAAGTTATTTTATCCCCAATTTTAACCAATAATATTTAAGTGCATGATAATGAAAAGGACTTTGAGGTGGTAAATTAGTCATTTCGATAACTTTATCCAAATATTATTATATCACACAACCAACGTAAAATAAATAATACAAAAACTCTTAGTACAAAATAAAAACCCACTTTAGTTAATATCAATTACCGAACACTAAATAAACATAATCCTAAATTTTATATCGGAATTAAGATCCTAATCTCCATAATCAAACACAACTCTTTAAGCAATTGGGGGACAAATATTGACATTTTAACTAGTGGTCGGAATAGTTCTTATATTCTTTAAGCAATTGGGTACATATAATTTTCTTATTCCAAAGTGGGAGAAACAATGATCACTACAGGAAAAAGAAAAAAGGGTAATAAGGAGGAAACATGAGGCTAAAACTAGCACTTAGCTTCTATGCAGTCAATATTTTCTACTCTCCCTCCCTTTTTTTATGGACTATTATTGTTTGACATCAAATAACTTTTTTCTTGAACTTCAAAAATTTCATATATGTAAAAAGTTTAATAATAAATAGGAGTATTATTTTGATGCTTTTTTATCTACTGAAATTATCTTTTGTTTTGTTAAAAAAAATGATATGATTGATAAGAAAACTCATATATTTTGACTCTCATACTCTGAATTTGTTTTGTTCTTTTTGTAGTTAATGAAGTAATATTTAAGCCATCTAAGGGGAAAATTTGGATTCGAGATACTTTGCTCCTAACCTAAGCAAATGAAGTCAGCTTTTGAGCTTTGCTTGACCAAAATCGAGATCATTTAGATATATACGTACTATTTGTATAAGTCAAAACACAAAGCATGAATATGATATCTATTAAATTTTGTAAAGTTAAACAAAGTTTCACGCAAGTTAGCATTCTCACCTCTAGATTTTTAGTGAGAGAACGACCAACCTCTCTCTAACTCCAAGCGAACCAAACAATCACTCAGCAATGGCCACATCTCCACCCCCGAATAGAGACACTCCTATCAGAATACCACCGGAATCCCTTGATATTTCAATTGCCGCCCCTCATTCTTATATGGAGGAGGATAATCGCACCAAAAACTCCTTTAAGGAAATCCTTTTGGAAAATCACCTAGTTTCCTCCACCAACAACGAAACACACTCATCGATGCCATAAAGCCATGTTTTTTAGCTAAACGCTGGAAATATGCCAATCTCACTCTCCAATGAGGATAAAATCAGACTATACCAATCTTGAAAATACTCCTTAATCATCAAACTGTTTGGGGAAAAAATCCCACACCAATTATTGAGAGTAAAGCTCGTCCATCCGTGGAATCTAATTGAGCCACTCATTCTAATTGATCTAGGATGGGATTTTTTTATTGCTAAATTCAACATAGAGGAAAACATGAGCAAAGTTTTAAGTGAAGGACCATGGTTTGTAGCTGGCCATTTCTTATTAGTTCCTAGATGGGAAGCCAATTTTGTTCCGACGGAATCAAAATTAGCAATAACAACAGTATGAAAAAGGTTACCACAATTGCTAACGGTGTTCTATGACAGATCAATCTTGGAGCAGGTAGGCAAACTGTTGAAAATTGATACCCGCACCTCTTCTACACTAAGAGGCAGATACGCTAAAATCTGTGTCCAAGTTCCAATAGAAATCTCAATAACCACGAACGTCACCATTGACACTCATAACCAACCAATTGTTGTATGAAGGGGAGGGGATACTATGTACAGGATGTGAGAGAATTAGCCACACACGAGGAACTGTGAATTTATAACCATACCCACCCAAGCTAATGATCAGCCACGGCTGGTAAAAGCTCCATTAGCACGGCAACTGCAAAGGATCAAAACTCTCAATGGCGTGCAATCCCTTTCTCAAAGAACAAGCGCAACTACAACAAGGAAGGTCAACCAAAAAAATTTAAGCAGTGAAAAATGACAGAGGAAAGCAGTGTCCAGGTAAATATGTTCAATACCTCCTCAGGTACGTTCCTAAATCCAAAACCAAAAAGTACCATGGATACCGACAACCATGCCCCAAAAAGGAGGGACCCTATTAATCAACTGGGCTCCCAGGAGCGGCCAGTAAACCCAACAAAAGAAAATAATGATATGGGCCCAAAAGTGGGCCTAAGGCGTAGGGATCCAACCCACATTAGAGATAGGGGCATCACACACTCCCACCCACGAAGCAATATCATTGGAACAAAAGGCATCTAAACCCTTCTGAACCAATGTCAAAAGATGCTATTTTGAAAAAACTGGGAAACACCCAAATTCCCACAAACGTTACCCACCACAAGGAGGGAAGGGTTACGACCCAAGCCCCAAACTATACCATTGTTCCCCTCAAATCGAGTAATCTCCTAAAGTTAGAAGGCTGACAGCCCAAATCATATGTAAAGTGGGCCAACCTCTCTCTATGCCCCAATTCCACACTCCACCCACTATAGCAAATTCTCCGACTATGCCTCACACAGTAGAGGTAATCGAGTGCCTGCTCAAAATCAATTGCACCCTCTGAGTAGTGAGGTGACACTGGTTGTCAATCCTCCAAGATTGAGCAAAGATCTTAAATTCCTCAGCGCGAAACCCAATGGTCATGAAATGATTTATACCTTAACCGCCGAGATGATGCTAATAACTCCTAAGTCCTGACATAACCAGTGAAGAAACCAAAGAGATCTCCATCATGGCGAACAAAACAACCCCAACCACCACCAAAACACCACACCACTGACGATATCCACCATACCACTACCACTGGAACTAACGCCAGATTCGTGGCTAGAGATGGCACTGCAGGGACAATTGCAGTCGCTGTAAATGATGATTGGGTAAGTCTCAGTATCAACCACTATCCAAAACTCGTGCGATCTTGCTTTCCTAGCAACCCATCAGGGCTTAGCTAAATTTGGCCATCAATTGTGGTTGTCAACTCTCCTCCAGGCCCAATACAGAGGCACCCAAAAACCTCTATCTATGGAGGAGATCAACGGCCTGATGGGTAAGTTATACCATATCATGCCATTTTTCCCAATGATGAACCTAGAAGCACCAATCTCATCCCCTGCTTTCACCTTGTGGCCACCGGTGAAACAGCCGAATCCCCCAACTCCAAACCTAACATCACCATTGCAACAACTAATAAAGGGAAAAACCAAACCTTAGAGTATCTCAACGAGTCCAACTTAGACAAAGAGACCATAATGAAAAAACTAGGAGTCCCGCAGACGAGTGCTACTCATGCAAGAGGCTTAGGAGACAGAGTTCATAGAGTAGTAAGGAGAAATACTTATTGCTCTATGCCAGAGAAAGCTCACAAGCTGCAAGCTAAATCTCCGAGTTCCCTCATCTCCAAATTCAGGGAACTTAGCAGTAGCCATAGACCTTTGATAAGACTAGTGAATGCAACCCTGTGGGCAAGGGGAAGGGACTTAAGAGGAAATCCCCACCACAAAACCAGTTATTAATGAATTTCATAATATATGTGAGGGGAGCCAATAGTGCCGAGTTCCCTAGGCACTATGCCTCTATGATCAAGCTGCATAACCCTGTTGTACTTGTTCTGTTAGAGATAAGAATGCCTGACCCTATGCACCTGACTGCGGAGCTTCAGTTCTTAGCTCAGTTCCAGTCCCCTGCTTTAGGGCAATCTGGTGGAATTGCGGTCATGTGAAGAGATGACTAAGTTAAGCTGGAGGAAGTTTGCACCACACCTCAGGGGTCCATGTCATGATAAAGGTAACCCCTCACGATTCTAAGTGGCTTTTTTCTGCAATCTATGCTAGTAATCATGTTTCTGATAGAATTAGTCTTTGGCAATTCCTTAAGGACATGGCCTCTGTTTATAAGGGTAGCTAGCTTGTAGGAGGCGATTTCAATGAAATGCTAAAATCTAGAGATAAGTTTTGGGGTAACAACATTAATAACAATAGAAGTAGAAAATTTTGGAAATATGTGAACCGATGTGGGCTTGTGGACCTAGGGCTTAAGGGATCAAAATACACTTGATCTAATAGGAGGTACACTAACAGACAAGACCTCATCCTAGAGAGGCTAGATAGGTGTTTTGCTATAGATGACTGGATTAAATTGTATCCTGAATTTTCAGTAACACACCTTCCTAGGACCCACTCTGATCACTGTCCTCTCCTTCTCACCATTACCAGCCATCAACAAAATGAGCATAGGAGACCCTTTAGATTTAAGTCAATGTGGTGTAGCCACCCAGAATTCCCGTTCATTGTGCATAAAAGCTTTGAACTAACTGATGCATTAGTCTGTTTAAGCATAATGTGACTAACTGAAATAGGCAGGTGTTGGAAACATCTTCCACAAAAAAACCCATCCTTTCCAGACTCAATGGGCATCCAAAAATCCAATGGCTATCCTTTCAGTAGATATCTACAGGATTTATAAACCAAACTCCAAATTGAGTTCTTAGCTATCCTTAAGAAAGAAAAGGACTTTTAGAAGCTGAATTCCAGAATCAATTGGCTGTGTGAGGAGGATGCCAACACTAGATTTTTTCACACAATCACCATCAACAGAAGAAGGAGAAACAGGATCTTGTGTCTAACTGATGAAGTAGGTAACTAGATTAAGGATCCCCAACACATAAATAAAACCATCAGGAAGTACTTTAGCAACCTCTTTACATATCCATGCTTCTTCCTTTAGGAAAACTTCTTATAATACTGAATCATCGATGGTCCTTTCTAGCAGGGTTAAGACATATTTAGCCCTCCCACTTAGATATATTGAAATCAAGAAAGCCATTGACTCTTTCAAATTCTTTAAAGCTCCAAGATCTGATGGACTCCACCCTTTTTTCTATCAGAAATACTGGCACATCCTTTCTATTCAGGTCACTAACTTATGCCGCAAGATCTTCTCAACTTCCAGAATGCCCCATGAAGTTAACAAAACACTCTTATGCTTAATCCCTAAGTGCGTCAATGCAACAATGTTAAAGAACTTTAGTCCAATTGGGTTGTGTAACATAATGTACAAACTTGTTACAAAGATCATTGTAAACATAATTAAGCCTTTACTACATAATATCATTGGCCCCACACAGGCTAGCTTCCTCTCAAATAGAAGAGTTGTTGACAATTCCATTGATGTCCAATAATATATCACTAATTTCTAAAAGATGAAAGGAAAGAATGCCAACATGATCCTAAAGATAGACCTAGAAAAAGCCTTCGATAGACTTAAGTGGTCCTTCATTAGGGATTCCCTACTGTTCTTTAACTTCCCACCTAATTCAATCAAACTGATCCTCTCGTGTATCTCCTTTAGTTCCATCTCTATTATTGTCAATAGGAACCAAATTGAGCCTTTCTATCCTTCTAGAGGAATCAAACAAGGAGACCATATCTATCCCTATCTTTTCATTATATGCATGGAGAAGCTTTCCAGAACTTTTGGCCATGCTGTTCTAAGCAAGGACTGGCTCCCCATAAGCATCAGTAGGGGTGGCCCAAAAGTTTCACACCTTTTATTTGCAGATGATCTTACTTTGTTTGCTAGAGCCAATAGGATAAATTGTGATACTATCGTGGCCTCTCTAGAAGGTTTCAATGTTTCTTCAGGGGAGAAGGTTAACTTTCAAAATCTTCTCTGTCAACTGCAAAGAGGACTAGGCCAATCACTATAGCTCCAGGTTGGGAATTAGGAAAAGCACTAACTTTGAAAAGTACCTAGAATTCCACATCTTCCACAAAAGGCCTACTAACATTGGCTTCCAATTCATCATTGACAACATGAACACTAAGCTTGCTAGATGGAAAACAAAACTGTTAAACATGGCTGGCCGTACAACCTTGGCAAAGCAAGCTTGGGAAGTATCCCCAGCCATGTGATGGAGTTCATAAATGCCATCCCACATTACAAATAAAATGACACAATTCAAAGAATTTTATATGGGGCACCACAGCAGAAAAAAGAAAAATGCACCTGGTCAAATGGGATCTGTCACCAAGCCAAAAAATAGGGGGGGTCTTGGCTACAACAAGCCCAGATGAAAAACAAGGCCAGCCTAACCAGCTTGACCTGGAAACTGTCCCAAAAATCTGACACAATCTAGGCCAGAGTCTTAATGGAGAAACACTATAGTGGAAGTCAGAGCAGGGCCAAAGCAAAAACTAGGATATGGCGGGATGAAAGGTATGCAGTAAAGCCTATAGATGGGTAGTCCATATAGGGGATAAAGTCAATTTCCTAACTGATAATTGGATCCCAAAAATGCAACCTCTAAGCTCCATTCTTCATGGCCTTGATGTGAGCACCTAATTTTTGACCGTATTTTAGATTTTTTAGTATGTAAATAATTTTAAGTTTAATTTACATGTTTTAACTTTGTTTTACCCTTATATCAGTTTAACTTAAGAAAACTAAAAATGATAGAAGAGTCACAATTTTAGTATAAGTTTTATTCTTATTTACGAAGAAAGAAAATTTTCCAAAAAATATGTTTTTAATCTAGTTTAGATTAATTTTTAGAGATAGAGGTCTTAATAAGTAAATTTGAGTGATTAATATGACTATCTTGCTATTTTAATTTAGTAAGGGGTAGTATTTTTATTTTTGTCTATTCTTTATTTTAGAAAAGAAAATCAAAAAGAAATACAAGAGCTAATTTTCATTCCAGTTTTGCCGTTTAGGTAGGATGCTTTCTTATCCTCCTCCTTCCCGATAAAATCAGGCTACCTCACCTCTCTATTCTCTTCCTTCTAACGGAAAAGATTCCCTCTACTCATATTAAAATTCCTTAAATTCCTGTACACTAACACACGTGCACAATATCCCTCCCAACACACATTGCACTATAGGACACATATTTTATACAGTGCACATCATCCACGCAATACACACTCTCCTATTTTTGTTGGCCAACAATTCATACCACCTGCATATATACCAGCACACACACACCTGAAAAGGAGGAGGAAGAAACAGATCTGGAAAAAAAAAAGCAATGAACGAAAAAAAAAAGGATCTAAGAAGCAAAAAAAAAGGAAAAACGAAGCAGCCACATCCCTCTCTTTCCCTCTTCTTCCCCATCGTCAATCACTCATTTTCTTCCACTTAAACCATGTAAAAAATTCCTTGAAACTCCATAAAAAAATCCATAGAAAAGTTGCTCAAAAACGACCTCCAAAATTAGCTCTGTTTCCCAGCAAATTCAGTCAAAAAACCAGCCTTCAAACCTTCATAAACAGCCACGAAACCAACTCCTTAATCTCAAAATTGTCCATTGATCTCTGGTTTAGTAAGGACAGTCGGGATACGAGCTCCGTTCGTGGCTGCCAAGTTCGGCGCAGTTCCGATCAGAGGTTTTGCTCATGGTCTAGTTTGGACGCCGTCTTCTTCATTGTAATACTGGTAGATAAGTTAATCTATTGAAGTTGTCGTTTATTTAAAAGGTCAGACTTTAAACTTTTTTCTTTTTCCGATCTCCAAATTTTGTGTCCTAAATATTTGTATTATTTGCTTGATTTCTCTTATTTCTGTCTTATGGCTTATGTGATGATATTTTGAGCTTTTCTTTAGGAATATTTCTCTCCTCCCTGAGTAGATAAGTTTTGGTGTTCCCTTATATACATTTTAAATCTTGAATGGATAAGTTTAGTTCTCATTAGTCATGCCCTGGATTTTGATTTTTTCTTGCTGATATGCTTATGTTGTTTAATTTTGTGATAGCATGTTAAAATAATCGTCTAAAACAAGTTATAAGTTAATTTAACTTAGGGAGTTTGGAAGATTGGTTTAATTATGCATCGCCGTTCTCTTGCTCTGCTTTATGCTATGTTTTACTCCATTTAACTTATTTCATTTATGTAAATATTTGGCCAATGAGCTATGGGGTTTGATTTAAAATGAATTGAAAATGAGTCATCGGCAATAGAGTCGGGCTGAATTGTTTCATATGAAAAGAGATTTTCTTTTAGTTTAAATTTTCTTAAATATTTAATGGTCCGTAGATGAAACTGACGGGTCATAGAGTAGTGATTTTGAAAATAAAAAGTGTTGGACTTTAAAGCTTAAAGTATTTATTAGAATCAATTTGAGCCAAAAATTAAATCCTGTGAAACCCAATAACATCACAATTTTAGGAAATACTTGAAGACTCGTAGTTTGCTTTAGGCGCATTTATAAGAAATCATCGTGATTATGGGTATGATTTTCGTGACATCGTCATGATACATAAACTTCAATTCGAATGCGCGTTTCATGTGACTTCACCCCAACTTCAAATAATAATAAAATAAACATGTTGTAAATTGCGGATACGTTTCACGTAATATGATTTGCAATGTGTACAAAAACAACAAGTGCGGGATATCATGACTTATTCAAATAAATTCCAGAAATACTAAAACTGGCTAAAAATAAAAGCGGTATAGAAAAGGTAACGCATAAAAGGTTTTAAACATGTAATAACCCAGATAATTAAGTCAAGTATTAATTGTTAAGCGATTGTGTTAAACCACGAAATTTGGGAGTGCCTCATACCTTCTCTCAGGTTAACAGAATTCCTTACCCCGACTTTTGTGTTCGCGGATGATAAATAGAGTTAATTTCCTCGATTTGGGATTTTAACATAAACCGGTAACTTGGGACGCCATAATAATTATCCCAAGTGGCGACTCTAAATTAAATAAATAATTTCATTTCGAATAATGTTACTTTGATTGGAAAAACTCCCTTATCCCTCGAGGAAAAGGAGGTGTGACAACTCTGGCGACTCTGCTGGGGACAAGAACCCAGAACTTCTGGTTCATGGTTCAGAATACGAGCTTAGAATAACTGTTATACTTGGCTTTCTTGTGATTGTCCGATATTACTTGTTTGAGCCTAATGTGCTAAATGTCGCCTTTTACCGCTTTGATATTGTTTGAACTGTATATAAAACTGTTACGAAACCCTTCTTTTCTCTGAGTCTTCTAAAACTTCCGAGAAGCGCACGCGGGCGTGGCTTCTTTTCTGTTAGTGTCATAACCTAATTTAGAATGAGGATCGGATCAGTTACAAAGCCGGATGGCCTTTTGGTTCCTGGTACGTTGCCCCCTCCCCCCACCCTCCCTCCCGGCTCGAGTTGTTCGCTCGGGTAAGGTAGTGTAGAACAACACACCCCAGGATTCAAACCTAGAATGACATAGCCTCATGCCGGATCCCTAGTAGGTACGTTTGTTTGCATCACGTGCATTTGACTTTTGGGACTCAACACAGGGGTTGGGTCCGTCTAGGACAGGTGTACCCAAATTAAAAGACCATCCTGATGCATTTTACGTGCTACTTGTGCATATATTTGTTTCGGCGTGCATGCTGACCGTTTTCTAGAGTACAGAAAAAAAATCAAGACAAAAAAAATTAAGAGTGAGGTAGGGAAAAGAAAATTGACCCGGTTCCTGAAAATTCCGATACTTGAAAAAAAAAAAAGCTCCTGAAACTCTGCCAATTTTTTTTTAAAAAAGAAGAAGAAATAGGAAAGTCATTTTAAAATGAGTCCAAATTTTCAAAAAAAAAAAATGACATTTTCCTCGGTCCTGCAAAACTGATCGAACTACGCGAATCTGATTCTCACGGGATGTGAGATAAGTAGGCAAACCTCATCAGTTCCGGCCCCAATTTTTAAAAAATTCAAAATCCTTCTTTAGAAGTCTTTCCTTAGAAAATCCCAAATAAAAAAAAAATTTAAACCAAAAATATTTTTTTCTTTTTTAGAAGTCTTTCATTGGAAAAAGAAAATTAAATCAAAATTCAAAAATATATTTTTTTCTTCTTTTGAAGTCTTTCTCCGAAAAATAAAATAAAAATCGAAATTCAAAAATATATTTTCTTTCTTCTTTAGAAGTCTTTCTTTTCAAAAAATTTCAAAAAAAGAAGAAGAAACAAACAAATCAAAATCCAAAACATTTTCTTTTTTAGAAGCTTTCATGGTGCGTTATTATAAAATGTAAACAAAATAAAAGAGTTAATTAATTTAGTTCATTTCTGATCTTTCCGAACTACACAAGATGTGATTCATGTTCTCACATGATACGTAGGCAACCCACATCAGGTTCGATCGAATGATTTAAAAAGAAAAAGAAAAAAAAGTGTTCATTCTAACATGTTTGTTGTTTTGAAATAAAAACCTGGTTTAAGGTGGTTGATTTGTCAGTTTGCAATGGCAAGTCCAGGATCCCTGAGAAATAAAATCATCTTCTCAATCGAAGGAACAAGAATCACTATTGTTGATCTAACTAAGGCCACGAAAAGACAAGTAAACAAGGTGGTGATAAAAATGGAGGCAAATGTTGGCTAACTTCGACTTGTTTTGAGCAACAAGACATGCTCTGCTTGGATGGTCTTTCTTCAAGTCCTTTGGTAAATCAAATGCATTGAGATTTCCCATGTCGTAAGTACTGAAATCCGACAGCCAATATTGGGAACAGTTCGGTCAAAAAGTCAAAACTTGAGTGTTGAATCAAAAGAAATAAAAAGGATTGAATGCCGTAGTAGCGTTGATGTGTAAATTTGTGGCTAAGATGTCGCTTAGCAACTGAAAAGTCACTCCTCTTTTAAACAGGAGGAGTCTTGGTAGCTTGTTTTGTCATCTTTTCTGTTATCTAGGTTATCCAGGGTTCTAACCCAGATTTCAGTTTGTTTGTCTTATTGTCAAATCCTTCCATCCTTTATTTAATAAAATAAAATTTGTCCCTTTGTGTCATTCTATGCTTAATTTTTTCGCCGCCAGTTTTAGTGGCATGACATGCATGCGGAATTTTCGACCGACTTTTATAGAATTGATCTACTCTTGAACTGGTTAACTGAGAACAAAATACTTTTGAGGATGAATAAAGAGTCGAAACACTTTGCAATTAAGCTCGGTTCAAATTAATGTGGAACTAGAATAGTCATACCCTTGGGGTTAATGATCTTTACTTTCAAATCATTGTGAAGATCTGGTTTGAGAAAGAATTAATTGAAGTTTGGTGGAAAATTTGACATTCATGAATGGAAAGTGTCTTTTGACCACGACACACCAAGAAGACAGACATGTTCATCAATCTTGTGATCACGAAAGGATACTATGTTTGGCGTTTTCGAGGCCGGGAGGCCCTTTTTCTGCTATCAAAACACTTTATACCCTTCGTTACCCCTTTTTGAGCTTGTGTTATTTTCTTTGACCACCCTCTTTTGGAATCAAGTTTCGAGTTAAAAGTCCAAAAAATAAAAAAATAAAATTAAAAAAAATGAATAGAAAAGTGCATGCCCCAAGAGTACAAATTGGGGCAACTCTTAAAAAGTTCAAGTGAAAAAAAAGAAGAAGAAAAGAACAATCAAAGGTCCAAGACCCCATAAAATAAAAGCTGGGGCAACTTGTTTTGAAAACAAAAAAAAAAAGAGAAGAAAAGAGAAAAAAAGAAACAGAAAGAAAGATAAAAAATAGTTAGGTCAGATGTCTGAACTACGTTTGACCTGATTCCTTTAAAAAAGGATACGTAGGCAGCCTTACAAGGTTCGGTCCAACCAAATAAGAAAATAAAATCCAAAAAAATCCCCAGTATCTGAAACCGGGGCAAAGATTTTATTTTACTTTTGAAAGAGTTAATTCCAAGAGTTGTAAGTCTACAACCCCTTCACTTTGAGTCTACTTTGAGCCTTATGCTGTCCCTTCTTTCCAACCATATCCAAAAACCTTCCAAATAAAGACCTCCTTATCAGCCTACAAGAATGCCAAGAGACGCATGCAATGACAACAGTTGTCACACGACATAGAACACTGTCAAGTTGCTCACAAAAGAAAGCTAAAAAAAAGGAGAAAAATAATGAAAGAGTCTTACTAGTGAAAACCTTCATGGACACTGTAAGGCGACAGTAAGTAGAGATAAATAAATGAGAGAGGCTTGTTGGTGAAAATTCCTCGGGGTACCACTAGTCGAAAGTGAGTCGTGAAGCTGATGCAAAGATTGGCAGGAACAAGCCCCACTTCAAAGGTCATAAGAATGGTAAAATGGAAGATTTGATCAGTTTGATAGATCAGGTCGTTAAGTTAAAAATGCATATCATGATCATTAAGGCTAGTTACCGCAAATAAAAAAAAAAAAAAACTCTTCCTTCTGTTCTTCCCGACAGGTGCATTTCTTGTTAATATTGTTTCTTCGCATCATTATGTCCTTCACTCTGAGTCAGTCCTTGTCAAAACAAGCAAGAAAAGATTTCAAAATCTGCTACCAGCTTTTCAGTTGCACAAAGTAAATTTGACCAGCACACTCAGTTGTTACTGTCTATATGCCTTGAGGATTCATGCAAAGGCTCCCCCTCAAAAGATTCTTGTCAACCTACTTGGCTAAAGCAAACAAAGATAACCTCAAAGTTAATAAGGGACTCTCTCCAGGCCCGTTCAGAATAGGACCTTTGGGCCACGACCTTCCTGACCCACTCCTCTAAATCCTGAATTGCGGCCGGTGCCTGGGAAACAGCTGCACATCATAATACATCGGTTAAGCATTGGAGGGTAATAATAAGAGATCTTATACGAAGAGGTGCTTACATTTCATGTTCCACTTTTCAGGGAACGACATATTATCAGCACGGATTAGGTCGGAGGTCTTGATTCGGACATATCGACTCATCCAGCCCCGGCCCCTATCTTCATCAATGCTCGAGAACGGAGCCTTACTGGCCCGTCGAGCAAGTTTAATCAGCCCCCCTCGGAACATTCAGGGACTGTACAATCGAAGCAGAGGGTCGATGGTAAAAGGATGCCCTCCTTCGACCTTATCCACGAAAAAACGGAAAAGGTAAACTATGCACCACACAGAAGGGTGGACTTGACCTAGAGTGACATTATATCTCCTACAAAACTCGATAATATGGGGTCTATGGGTCCTAATGTGAACGGATAAGTATATACACTAAGATATCCCTCCACGTGTGTGGTAATGGCTTCATTCGGGGAAGGGATTATTATGTCCTTATCGGCCCAGCGACACTCAGCCTTCACCCTTTCAAGATGTTTTTGGGTGATCGAGCTGATGTATTCCGAGGCCGGTTCGCCTCGGCCAGGCACCGGGGAAGGCTTCTCGATTTTGAAGTCGGAACCTATGAAGCACCCTACTGGTATGAAGGCCTTTAATGGAGGTTCCTTGGAGGGTTCCTCAGTACGGATGGGCTCAACCTCTTCAACAGGCTGGACAGGGGAAGGATGTTGTTTCTGAGGAACTGATTTAGAAGTTTTAGCCATAACGATTAAAGTAGCAGAAGCGAGAAGCAAAGGAGAAGAGAGGTTTTCTGGTAAAGAAGATTAGAGGTTTTCTGGTAAAAGAAGATTAGAGGTTTTCTGGTGAAGAAGATTAGAAGAGACAAACTGCTTAGCAACGTGAAAATAAAGAAGCAAACTCAAAAAAGGGGGGAAGTATTTATACTTTCCCAAAAAGCGGCGGTACAGAACACGAGGTGAATAAACATTAAATGCACGCATTAAATGCACGCAGAAGGTACATGACTCTGCAGACGAGGCAGGTAATAATTTCTTGTGTCGATGATCATGTGCGTGACAGCACTGCCGTCATACAAAGGGTCCTTTTAGGGTTGAACGGTTTGATGACTCTGACTTCGTAGCACGCTCGATAGATTTATTGATTAATAGTTGTGATCAGCATGATTCTATCCATTTTCTATATGATTTTAGAAAAGTATTTGCTTAGATCTTTGTTCCCTATTAAAGATTTAACCAGCAGTGATATCATTAACAAAGGCAAAATAAATAAGCAGATAATATAATAACAATTAAAAATGATATTACCTCTTCGTCAACTTTTAGGCCTAAAATTACCTTTGTGTCTTTAATTTTTATATGGTCTTACTAAACTTCTTCGAATACTAATACTTTTATTATCGATCAAAAAATTTTGTTGTGATTATTAATAGGTACATATTACTTTGTCAATTCTACATCGGTTCTCATTTTGACTGAACTTGAGATGATTAAGCGGACAAAGAAAAATAATGTAATAGTAATAATATAAGATAGGTGTTGTATTTTCTAGTATGATTAACATTCTTAATTGATATAGATCTTAATTTAAAACAGCTCTTAAAAATGTGACATATTGCACTGACGATAGCTATTAATTTAGAAAATATATTGAAATAATAATTCTAATTAGTTAAAAATAAAAGTATTACCAATTGTATGTTCCAGTAATTACAAGTAACCTGTANATATTATCAGCACGGATTAGGTCGGAGGTCTTGATTCGGACATATCGACTCATCCAGCCCCGGCCCCTATCTTCATCAATGCTCGAGAACGGAGCCTTACTGGCCCGTCGAGCAAGTTTAATCAGCCCCCCTCGGAACATTCAGGGACTGTACAATCGAAGCAGAGGGTCGATGGTAAAAGGATGCCCTCCTTCGACCTTATCCACGAAAAAACGGAAAAGGTAAACTATGCACCACACAGAAGGGTGGACTTGACCTAGAGTGACATTATATCTCCTACAAAACTCGATAATATGGGGTCTATGGGTCCTAATGTGAACGGATAAGTATATACACTAAGATATCCCTCCACGTGTGTGGTAATGGCTTCATTCGGGGAAGGGATTATTATGTCCTTATCGGCCCAGTGGCACTCAGCCTTCACCCTTTGAAGATGTTTTTAGGTGATCGAGCTGATGTATTCCGAGACCGGTTTGCCTCGGCCAGGCACCGGGGAAGGCTTCTCGGCTTTGAAGTCGGAGCCTATGAAGCACCCTACTGGTATAAAGGCCTTTAATGGAGGTTCTTTGGAGGGTTCCTCAGTACAGATGGGCTCAGCCTCTTCAACAGGCTGGACAGGGGAAGGATGTTGTTTCTGAGGAACTGATTTAGAAGTTTTGGCCATAACGATTAAAGCAGTGAAAGCGAGAAGCAAAGAAGAAGAGAGGTTCTCTGGTGAAGAAGACTAGAGTTTTTCTGGTAAAGAAGACTAGAGGTTTTCTGGTGAAAAAGACTAGAAGAGACAAACTGCTTAGCAACGTGAAAGTAAAGAAGCAAACTCAAAGAAGGGAGGAAGTATTTATACTTTCCCAAAAAGCGGCGGTATAGAACACGAGGTGAATATACATTAAATGCACACAGAAGGTACAAGGCTCTGCAGACGAGGCAGGTAATGATTTCTTGTGTCGATGATCATGTGCGTCACGGCACTGCCGTCACACAAAGGGTCCTTTTAGGGTTGAACGGTTTGATGACTCTGACTTCGTGGCACGCTCGATGGATTTATTGATTACTTAGCCGAAAAGTTCGAAGAATGACGGTTCATATCATTTTTTGTCCTTACTCTCCAATAAACGAGGGGACTATCTGTACTGGGTCAAATACGACCGGCTGCTCAAGGTGAGTCGAGCCCGGATATAACTCAAGACCGGGTTGCCTCGATCCGAAGTCAGCAGGTCGAGCACGAAATTGGAGCAACCAAAACGGGGTGACCGGCGTTGGCCGATCTCGTGATAAAGATCAATTTCGAGCGGATGTTTCGTGCATTCCTGATATTTCGGCGGGAGTGGATATCTCAACCGTCATAAACGTTAGGCCACTATTTTAGGGATATCCCATCCCGTAATAAAAGGGATTTTATCTTGTAATTAGAGTTTTACCAATTAAGGAGTCTTTCTTTTACCTATAAGAAGGGTGTCTGCCTTCATTGTAAGCACACAACTCATATCAATAGAAAATACTGAATACGGTTACTGTTCATCAAGCTTTGTCTTCTTTGTCATACTCCTTCATTGAATATTCAGTCACATTGGTTTGGTTATTTCCTTTATCTGTTATATTCCATTTATTTGCATTATATTTTACATTGTATCAAATTGATTCACACATCCTTCGCACTACGAATAAATTCAATTGTTACTCGGATTTAAGGGTAAACAGATAGAAATATTAGTCTGATGAATCTTTCTCCTAAGATAACCAAAAAAAAAAAAACTTCGTTTGATGAACTTTCTCCTAGGATCGAAGTCTTAGTCTGATGAATCTTTCTCCTAAGATAAGAAAACCTAGTCTGATGAATTTTCTCCTAGGATAGACGTCTTAGTCTGATAAATCTTTCTCCTAAGACAATAAATAGAAAACCTAGTCTCATGAATTTTCTCCTAGGATAGAAATCTTAGTCTAATGAATCTTTCTCCTAAGATTATAAAAAAAAAAAAACCTAGTATGATGAACTTTCTCCTAGGATCGAAGTTTTAGTCTGATGAATCTTTCTCCTAAGATAAAAAACCTAGTATGATGAATATTCTCCTAAAAAACGACCTCCAAAATTAGCTCTGTTTCCCAGCAAATCAGCCAAAAAATCAACCTTCAAACCTTCATAAACAGCTGATCAAATATCCACAAAATCAACTCCGTAATCTCAAAATTGTTCTTTGATCTCTGGTTTAGTAAGGACAGTCGGGTTACGAGTTTCGTTCAAGGCTATCAAGTTCGGTGCAATTCCGATAAGAGGTTTTGCTCATGTTCTAGTTTGGACGTCGTCTTCTTCATTGTAATACCGGTCGATACGTTAATCTATTGAAGTTGCCGTTCATTTAAAAGGTCACAGTTTAAACTTTATTCTTCTTCCGATCTCCAGATTTTGTGTCATAAATGTTTGTATTATTTGCTTGATTTTTCTTATTTCTGTCTTATGACTTATGTGATGATATTTTGAGCTTTTCTCTGGGGATATTTCTTGCCTCCCTCTTGACTGAGTAGATAAATGTTGGTGTTCCTTTATGTACATTTTAAATCTTGAATGGATAAGTTTATTTTCATTAGTCATGCCATGGATTTTGATTTTTTCTTGCTGATATGCCTATGTTGTTTAATTTTGTGGTAGCATGTTAAAATAATCATCTAATACAAGATATTGAATTAGTTAATTTAGCTTAGGGAGTTTGGAAGGTTGGTTTAATTTCGCTTGGGTTATGCATCATCGATTTCTTGCTCTGCTTTATGCTATGTTTTACTCCATTTAGTTTATTTCATTTCTATAAATATTTGGTCAATGAGCTATGGGGTTTGATTTAAAATGAATTGAAAATGAGTCATCGGCAATAGAGTCGGGATGAATTGTTTCATATGGAAAGAGATTTTCTTTTAATTTAAATTTTCTTGGATATTTAATGGGCCATAGATGAAAACTAACGGGTCATTGAGTAGTGATTTTAAAAATGAAAAGTATTGGACTTTAAAGCTTAAAGTATTTATTAGAATTTATTTGGGCCAAAAATTAAATCCTTCCACAAATTTGTTCCATAATTCTTCAGCCTCACAATAATCTGAAAATTTTAGGAAATACTTGAACACTCGTAGTTTACTTTAGGTGCATTTATAATAAATCATCGTGACTATGGGTAAGGTTCTCGTGGCATGGTCATGATACATAAACCCTAATTCGAGTGTGCGTTTCACGTGACTTGACCCCAATTTCAAATAATAATAAAATTAACATGTTGTAAATCGTGCTAAAATCACGGAACTCGGGAGTGCCTCACACCTTCTCTCATGTTAACAGAATTTCTTACCTGGTCTTCTATGTTCGCGGACCATAAATACAGTCAATTTTCTCGATTTGGGATTTTAAAATAAACCGATGACTTGGGACACCATAATAATTATCCCAAGTGGCGACTCTAAATTAAATAAATAATCCATTTCGAATAATGTCACTTTGATTTGAAAAATTCCCTTATCCCTTAGAAAAAAGAAGGTGTGACACTTGGCATAACAATGATTTGACCTTGAAAATTCACTCCATATATTCCAATGAGGATTGGAACTTCAATGCATACACTGTCCCTTCTCCAAAGACATAACCAATATTATCCATTCCACCTTCATCCCTATTACTACAATACTGATGACCAGCTTATCTGGAACCTCACTGGTAATGGGATTTTCAGTACAAAAACAACTTACCACCTCATCCACTCTGAGTTGGATAACATTAATGGCCAGGATGACCACTTTAGTTGGATTTGGAGACTCAAAGTCCCAAATAAAATTAAAATATTCACCTGGTTAATGCAGCACAACATGCTGCAACATGAAAGCACCTGCATAACATCGACTTAAATGTCAGTCCCATATGCTATTTCTGTAACTCTGAGGTGGAAGACATCAATCACATTTTCTTTGAATGTATTAATGCAAAAATATTCTGGTTGAGTTAGCCACGGGAATGTACTAACTATGAATGCTACCCCCACCTCGCCTTCTCCCTGCATAATTGGGAACAAACATGGAATAAGGTTAAAAGCAAGCCTTTCAATGATACAACTAACTGAAAAAGCCTCCTGCCTTTCTGCTTTTGGAGCATCTGGCTTACTAGGAACAATAATGTCTTTGAAAAAAAAAGAGAAACTACATCCCTATTAACCAAACCATTGCTAAACCTACAGAATATTATCATGTAGCAGTGAAGCACAGTGACAAATAAGCACAGCTACAATCTACATCAAATGGCAGCCCCTACCATGTGGCTCCTATAAACTCAACACTGACAGAGCTGTATGTTCAAAAACAAGAATAGGGGGAGTTGGCGGAGTATTCAGAAACAATAGAGGAAATTGGGTGTTAGGCTACATGAAGGGTGCCCCACATACCACCAGTGTTGGGACAAAACTACATGCACTTTGGCTGGGCTTAAATATAGCTTTTGAGCAAAAACACATACCCGTAGGGATAAGCACTGACAACGAATAAGTCACTAATATAATAAAAGAGGGAAACCTTCGTTATAACGCTATTATTTTTTATTGCAGGTCATTGATGGAACAACTGAGGAATCCAGTACTAGGGCATAGCTTCATGGAGCAGAACCAGCTAGCGGACCTCCTCGCAAATGAATGAGCAAGAAAGAGAGTTTTTGAAAGTATTGAATTTTTTGCAGTTCCCGGTGTTTGAAACAAGACAATGTGGGATGACATCTTAGGAACTGTATTTACAAAAAATGGCAAGGGTTATAACCCACCACATCATGAGAGCCTAGGAACTGTATTTACAAAAAAATGGCAAGGGTTACAAAAAATGTAGTGCCAAACAATGACAATGAAACGAATGAGAGCCTGATGTCTTGACCTGCCACATCATTATGCCACGTATATGCCATTTGGTATATATTTTTGCCATATGGAAGCTTACATATGAAATAGACTAGAACATGTGGGAAGGTTTCTGAGAAATATGGAGATTTCTCATGAAAGATCTTAGAACCCTATGGAATTGCTAAGAAAGTCCTTAGAAGATTCTAGCTATATAGACTATTCTAGAGAAGGGACTTACTTGTAAATAATAAAGGCCTTGTGTAATAATTATTATTTACTCACTAGCCCCTGTGAAACTAGTATATAAAGGGGATTATTCATTTGTAACTCACCAAGAAAAACAATCAAGTTTTCTCTAATACAAAAGCTTCCTTTGGCAATTCTCCTGTGTTCTAACATTCCCTTAGCGGTCTTGAGTGTAGTAAGGCTGACTTGGCTTGGCAAGAACGTGGACAAGTTGTGTAAAATCGTGAGCAAGTTGTTAAGTGCCGCACGTGTGCTTAGTTGAAACTAAGGACGTGACAACGTGGTATCAGAGCAAAGGTTATGACTAAAGGAATGTTAGAAAGAATACAAGAGATTGCTAGAAGGAAGCTTTATAGGGAACCATGGTTGGAATTACCAAGAGTGTGGTACTTGCAAAAGGGACCAATGTGAAGGTCCCTAAGCGAAAGTAGTATGGAGGTGCACGAGACGCCCGCGAGGTGGCAGACTTACTTTGGAGGATGGACAAGTACTTTGAGGTAGTCAAGAAGGATGACGAAGTTGTTAAGGTACGCAGCGCTTCAATGTATTTGACCGAGGTTGTCGCGCTATGGTGGCGTCGAAAGTGTGCTGACATGGAGAAGGGTCTATGCAAGATTGAGACGTGGGAGCAGTTCAAGAAGGAGTTGAAGAAGCAATTCTACTCGATGAATGTGGTGTACGACGCTAGGCGGAAGCTAAGGGAGCTTCGGCAGATGGCCACAATTCAGGAGCATGTGCGCGAGTTCACTTCTTTAATGATGCAAATCTCGTCGTTGTCTGAGGAAGATTCCCTCTTCTACTTCATGTATGGGTTACAAAATTAGACAAATCAGGAGTTAAGAAGACATCAAATAGCCAACGTGGACGAGGCTAGCCGAGTTGCTCGTTGACTTCAAGATGGAGCCTGCCAAGTCCAAAGAAGGCAACGCCGAGAGGGGTGGGGAAGATCATGACAAGGACAATGGGAAAGGCATAGCCGAAGTATACAAGGGCAATGGTAAGGGGCCATCCCATAATGGATAGGGGTCCAAGAGAAACGGCAAGGGGCCAGAAAACAGTAGCGAGTACGTGTCATAAGGAGGGTGCTACTTTTGTAAATAATCACATCGGGCAAGTGAATGCCCAGATTTGGGGAGGCTTGCAGTAATGATTGGGAACTTTGCTCAAGCACACTAGGGTGACACAGGAGGGACCGCCTGTATTGGGGGAAAGCGCTTGGAATCTAAGCCGAAAGTAGAAAATTCCAAAGCCTATATTGGCACCATGCAAATGTAGCATGATGGCAGCAAGAAAAGTTGGATGGACATAGTTAAAGAGGATGGCGAGTTACAAAGTGATGGCATGCTATCAGACTCTAACGATGCACCAAGAAGAGGGGTCAAGTTTTCTAGCAAGGCTGTCACCATGGAGGGCAACCAAATATGGAGTGGAAGCATGGACCTGATACTTCAGAAGCTGCAAGACTTGGTCAAGTCATGGGGAGATTCAGGCCAAGAGCAAGGAGAGGCATTCGGTGGGCGGAGGATCGAGGCCATCATTGCTGGCCGTTAAAAGTACAAACGGGGCAATAAGAAAGGTGACAAGTATCTTGCGGCATGGGAAGGCGAACTGCTCCATAGAGCATCATGGCTAATGGACAAAGATCTCCGGCGACGCCAAGGCGAAGTACGCGCGTACATGTCGATACTTTGTGCCGAGGGCGGCACAAAATTAGGTGGGGGAGAGTGTCTTAACTCGCCACATCATTATGCCACGTATATGCCATTTGGTATATATTTTTGCTTATGGAAGCTTACATATGAAATAGACTAGCACATGTGGGAAGGTTCTAGAGAAATATGGAGATTTCTCATGAAAGACCTTAGAATCCTATGGAATTGCTAAGAAAGTCCTTAGTAGATTCTAGTTATGTAGAATATTCTAGAGAAGGGACTTATTTGTAAATAATAAGGGCCTTGTGTAATAATTATTATTTACTTACTAGCCCATGTGAAACTAGTATATAAAGGGGGTTATTCATTTGTAACTCACCAAGAAAAACAATCAAGTCTCTCTAATACAAAAACTTCCTTTGGCAATTCTCCTATGTTCTAACATTCCCTTGGCGATTTGTAGTAAGGCTGACTTGGCTTGACAAAAACGTAAGCAAGTTATGCAAAATTGAGAGCAAGTTGTCAAGTGTCGAACATGCGCTTAGTCGAAGATTATGAACGTGACACTAGTCTCTCAAATTATGATGTAATTATTTTGGAACTTTACATATATATATATATATATATGTATCCAATTTGACCCAAAAAAAAAGTTTCATGCAATACTAGATGTTATGTATAAATGTTATTTACTTTTTTTTTTTGGTGTTAATTTTCTAGTAATAATGGACATATTAAGCATAGTTTGACATATCTGCGGTAATATAAAAGTTTTATATAAAATTTTATTATCTCGAAGGAAGTTGGAGGAATTAATTATTAAATATGTCAAGAGCTTGACGTAAACTTCTTTATGTAAACATAAAATAGAAAGTAAAACAATGAAAAATTGAATGATCCAAAAACCAATATAAAAGGTGGCATTTGGAGAAGGACAATACATGGTTTCTATTTAATGGTGCAACCTTCTAAAATTGACACAATTTGGTTTTTGTAATTATCATAAATCAAACAAGATCTTGCCAACCATGACATGACAACACTGGACCTCATGATCTCTTTGTCTTTCATCTCTCAATTTATTAAGAAAGAAAATGACTCCAACGGTTGCAATTTGCCCTCTTTTTGCACCTTATTTCAAGTTACAACGTCAATGACATATACAAATTTTTTAAATTATGCGTGCTTAATTATTTTTAATTTAAAAATTATTATTAAGACTGAGTGTTCAGTTAATATATTTATATAAATTATTAATTTTTCGTTATAAATAATAGTGTTTGACACCAAAAGTAATGGGTGCTCGGTGCTTGAACATTAATAACTGTCAACGTAGATCTGCCACTATTAGTATATTTTAAAAATAAAAAAGGTGAATTATGAAATATATATTTACTCTGTATATATATTAATTTTCAAACATATATAAAAAGAAAAAATTTTGTGTGTGTGTATATATATATATATATATTAATTTTCGAAAGTATATAAAGAATTCTACTAGGAGTTCACAGGTTCGAGCCATGAAACAACCTCTTATAAAAATGCTGGATAGGTCACGAGTTCGAGCTGTGGAAACAGCTTCTTGTAAAAATACAAGGTAAGGCTGCATACAATAGACCCTTGTGGTTCGATCCTTTCCCAAACCCTGAACATAAGCCATAATGAAAGCTTAGTGCACCGTGTTGTCCTTTACTTTATATAAATAGTTCTACCTAGTGCCAAACACGCTAAATCTTAGGTAAAAACAAATTAGGACTACAGAATAGCGATGGGGTTTTAATATTCTTTTAGTGAAATTACGAATAAATACAGGTTCGGAATTCGGCATCAAATGTGAATTTGGTTTTCTGATTATGAAGCTTGAAATGATGCCATTTGTTCTTATTATAGCAGACTTGATGGTTGAAATTTAAAAAAATTCAAATGATTGACCACTTTGACAAAAAGTGGAATCTTCAAAGAATAACAGCACTAATTTGAATAATTCAAAAAGGGACTGAGTCAATTTTAATCTTTGGGCAAACATAAATTTACCTTGGGTAAGAAGATATATATAAGAAAATCTCTTATAGGCTTAATAATAAAATTATTTCCCAGTCGATCAAGAACTGTGTAAGAGATTATAAGAAGAGTGAAACTTGAAATGTGAAACATTATCAATTATATTCTTACTGCTCGAGTGCTTGACAAAAAACCAAATACCAATTTTACTAGGAGGAATTTAAAAAATATACTACTATTGCTTGAAAAAGAAAAAGATGAATGCACCAATGCTTGCTCTAAACTGGATCTTGGAATAATATAAAGAAAATGTGATAAAAGATTAAATTGTCTCCACAGGAACATATACTTTGCACTAATATATTGGCCAGTAATAAACTCAAAAAGAAAAATTTACATTCTGTCGTATCTCAATTTATCTAACGTACTTTTGTTATTTCACTCTTATAAAATTATTTATAGTCATAAAATAATTATTACTTATTTCAAATCTTTTTAAGTCGCGTCAATCAACACCTTCATATAAAAAAGAAAAAACCGAGAGTACCAAAACGGTTGAAAGTAGACTTTTGTATACATGAATGGACAACTTAATAGCCGTGTGGTCAAACTTCTAAAATCATTTATTTTAAAAAGTGTTTTTCTTTCATGTATTTTTAAAAGAAGTATTTTTAGTAAAAAAATATTTTGTAATTGACTAATTAATTTAAAAAATATTTTTGAGCAGTAATTAATGATTGGCAAAACTTTTAAAAAAGTACTTTTTAGAAAGAAAAAAAAACTAATACTTTTTTCTGCTTCTGCTTCTATTTAAAAAAAAAAATTCTAAAAATTTGACCAAATACCTAGGGGCGACTTGACATAATTGGGGGCATAAAGCCTAACTACAATTAGAGGCCCAAATTTTTTATTGATAATATATAGTTAACCGATTTAATCAATCTTGAGACGTTGTTGATCTTATATATTTTTATTTTGAAAATATTTTTTTCCGTTAAGGCAACTATAAGGCATTTGAGAAAGAATCAATTCTTTTTATGTAATTAAGTATATCAATTAGAGTATTATCTTCTATTTGTACTATTTTTTTTAGCACTTTTAATTCAAAATATAAGTCAAAGTTATCAATATTAAAGTGGCTATTATGCTTTATATATCATCAAGGTTAATACAATGTTCTTTTTTCTCTTCAAATTATCACCATTTAGCAAACTCAATACTTTAAAATAATATTTATAGGTTTTAGTGGCCAGAAGGTTAAAAATACAAAATGAAAGTTACATCAAATTTAAAAAAATTATAAAAATATGTTTACTTTAGCCGAGAGAACTTTTTCATTTTTCATCATCCACATCAACTTCACATGACAAAATTTTAATGGAAAAACATAACATATTTCTTTTAAAATTGGGTGCCTTACTTGCCTAGCCTAGTAGCCTTTGAGCCGGCTCCGCAAATATCTTTGGGGAAAAATTATTTTTGGCTAAAAAGAAACTTGACCAGCTATTAACCTCCAAAACCAAACAATTATTGAGTTTTCACCGACCCAAAAAACAATAATACTAACACCCAGATGAAGATATAAAGATGGATCTATTAATTTTTAAAGAGGAAAAGTTGATTAATTTATATTATTTTCAGATCACAAAAAGCTCAAGACACCAAGAGGAATCTATACTGTTATCTTAATTACATTAACTTTACGGGTTAACTAAAACTACTAATATTTTAAATGCTCAGATCTTAAATTCACATTCTAAACTCGCATAAAACAGGAAAATAATCATTTCAATAAATATAAATTTCAGTTAATTAATTTTAAAAAAGGAAACAAAGCAAGCGCAGACATGAAGTAAAAACGCAACTCTTTCCTTAGTCCACGTCTTACTTAATGGTGCAAAAGATCCAAACTTTTTCCATTCTTCACCAAAATTTTCTCTGTATTTATACAACTCATTTAATTCACATATAATTAAACTCACTTTCCATTTTCTCCAAAGCTTCTTGATTTTTCTCAGAAGGAGTAGCTGCTGTTCTTGTTACTATTTTGGCGCTTTTTTGGATTCATTTGGAAGTATGTTTACTCACCTTTTATCTTTCTTTAATTTAATTTGTGGGTTTCTTTCCTTTTTTGATTTTTATTGGTTAGTTTGTGATTTTATTGGATGTTGGATTTGTTTTCTTTGGGGTTG
>MCJB01020516.1:237270-250747 GCA_002018475.1 Nicotiana obtusifolia
CCCCAGAATTTGTGGACAAAGGCACGTATAATTTTCGGTTCGTGGACCCTTCAACCCAAAAAAAAAAAAAAAGATACAGTAAAAGATTTAGAATTTCCTTCCCCATATTTACCAATTTTATCAGTGCCCCCTCTTTAAAAAATAATATTAATTGAAAAAGAAAATGGATGTATGAATGGGTGATTTAATGTGAGACACTGAATAGCACATCAAAAATTCAAAGCTAGTCACTTGGGAATTGTTCTGTGGGTCCACATAAATATATTTATATTCTACTTTTACTTGTCAATTATGAACTTTGTACGCCCCTTAAGGAATAATAAATAAAGTGTATAATTTATTATGATAGTTATATTAATTGATGCATATTTTTAATTGAGAAAATAATTTGAAATGAATAATTAATATTGTGGGTATAACGGAGAAAAAAACTATCTTCTTTTGATATGCAAAAAGTGACAAATAAAAATGAAAATCTATTTTTAAAATACTGGAGAAGTAAAACTGAATGAAGGGAGTATCTATTTGTTTAATCGAATGAAAGAGTAAGATGTAAAGTAAAAAAAAGACAAGAAAAAGAAAGAATGTGTCTATGATAATAACACTATTATAATTTCACAAGTGGGGTCTAGGGAGGATAGTGTATACGCAGATCTTACCGTCTTAAAGATAGAAAGATTGTTTCCGATAAACTCTCGGAATGTGTGTTATTTATAAAAGAAATATTCCGTGTACAAAATATTCTACATTCATGCAGGGACTAGAAAAAAGCCGCACTCCAAAAGTTGTATTGTAGATAATTTATCTAATATAAACAATAATGATTGTTACCCCAACTTAAATTCATAACTTATAAATAACACGAAAATAACTTTACCATTGCTACAAAACTGCTATTTTGTATGGATAGTCATGCCAAAGAAAGAGAAGAAAACTATAAGATTGAAAAAGTGAGGTGGAAAGAAAAAGGAAGTTGGTATTAATTGAAATCTAAGAAGAATCTAGGAAATGGACAGTTTTAAATATGGATGACACCATTCACTTTTTTCTTAACTTTAGAAAGTAAAGATCCAAAATATAACTGTAAAAACTGATTACCAAGCCCTTCTTTGGAACTAGAATGGACCCCATCTAATTTACCTTTTTTCTTCTTCTTTTCCTTTCACTTTTTTCTCCTAACTTTAGTAATCCATGCGTGCAAATTGTAGTACTAGCATTCATCCTCTCTTAATTCTTTCTAAAAAGTGGGAATATGAGACTCATCGAAAATTATCTGTTGAGACACATAGAATTCTTTCACCAGAATTTCGGGTTCGAGCTTTAATATCAACAAATTTTGACGTTTCAGAAAAAGGAAATTATCTCTTCCAAATATTAGTTGATTTTGTAAACTATATTTATTTTTAATTTTTTTGTCGTTTCAGCAAAGTAAGAAGTTATTTATAACTCTAACTTTCAAATATGTATTTCCTGTTTCAACTAGTATAATATTAATTAAAGTAGACGTTTAAGAATAATTTTTAAAAATAATTTTGACAAATTAATACTTTTATAATTAAGATTATTAAATATCTCTTCTAAGAGATGTTTAAGAACTTTAAAATTCAAATAATATAAATCGAAGTAGAAATAAAGTGGTTATTCTTTCAACGTTATGGTCGATAAAAAAGATTTCGAATGATTAAAGATTAAATTATGTTTTTAAAATGTTTGTACTCTTGTAGAGATGAATCCAAAAGCAGTGCGTAATGTTTCAGCTATTTTAGTTATTAAATTTTGCTATGTGTTACTGTCTTACAAAGTTCACAAGACATACATATTTGTACAACTTACTTAAATTTTTATTAAAGTGCTCGAGTGACGTTATAGGAGTTGGTTCTACTCTTTATTTGATATTCTATAAAAGAATATATGCCTATTTGTTTGGAAAGTACTTTCTAATAACTAATTTACTAAAACTTTTACTAATCATATAATCTCAATTGGGAATTATATTCCTCTGATGATTTCATTCTCTAGCCACAGTCGTTTGGTTCCGAACAAGGACTCTAGAATAAATAATACCATAATATTGATAAAGTAACATTTATATCAATATATAGCTAATATGAATAATCAAATATATATCGAGACAGTATCCTAATCCAAGTAATCAAAAGACCCAATTCAAAAACCACTTGTAAGTTAGTATATTCCTGGTCCTCACTGTTACATCTTGATTATTTGGCAATTGACGTTCTTTTCAAGACCTTTTTAGACAGACTTTACCTAACTGGAAACATTATTCGGACACTTTAATTCCAAGATATCCTAACTTGGAAATTTCTTTGTTTTGTTAGTTGTATACTTGTATCAACAAATTTAAACCAGTGAACCTGTACTACATCACATTGTCAACATAACGGAAATTCTAATTTTGGTTTGATAATTTTGTTACTCCATTTTTACTTAAGTGAATATAGGATAAAATCTTTGAAAGAAAATATATAGGAGAAAACTTACCCCTGCCCAATAAATGCAACAACTCTAGAATTTAGTTATCGAAACCAAAATTACTATTTAAAATACTTCTGCCTTTTATTTGGAACCCTTGCTGTGAATTTTAAAATGTTGTGTTGTTATTTATTACGTCTTAAGAAACTAAAGTCAAACCTCTTTATAACAGTCTCATTTGTTCCGATAATTTTTTGGCTACTATAGTGAAATATTATTATAGATAACATATATTATAACACAACATGAATAATTAGTTACAAAGAAGAGTATTTAATATGGACGAATATTATACGATATGGTAATAAACGTCTTACCCTTTTGCTACTTCAGTACTTTAAAAAAGTAAAAGAAAGTCCTTTTTGATGATCCTTCCTTTAGTTAACTGGACTAGTATTTAATCAGTAAATTAAATGATGTTAAGTTATTTGGAAACTCTATGCTAGTGGCCCTCCCAAGTACAAGTATTTAATTCTGATGTCTACAAATAAATTTGGGCATTCATTTGCTTTTCATTTCTCCAATTGAATAAACCGTTTAAAAACTACTCTTTCCGTCACAAATTACTTGTCTTGTTTCAGCTTCTTTAGAGTTAGTTTGACCTCTCAGTAACCAATTATCAGGCGAGCCTGAAATTGTTTTGTTCGAATTTTTCTGATAAAAAAAAAATAATGTAATGATCCGGTCAGTCATTTTGAGTATTATAGTCTCGTCCCCTCATTTACTGTTTGTTTTATGCTCAATGCGATATTTAGTTCCAAGATTTACATATTTAAGTTGAAATAATTGATTGGATGGTGACTTATGTATAAATCACTCCGAAATGGAATTTTGATGGTTCCAATAGCTCCGTATGGTGATTTTGGACATAGGAGTGTGTCCGGATATTTATTTGGAAGTCCGTAGTTAATTTAGGCTTGAAATGAGAAAAATTAGAGTTGACTTTACTGATATCGGGGTTGGAATACGGTTCCGAAAATTTTAATAGGCCTGTTATGTCGTTTAAGTCTTGTGTGCAAAATTTGAGGTCCATTGGGTTTGATTTGATAGGTTTCAGTATCGAACGTAGAAATTGAAATTTTTTAGTTTTCATTAGGTTTGAATTGGGTACGATTTGTGATTTTCAGCATTGTTTGATGTGATTTGAGGCCTCGACTAAGTTCGTATGATGTTTTAGAAGTTGTTGGTATATTTGGTTGAGGTCCAAAGGGCCTCAAGTAGATTCCGAATGGTTAATGGATCGAAAATTGGACTTTGAGCAATTCTGAAAAATTTCCAGGTCTGGTGCGAGCTCGCATAAGCGACATTGGGACTGGTCTGGGCCGCAGGTGCAACAAAAATAGCCGCATCTGCGAGCCAGCAAATGCGACAAGGCTCTGCAGATGCAGAAAAGGGAAAGGGGAGTTAGCTCCGCATAAGTGAAGGAAATGTCGCAAGTGCGACTCCGCAGAAGCGAATTTTGGTCAGCAGAAGCGAAAGAGTTGAGGCTTAGCTTCGCAGGTGCGAAGAAATGACCGCAGAAGCGGTGTCGCGGAAGCGACTAAAGAGGCCACAGGTGTGAAAGTACTGAGCAGATTATAAAACAGAGGGGTTCCGACATTTTTGTCATTTTTGGACTTCAAATACTAGGTTGAGGGCAACTTTTCAAAGAGATTTCACGGGAATTCTTAAGGTAAGTCACTTGTGATCATTTTTAGTCAATCATATTGAATTATCATTGAGTATTCCGACTAGAATACGTGTTTCTGATATATTTTTATTTTAGTATTATAAGAACCTTAAGTCTTTTACAGCAATTGAATTTACAAAAAAAAAAAAAAAAAGAAATGATTGATTGGGCAAAGTGCAGACAAATTAACTAGTGTAAAATTAATTGTGCAACTTGTTGCTACTATGTTTAAATGATGACTATTTCATTTTGAATGCTGCCAATGGAAGTTTTCGGTCCATCAAATATGTTAAAAGAGTTTGTTTATATTTAATAACAATGATGTTGGAGTTAACTTGCGAGCATTTTGATTATTTTTATAAATGACTTAATATTTTCATTAACAATGAAAGTATTGAAAGCTTTATATATCAAGACTTAAACAAATAAAAAAATATTACTCAGGCTTATACCAGAAGTAAAATTATTTCGCAACTCCAAGGGGTTAACGAGATTAATTGAAATTCATTCAAACACGTATTCTATTTTCACAAACTCCTTTTTCAACAAAATTCATCGTAAACGGGGTTTAAGAGCATTACGGTCAAAGATCCAAATTGTAATAGCCCATAAAGTTAACGGGGTTAACCAAGCCCAACTATGAAAGTACAAAGGAAAACAAGAAAAAAAGAAAAAGAAAAAAATTAAAAATATTTTAAGAAGTATATATTAATAGTCACTTTCAAGATAAGCAATAATATATATATATATATATATATATTATAGTTGTTATATATAAATTATATACATATTTTATATATTTTTAGCTAGAAATTATAATTAATTTTCATATAGCAGCCAATTTTGTAGTTTGCCTAAATATTTGGCAGACAAAGTTTACAAAATGGCTTTAGGAGAACAATGACACGTCCATCAAAGTTCACACGTGTGGGCTAACTGGTTTTTTCTTTACCGCATGCGACAAAAGTCGTACAGTCAAATGACAGAAATAGCCCCACAGGAAACGGTATTTGATAGGGAACTGTTGAACAGAACAATCACATTTGTAATTACTGCTTATTTCCAAACAGGTTGATCCCACTTCTGTTCATGGACCACCCTATCCCAAAAAACGGTAAATATTTATTTGTATCTATATTTATATTTATTTATTTTATTTATATTATTATAAAAATATGAATACAATATCAAGTGGTTAAAATAGTCTTAAAAATAAATTTTACACTAAACAAAATAGTTATCTTTATAATTTTTCTAATATTTAAAACTTTCAAATACTTTAGGATTTTTAAAATCTTACTTATTAAATCTTTGAACCTTTTTAATAAGAAAATATTAATATTTAATCCATACATCATCATGCATAGTCGAGTCCAACTCATAGTCTAAAAAAATTTGTATTACGTGCTTATTTATAAGTCTTGGTTGCTTTATGATATGGTTTGAATGCAAGGCTTTGATTATAATAGGTCTTGAAATTCTATTTCACTTCTAAACATTCACGAACACTTTGTCGCTCTTTCTGCATTGAAATAGAACACATAATTTCCTTCTTATAAATAACTTACATTGAATTAAAACAAAGATGAAAACAAAAGCCTTCTTCCTCTGCTACAACTTGCCGTATAGCCACTCTTTCCAACTGCAACAAACTATATATATATATATATATATATATATATATATATATATATATATATATATATATTATAAAAACATAAATATAATATCGATTTACAAATTATAATATTAAGCATAATAACTCATAATAAAAGGACATAATCGAAATTCTAAATATTAGCCTTATAATCGTATTAATTTTAAGACATAATACTATACGTCAGGAATCTTACATGATTACCTTTAGGAATCCTATTAGAATAATTGCTTTCGAGTTGTCTAATTCATATAAAATTGAACAAGTAAATATCTTTAGTCATATAATTCTATTATTTTTAGGATATACTTCTTAAAAATTCCTATAATTTAATTTGAGAATTGTATTATATTGTCCAAATGTATTTAAAATAAGGAGAGCCTATAGTATTATAAATACAATATCAATATACTAAAATAACCTTGAATTATTAAGCGGAAGAACACATAAGGAAAGAACATAACTTTAATAACCTATTTTCTGGACTACAATACCTTCTATGCTAATTTTTAATATTTAAGATTTTTAAATTAATAAAATTTTGTCTATTAAATTCTTATTAAAAATATGTAAGAATATTTACTAAAATTAATTTCATAAGAATCCTCCGTATTGGCAATACATTATACCACTCCATAATATCCAATACCAAGAAAAAATTGAGAAAAAAAATACCCCCATGACAATATACTTTTATATTATATTTAAACTATTTTTTTGCTCAAATAATATTTTTTTAATCAATTTTTCGTGTAATATTGTAAAATTATTAAACAACAACGAAGAAAATATTTAAGAATATAAATGTTTGAGAAAGAGAAAAAAAATGATTGGTAAGAATCAATACCACTAATGATTCTACAAATATAACGATCTAAAAGTGAAATGTCATATCAATTTTTTACTCTTTGAAAATAAAATTTATGGTGGATAATATTATAATTAAGATTAAATATTCAAAACAAGAGATGAACTAATATTAAGAGCTGCATCAACGTAGAATAAATTATTTTTTATGTTAAAACTAAATAATTAAATCTTTTAATTAATTCTTTAGCAAGAGAATCTAATTCAACTATTTTTTAAATTCATCATATGAGTAAAATTCTTATTCAAGTTAAAAAAAATAATCTTGGGGTACATAAATTTATTCCATAAAAAGAGCATTAGAACACAAAGTAAAAAAGGTTAGAATATTATTAAGAATCAAAATGCTATACAAGTATCTGAGAAAGCACAATCAAAGCTAAATCCTAATCAAGAACAAGCTTTCAAGACTATATTATAAAGAGTCGACTCTGGTATAACGTGATTACTCTTTGTAGATGCCTCTGACGGAATCGAAATAATATTTCTATGTCATGCATTACTTGTAAATATCATATCAAGAGGCATGACACTGTTAGCAATAATAGCAAGTGGTGTACCAATAATGATTTTATTATGATACCATCCACTTTAGATTTGATATACCTCTTCGAACAACTTAAAATAACCATCACAAATATATCAATGCAGAGCAGTGGTGCTAAATTTATAAGGAAAACAAAATTGATAATATGAGATGAAGCAATTATGGCTAAGTGTCAAATGATCGAAATAATTGCCCGGAGTTCTTGAGATATATTGGATATTAATGAATCGTTTGGTGAAAAATTAATGGTTTGGGAGGTGGCTTCTGTCCTCCAAAATCGACAAAAGCAGAGACTGTAAAAGCTAGCTTGCCACAGTTATACTTCTGGCCTCAAATGAAAATGATTCAACTGGCAAGAAATATAAAGTAAGAACTAATCCAATATTCAGTGTCTTCTTGCTTCGTATTGGAAACGAGAAGAGTATCTAATAAAAGATGATTTGGTTCTTCCTGAACACTTGGTTATCAATCACAATGGTAATGGTAGTACATTTAATAAGAGATATATTTCTATCATTAGATTAAAACGCAATTTGTGCAATCGCATGATAAAATTAAAAAGATATCTTAACTAGTAGAAATGAATATGTTGATCAACTAAATAAAAGGTTGATTGCAAAAATTTTATAGTAAAAACAAAATGTTTTTCAATTTTTAACTCAGTAGAAAATAATACCAATAATTACTACCAGAAGAATACTTAAATACTTTAATATCAAATGGCCTTCTATCCTTCATGTTTGTTGTCAAGTTTATTATTTCTTACGTATGTTAGTATCACCGTATATATAATAGACTAAGTTAAAATTTATCTTCTATTGTATATAGGTTAATTTTGAAGAAAAACAAGTCCGTCATGCTATTGAAAAACTTAGATACGGTGAATAACTTATCTAATAGCACACAAATGGTATATAAAAGTTTTAACAATAATGTCATACATACAAAAATTATGATACTGGTCCATGTGCTTACAAGTATATTATTATCCCTGAATTCGACTTTCGCCTTCCGAAACTAAGGAATATCCTTTTAAATTTGTTTGAAAATAATTTTTAGTATGTTTATGTTTTGCAAATATAATAAATATAGCACAAGGACAAACATCCTAAATATTGACTATATTTACCGCAATATGCTTTCTTGCACGAACAATTGTATGTTGCACTTTCAAAAAGGATATCAAGATCGGCAACAAGAGTTCTGGTCAAGGCAGAGCAACCAAAACATTAGGAGGAAACATACACAAAAAAATATTGTCCACAAAGAAGTGTTCGTTAAGCCATCACATTAAATACTTTTATAATTATAATACATAATTATCTAACTAACATGACAAAATTAATCATTTGTGTAAGTTTTGATGATGTTCCTTTATTTTAAGTTCATGTATTATGCTAATGTAATAATATTATTCACATTTAGATGAGTGTTGTATTACTATACATAAAATTTCTTTCATTAATTAAATTTTATTGTTCCGACATATAAATAAATATTTAAATCATTACGTGCCATATTTACGTGCAATGCACGTTTATAGATACTAGTTTATATAGATACATATAAAGTAATAAATGCCACGATATTTGCTAATTATACAAAAAAAAGAATTTAAAATACCAATAAATTAATTTGAATTTTTTAAATCGCTTGATTTGATTCTTGTAAACATCAGGCGTGAAAAAATTATTGTCTTAGTGTACGTGCAGTAGATTTCTTATGAAGTTGGTGTGAACTGATTGTTGAATTAAATATTTTTAATTTACATTCATATTGATATATCGCAAAAATATTACGGAAGTAGTCTTCATGTATATATAACAATAGAGACAATCCGATTTTTAGCCAAGAGATTGACGAATGCTATTGACAATTTCACCATTTCACCTGCAGGTATTATGTCTGGTTTTGGTTTGCGGTGTCTCTAAGGTATGCCCAAAATTTATCAATCCCATTTATACCTAAGTTTTCAAATTTATATTGAGTACGTGATTAATAAACACAATATTGCAATGCATAAAAGAGAGAACACCAACTTGAAAGAATACTATTTTGAGGGACTGTAAACCATTAGGGCAGCTCTAACAATCTTTAGCGCTGTCATTTTTTTCTCTGGCACAACTTTGCCATTGAAAATTTTCAATTGTCTAAGAGAAAGAGCAACAAAGTAGAAGGATAATTTTCAATAGACAACAATCATTATATATATATATATATATAGGAAGATAATAAAAATTAAAAATGATAGGTAATCCGGTGCACAAAGCATTTCGCGTTCACTCAGGATCCCGAGAAGGACTGCACTCCAAGGAGTGTAATGTAGGAAGCCCACCCTGATACAAGCATCAATGACTAATTTCACTGCTTGAACTCCTGACCTATAGGTCACAAAAAAATAATATTACCATTACTCCAAAACGAGAAAAAGGTTTATTGACGTAGTTTTTTTTTTTTTTTTTGGTTATTTTCATAAGTCAATATATCGTGGTGCTTGCATCCAACTCATTCTTAGAAATTTCTATGACACCAAAAGGTTTAGTTGGCAAGAAGCCAAATTTTGGCCGAAATAAATTGAGGTCTTCTATATAACAAAGAGAATCAGTTGCCTAGCTGATGTAATCATTTCGAATTGAAATAATGGATTGTAGATTTCCTTTAATACTCTTATAATAATGGCATGGAAAAGATGAAAAATATATTCTTTAGGAGGAAATTCCGCCGGACTACAAATTAGAAGATTGTTTAAAAGTCAAAAACCATATAAGAAACTGGATGTCATATAATAATTATGCTTTTTTTTAATTTCTCAATCAACACTTAATATTTATATTGGAATCCGATTAAATTTAAATTTGTACCGAATAATCTCACATTAAAAAGTAAAATGCTCTCAAAATCTCTGATTATAGACGAGGAATAATTACCACTGATCAACCACAACCCTAATTAGTGATAACTATGTTGTGAAAACAAAAGATATTAGTTGAACATAATAGCTTTGCTTTTCTACTTTATATTTCCTTACTCCATTTTCTTTTTCTATTAAAACTCAGATGATAACGTTGGGAAACAATCAAAATTGAATGAAGAAAGAAAAAATTCATGAATGTATCCCTAAGGGAATTCCCTGTCGATCTCCATCAACTTCATTGCAGTTACTGCTGAAAGAAAATAGAAATCCACATTTTTTTCCTACAAAGAATAATGAAGAAAACCAACCTAGTTTTATAGGGTTTATTTTCCCATTAAATATCAAATTCTGTGTGTGGGGACTGGGGAGGGACGGAGAGTTGCCAAGTTGGTATAGAAAGTCTTGCGATATACACATATAGGATTTAATTTATAAATGCTGTAATTATGAAAAACCTTCACATTATTAGTGTATTTCATCTGTTATTGTCGAGGGGCGATGCGGTTATAGTATCAGGCTCATCTGTATCCAGTACTTTCGATGCATAACATAAATTTACATGTAATATCAACTAAACTTACAATGAATAGTAGATATTAACCCACAACTTATACATTAAGTTCAATGCTAAGAAATAAGAATCTTAAAGTTTAAACATATAAAGCTCGAATGCTGGATCCACCTCTGACCCCTCATTTGTAGTATGTTATTTGTTTATTTTTCAGGTTATTACTTTTACTTATTATCAGAGGTGTATCTAAGTTGAGGGATATGGGTTTACGTGAACCCATACTGCTCTCCCTAAATCATGTATAACAATGTTATATTTCTTTAAAATTACTTAAATATATGTGTGTGAGCCCATGCTCAACGTGTCTTATGGTGCAATTATACCTCTGCAAGTGAAATTGGCAGTTCAAATCCCCCTCTGAACGGTCTTATTTTCTGCACGGGGTATAGATATATATGTGAAAATTACTAAAATTTCAAAAGAATATAATTTTGAGCCTATAATTTCTAAAGTGTTGTGGGTTCATGGTAAGAGACTAAATTTAAACCCGTCAAATATAAATTCTAAATCTACCTCCTCATAATAGTGCACTCATCTTCTTGAAATCCTAAATCCGCCTCTGCTTATTATGAATACTTACATGTAATTATCCTCTAAGCCAGTTAATAGTATATAAATTCTTTTATTTATCATAGTATGAAATTTAATATATATATATATATATATATATAGATATATATAATGTACATATATATACACACACATATATATTATGTATATATTATATACATATATATATTTCCGAACAGCACTGCGTAAGGCCATGCCTGCTTGAGAGGGAAACATCCTCGCAGGAACACAAGGGCCCCTCCTATCTGTACAATTCTCTCATCTGAGTTTTTGGTCTTAAAACATCAATTTTATTTTATTCTGTTTACTTAAACAAATAATAAAATAAATAAATTCAAAACAATTAAAGAAATAAAAAGGAGAAGTGTTGATTAAGCCCTAATTAATCCCTCATCATAAGGACTTAGAGAGACAATTAATTAATGATTCAGAGGAATCTCCAATTAAAAATTAGAGAGTGATGGATCTACCCTTAATCACACGTACGCGGAAACCTATAGAGACAAAACACTTTGTTTTAGTGAGAGAAATTGTTAAGCAACAACTTAACCCCTCCACCACCATTTATCCACTACCCTACCCCAAAGGAAAAAGAAAGGAAGAAAATTCCTAAAGAGGGACAAAGTTTTCTTTTGAGATAATATATATAGAGATGCCATATTTAAAAAAAGAATTCAAAACAAACTAATCTTGAAGGACGATAATATAAATAGAGATGCCATATTTGCTTAATTAGAGATTAATTTAACACTAAAATTTTAATTATTGTAAACTTTTAATTTTAAAATTCAAATTTAGAATCTAAATGTTTAAATGTTAAAATTTAAAATTTTAATTTTATATCTTAAAATATTTATTTAAAAGTTCGCAAACACTTAAGTATCAATTACGTTGAACAAGGATACATAATACACTAAAAAAAATAACCTGGCCTAGTTCCAACCCGATAAGCCCGAACCCAGACATGCCCAACTTAATTCGGGATATCCCAGCCCACTACCATCCTGGAACCCCAGCCACTAATTAGTCCTCCCCACTAACTAGATGGATTGCTTTTCCCAATGTCCAGCCCGATTCAGCCCGTCCGGTAAACACCTTTAATAACACTTATTCACAAGGGGTGTATATATGACACAATAATGGAGGACGAACTGACCATGATGAATCAAATAGGAGGATCGCTAGGTTTTCTAAAAAATGAATGCACATATAATACTTTAGACGAACCCCACTATATGAGATAACCAGGTGAAGAACTTTATAAGATATTACATGTGCATTTTTGGGCTCGATGATGATATAGCCTAAGAAATAAATATGTGAGATATGTTTGGCTAAAACCTACAATATATGCCATGAGTTTGGACCATAATAAATATGGTATTAGAGCCGTATGCTCCCGCAATATAGAGCAAACTTCAGCGAGGATGCTGAGTTCTTAAGAGGAGTGTATGTGACACCCATGATGGAGAATAAGCCCGAGAGAAAGCTTGACAAACTTCTAAATTGGCAAGCTTCTGAAGAATGAGAATGAGTGAAAATGACATCTTATGCAAAATTTGCATCGGAACTATAAAGGAATATAAAAAGTTTTATAAGGATAACACGAGTTCATATAATATGAGCGTTTTTGAATTTGATAATGGTAAAATACCAAAAGATAAGTCTGTGAAGTCTATTGAATTAAAGCGGACAAGCTTACCATGAACTTGCGAAGCTATGTATATGGTAATTCTTTGTTACATAACAGAATTTTAGCAAATAATTAAAAGAGTAAAAGAGGTTTTCTTTTCTTAGTCTAACAATTCTTGCTTGAGTACTGCATACTTCCCATTACAATATGACTAAAGTGATTACAGCAATTCAGCATTTTAGTATTAGGATATGGTTTTAGCCAACAATATTTGCTAAATGATCTTAGCAAGAATTCTATTTACCACCCTAATAAGAATATCGAAAAGACTTGTTCGCTAAATTTCGAAAGTTTGGTTTCCCTTTAGAGCTTACATATATAGACAGAGGAAACCAAACTTCAAATCATTACTTTCACAAATAAAATAAAAAATTACATACATATACAGAGAGAGAGCTGAAAATATGGGTCACATGGCATGTGGTGCACCAGCTGTGTCCACTCTTCTATCTCTCTTCTCCCAACTTCCCCCCCCCTTCCCACCCCCTTCCCCCCC
>MCJB01020516.1:250895-262840 GCA_002018475.1 Nicotiana obtusifolia
CTTCCCCCCCAACCCCCCCACCTCACCCCTAAGCCAAAATTGTTCTCAAAATTTTTCGCTATACATACCCTTCTTACCTTCCTAACTCTGCCTTTTGACTCTCTTCTCATTCTACTCCCCTCCCTTTCTCCACTTCTCCTATCTTCTTTCTTTTCAGAAAATGGAACCCCAAGAACTGAACTTTTAGACCCAAAAGATCTCCATTAAAGCTGAAAAAGCTCCAATCTTTGAAGATGAAACCTCACAACAGTGCTATGTACCAACACCATTTTAGCTTAAACAAGATTTTCTTGCTCAGTTTTTATCTACAACCACTCTTTATTCTCCTCCTCATAATCTTCTTTCTCCCTCCTGCTTCTCCTGCTTCTGTTAATGGCCTTCTCAAAGACTCTCAACTGCTTCTCTCCTTTAAATCCTCACTTCCCAATACACAAACTCAGCTTCAGAACTGGTTGTCATCTACAGACCCTTGTAGTTTCACTGGTGTTTCATGCAATAACTCTAGAGTTTCCTCTATAGATCTTACCAACACTTTTCTAAGTGTTGACTTCACTTTGGTCTCTTCCTATTTGCTTGGCCTCTCAAATTTGGAGTCTTTAGTGTTAAAGAATGCTAATCTCAGTGGTTCTTTAACTTCTGCTGCTAAATCCCAATGTGGGGTTTCTTTGAACTTTATAGATCTAGCTGAAAACACAATTTCAGGGCCTGTTTCTGATATCTCTAGCTTTGGTCCTTGTTCAAACCTCAAGTCTCTTAATCTTTCTAAGAATTTAATGGACCCTCCTTCTAAAGAACTTAAAGCTTCAACCTTTAGCCTCCAAGTTCTTGATCTTTCTTTTAACAATATCTCAGGCCAAAACTTGTTTCCTTGGCTTTCATCTATGAGGTTTGTTGAGCTTGAGTACTTTTCTGTCAAGGGTAATAAACTAGCTGGGAATATTCCTGAATTGGACTTCAAGAATTTGTCATATTTGGATCTTTCTGCCAATAATTTCTCAACTGGTTTCCCTTCATTCAAAGATTGCTCAAATTTGGAGCACTTGGATTTGTCCTCCAACAAGTTTTATGGTGATATTGGTGCTTCACTTTCTTCATGTGGGAAGCTCAGTTTTCTCAACCTTACCAATAACCAGTTTGTGGGGTTAGCCCCTAAGCTACCAAGTGAAAGCCTAGAGTTTTTGTACTTGAGAGGGAATGATTTTCAGGGTGTTTTTCCAAGCCAACTTGCTGATTTGTGTAAAACTTTAGTGGAGTTGGACTTGTCTTTCAATAATTTCTCAGGTTTGGTTCCTGAGAGTCTTGGTTCATGTTCTAGTTTGGAGCTTCTTGATATTTCCAACAATAATTTCTCTGGTAAGTTGCCTGTTGATACCCTCTTGAACTTGAGTAATTTGAAGACTATGGTCTTGTCATTCAATAATTTTATTGGTGGTTTACCTGAGTCTTTCTCCAACTTGCTGAAATTGGAGACTTTGGATGTGAGTTCTAATAATATCACAGGGGTTATTCCTTCTGGTATTTGCAAAGATCCTATGAGTAGCTTGAAAGTGTTGTATCTTCAGAATAATTGGTTTACAGGCCCTATACCTGACAGTCTAAGCAACTGTTCTCAGTTGGTGTCACTTGATCTTAGCTTTAATTACTTGACTGGGAAAATACCATCTAGATTGGGGTCATTGTTAAAGTTGAAAGATCTTATCCTTTGGTTGAATCAGCTCTCAGGGGAAATCCCACAGGAGTTGATGTACTTGAAGTCTTTGGAGAATTTGATTCTTGATTTTAATGACTTAACTGGTTCAATCCCTGCAAGTCTTAGCAACTGTACCAATTTGAATTGGATTTCAATGTCAAATAACCTGTTGAGCGGTGAGATACCGGCTTCTTTGGGTGGTTTGCCCCATCTAGCCATTCTAAAGCTTGGCAACAACTCAATCTCAGGGAGTATCCCTGCTGAGTTGGGTAATTGCCAGAGCTTGATATGGTTGGATCTCAATACTAATCTCTTGAACGGCTCCATTCCGGGGCCTTTGTTCAAGCAATCTGGCAATATTGCAGTGGCGTTGCTCACCGGCAAGCGTTATGTGTATATCAAGAATGATGGAAGTAAGGAGTGTCATGGAGCTGGGAATTTGCTGGAATTTGGAGGGATTAGACAGGAACAGCTAGATAGAATCTCTACAAGGCATCCTTGCAATTTCACTAGAGTTTATAGAGGTATTACTCAGCCAACATTTAACCACAATGGGTCTATGATTTTTCTTGACTTGTCTTATAATAAGTTGGAAGGTAGTATCCCAAAGGAATTGGGGTCCATGTACTATCTGTCTATATTGAATTTGGGGCATAATGATTTCTCTGGTGTGATTCCTCAAGAACTTGGAGGGTTGAAGAATGTAGCAATTCTTGATCTGTCTTATAATAGGCTGAACGGATCGATTCCGAATTCCCTCACCAGCCTTACTTTGCTTGGAGAGCTTGACCTGTCGAACAATAATCTCACTGGACCTATTCCTGAATCAGCTCCATTTGATACATTCCCGGATTATAGGTTTGCAAATACTTCGCTGTGTGGGTATCCTCTTCAACCTTGTGGCTCGGTAGGGAATTCGAACTCAAGCCAGCACCAAAAGTCTCACCGCAAACAGGCATCGTTGGCAGGGAGTGTGGCGATGGGTTTGTTGTTCTCCCTCTTTTGCATCTTTGGTTTGATTATTGTTGCCATAGAGACGAAGAAGAGGAGGAAAAAGAAGGAGGCTGCTCTTGAGGCGTATATGGATGGTCATTCCAATTCCGCTACTGCGAACAGCGCGTGGAAGTTCACGAGTGCTCGTGAGGCATTAAGCATCAACCTTGCCGCATTTGAGAAGCCTCTAAGGAAGCTCACATTTGCAGATCTTCTTGAGGCCACCAACGGCTTCCACAACGACAGTCTTATCGGCTCTGGTGGTTTTGGTGATGTCTACAAGGCTCAGTTGAAGGATGGCAGTGTAGTAGCCATTAAGAAGTTGATTCATGTCAGCGGACAAGGTGATCGAGAATTCACAGCTGAAATGGAAACTATTGGGAAGATCAAGCACCGGAATCTCGTTCCTCTTCTGGGATACTGCAAAGTAGGTGAAGAAAGACTGTTGGTTTATGAATACATGAAATATGGAAGTCTTGAAGATGTTCTGCACGATCGGAAGAAAAATGGGATCAAGCTTAATTGGCATGCAAGAAGGAAAATTGCCATTGGAGCTGCTAGAGGGTTGGCTTTCCTACACCATAACTGCATTCCACACATTATTCACAGGGACATGAAATCAAGTAATGTCTTGCTTGATGAAAATTTGGAAGCCAGAGTATCCGATTTCGGAATGGCAAGGCTAATGAGTGCTATGGACACTCATTTGAGTGTGAGTACCCTAGCAGGAACTCCAGGATATGTTCCTCCTGAATATTACCAGAGCTTTAGGTGTTCGACGAAAGGAGATGTTTATAGTTATGGCGTTGTTTTACTTGAGCTTCTAACCGGCAGAACGCCAACGGATTCAGCTGATTTTGGCGACAATAATATTGTTGGATGGGTAAGGCAGCATGCTAAGCTGAAAATAAGTGATGTCTTCGATCGAGAACTATTGAAAGAAGATCCAAGCATTGAGATTGAACTTCTACAACACTTAAAGGTAGCTTGTGCTTGCTTAGATGATCGACATTGGAAGCGTCCAACGATGATTCAAGTTATGGCAATGTTCAAGGAGATTCAAGCAGGGTCAGGCATCGATTCCTCATCCACTATTGCAGCTGATGATGTCAATTTTAGTGCAGTTGAAGGAGGGATAGAAATGGGCATAAGTGAAAGTATAAAAGAAGGAAATGAGCTGAGCAAACACCTATGAAAGGTCAAAATTTTCCCTCAGAAAAATTCTTTGGCAAAGAATGCAACAAAGAAGGATTGAGGTGCTGAGAATTTGTTTCAGCTCTCAAAATTTTCCCACTTCACAATACCACATCCAAAAAAAATCATATGCAAAAAAAGTTGCCAGTGTAATTTTTAGCCATTATTGTATGTACCACTAGTTCCCTCCATAAAATCTTGTTATTATACATAAATAGAAGGTTGTTTAAATTAACTTGTAACACTGTTGTATATAAATAGTCTTGAGTTTGTCTTTGCTACTTTTAGCTTTCATCACCTTGATTGTGATTTTCATTTTTTTTTCTTTGTTCTTTTGGTACATAGCATTAGATTCAGATCTAATCTTTAAAAGCAGCTGTTAGATTTCTGACCTCAGTGATGGTGACTAAGTGGAGGGTATTTTTGGCCCTTTCATCAAGGGTTTTTCATGTGTTTCCTTTCTCATCATTTCTTTCTTTTTTATTTTTTTGGGCCCCTTTTTTCAGGTTTTCTCTTTATCTTCAAATTTATTTTAAAAATTGTGAAATGTCAATGCATGTCTCTTGTTCTGCATGTGTGCAGTTAAGACATCATATCCCTTCAGTTGTCGGGCCTTTTATTAGTCTCTTCTTCTTGCCCACCTCCTAATTTCAAGAATTTCTTCAACTTTTTTGAGTTTAACATCTACATATATTGAAAATCTTACTAAAGTGATCATTACCAATAAATAATCCTTTATTGAAAATCATATTAGTAACCTGGAAAATAAGTTAAATGTATAATACTCCCTTCCTTCATTTTTAGTTGTTTATTTTTTACTATGTATGTATTTTACAATTTTGACCCATAATAATGATAAAATTTCAAAAAGTCTTGGAAATGATTTTGGGAATGAGTAGTTAATGATAAAGGTAATAAAGACAAAAAAAAATTTCTCTTAACTTGTTAAAATGGACAAGTAAAAGTGAAAATATATTTTTAATACGGAGGGAGTGACAAGTTAAAATAGTACTATATTTTTTCTTTGTTCTTTATTTTTCAAGATTTCTCATCCAATAATTGTTAAGTATACATACAAAAAGGAGGAAATAGGAAAACAATAATACCCCTCCACCACCCTAATTTCTGTAATACAGACAGGAGATAGCTAGTAGGCTTTGACCATTCAACTACCTTCTCTCTAACGCATTTCTTGATCACATGATTGAATAATTTATTTTTATTTTTTTCCTCATAATAATTTATTTCTATCTTGATGAAAAGGATATTGGATAATTATTTGCATTCTCCCTACCCTCCCTACCCCACTACCTCTCCTCCACCAAAAAAAAAAAAATATATAAGTAAATTCCCCTTTTATTTTTCCCCCTATTTTAGAAAAAGGAATGACATTTCTTGTTTTTCTTCTCCCTAACTTGCATTCCGACAAATTTCTTCCAGGTAAGGGAAGAGCCAACCTTTCAGGTGATCAATCAATATTTGATGAAAATTGCATGCGCTAGTCAGTTTTGGACAATTAATCGAAAAATAGTCGGTGTTTGTAAAGTCATTAAGAATAGTTATTATTTTACTGAAACACGAAAAGTTCCAGCATAATATGCTAGATTATAGAGCACATGCATATAAACTTCTAGCATATTACGTTGGAACTCCAGCACATGGAAAGTTCCAGCATAATATGCGGAATTATGGAACTCATGCGTATAAACTTCCAGCATATTATGTTGGAACTCCAATACATTATGAATTCCAGCACATTATGTTGGAATCTCATATGTAAAAAGTTCGAACCCCAGCATATTATGCTGAAATTTTTAGGATTTTAAGGGTGTCTTTGTTTAGATTTTATCTTTACATGAAAAAGTGGCTAAATTTCGGTTACTTTTGAAACTGTGACTATTTTTAGATTAGTAGTTGTAAATTTGAACATTTCTAATTTTTTCCCAATATTTTTTATAATGACTAATGAGTTACTTGTAAGTATTTTTAGGTGAAATAATTATATAATATTTATAACAACAATTGATGTATAGAAGTTAAGTTCAGGTTTTAATTGTTCTTCTCTCTCTCTTTTATTCTTGGATTTTGCATATATTCACTAGTGCAATAAAATTTTAACGCTATTAGTGTAATTTAACTCGTTGTACAAAATTAGTTTTTTGTTTTGTTTTTAAGATTTCTAATCTCACATATTACGTGCGATAATATGCAATTATATTCAAAGTGACCATAAATAAATTTTAAACTTCCTATATATAGAAGTTAAACGCGTTATTCTTATCCATTTTTCTTTTATAATTATGAAACACAGTTAACAATAAATATGCTTATTTCGATGATAATTCCCAATTATCAATGAAACCTTGAGTTGCAAAATGGCTCTTTCACTAAGGTAGTTATATTTAAGTACGATTTGTCACATTGTAATCTTAAATTCTACTTTTAAGATGACTCTATATAAATATGTCTCATTTCGTTTTTTCTTTTCTTTGCACGCTTTCTGTAATGCGTGCATGTGCACGTGTACGCTTGCTTGAAGGCTATGCAATTTCGATAAAAGCAATGAAAAAAAGGGATATTTTGCTAAATGTTCAAAGTGGTCACAAGTCACAACACACACCTTAGACTTATACAAAACCTAACCAAAATTTTAGGGCCTAACTGATAGAAACCATGTAACTTGTTCCCTCCACAAAAAGAAAAGAAGAAAAGTAGAATATGTATGTAGTTTGTGTAAGCTTATAAACTAATCAAACTACCTTATACTTTCTCCGATTTAATTTAGACGAGATAGTTTAATTCTGGTACACAGCTAAAAAAAAAAAAGAAAAAGATTTGAAACTCATGATCTTAAAAGATTAAGGGGTAAAAGTTTTGTAGGGCCATGACATATATATAGTTATAAAAGCTTCTCATTTAAGGGTAAAATGGGTAAAATGAAGAGTTTAAAGTTGAATTATTTCCAAATTTAAAAATGTGTCATTTATTTTGGAATAGACTAAAAAAGAAAGTACTTCATCTAATTTGAAACTGAGGGAGTAATACTTTTTGATTTATTTGCGGGTTTGGTAATAGCTTGTTTGGATAGTTGTTATATGTTGTATTATATCTTATTGTTACTTTAAATACGATGTTTGTTTTGATTGTTATTTAAACTTTATTGTATCTTATTATTAAATTCATCGTTACGTAACGATAAAAAACACCCTTTTCTTCTTCGAAACACCCTTCAGGAATCAAAACTCCTAACTTCCCCGCCCCCTCAATTTTATTTTCGCAATTCCTTAATTTTTATTTAAACTTATTTTAAAATTTATATATTTTTTTTTATAAATAACTATAAGGACATTTAAATAATTTTAACAGAATTATTAAATACATCAACTATTTATTATCAGTTTTAATATTTTTATTTAAATACATAAAATGTTATTTCAAATTTATTTGTTAAATACTTTTTATTTAACCCAAACCCCCAACCCTCTCCTCCATAGCAAGAATTAATTAAAGGATTATATAAAAGGTAGAAGTATTGAATTCCAAGGATGGACCGAATAAAATAAGGTTCCCCTTATTAATAACTTCGATGCATGCACGCAAAACCAATTGGATGTTTATAAATGTCACATCGCTAGCTTGAATTTCAAATTTTCATGTTTCTTTTTTATTTTTATTTTTATAAATTGCTGAAATTCAAAATTTGTCCCCTTCTTGTGGACAACTTGCCATCACCCCTGCTCGATGTTACTTTTTTCGGCGCACAATAAGTGATTATTTTATTTTTTTATTTTGACTTAAAATAAAAATTTATTTATATAATTAAAAAACTTAATTTTAATTTTTTAAAATTTATCTTTATTTATATATTTTAATGTGTCAAGTCAATAATTAATTAAAGTTAATTTAGTGAATATTTTTTTTTTCTCTAAGAGTTTTTATTTCTTTAATGATTGTGTCAAAAGTAAAATGTTCACTTAATGTCGACCAGAGGGAGTACGTGCTTATGTGTTTGTGTGCGCTAAAACTTATACGCCATAATATAGTACAACTATATTAACCCTATTTATTATTAATTAATTAATTATTGTTACTTTTTAGGTGACGTGAGAGCGTAGAATTCTTTCATTTGTTTGTCTAGATGTTAAACTTAATGGAAAAGCTCTTTCTTTAGCATCTTATATGACACGGTAGGCATTTTTGTAAGTTCTAAAAGTGTTAATTTCTGAAACTAAAATATTTAAGATAAAATAATATATTAAACTTTTCTTGTATCCAAGTAATTTTCAAAAATATTGAGTAGGCATTTGGACATAAAAATTATAATTTTTAAAAAAGAAAGTAGAATTTGTTGTTAAGTTAAAAAATAGTATTTGAAATTTAAAATCATATTTACTTGCAGTTTTGTGAGTGTTTTTTAGATTTTTTAAGAAAAATGATCAAAACCTCTTTTTGATTGTTTAAAAACTCATTTTTGAAAATCTTCAAAAACTTATAATTGAAAAAAAAAAATCCGAAAAAAAAGAAAAAAGTTTAAGGACAAGCGATCCCTAAATTTCCATTTGGTTTCTTCTTTCTGCTTTTTAATTTTTTTATTTTTGGAGTTCGGGAAGTGATGGTAGTGGTGTTGTGTTAACGTATTGAACTACTTAAAGAAATATATCATCCATTTCCCAAGGTTTTTATAAGTTCAAAGTGTTTTTGGGGGGTAAAACCCCTTGACTCTTCTAAACAGTCAGTACTATTAATTACTCCCCCCCCTAAGCAACGGATTAAACTATTTCGTTCAACAAAATCGATGCATTAGTGTCACATGCACGAAAGCTTCACTTTTGAATAAAAGCTTTTTTTTAAGAAAAAAATAGTTACAAATTGATTTTATATTTCATAAGCCCTTTTCCATGAAGTGCATTTTGCGTGTTTTTTAAGGGTGTGTATACTTCAAAGTTTTGATTTGCCATCCTCACTCAATATTATTTGTTGTTTAATCTTTTGCATGCACATTCCTTGCTTTAACAGCTTTAAATTTGCAATCATTAGAGTATTTACTTAAACTTTTCTTGATTTCTCTGTTAAACCTTCACTTAATTTTCTAAATCATCAATCAATCGTAGGCGAGTGACAAAATTGATTTGCCTCTTTCATTTAGTGTTCATTGTCGATTTAATTTCCAAAATTACTAGTAATATTTGTAATTGGAGGTAATACATTTTATCGTTTTTTTTTTTTTTTTTGGTTTAAACTTTAAACATGTGAGTGGACGAGAAACTTTTTTTGACACAGAGACTAAGTCTTTACGGCACTCAGCATCTAATAATCCAACCATCACCAACGTGCAATATTCTTGTTTGACCAAAAAAAAAAGAAAGAAAAAGAAAAGAAATGACAACAAGTTTTTGATTTGCTCTAATTAAAACAATTCAATGAATTCAACCATGGAAATTCCCCAATTTTAAGTACAACTGTTCCTCTTATTAGGACATCTCACCTCAATCACACGTAAACGAAGAAGGAACCAAACACATATATAGGAATTTCCATTTTCTAACCACTCAAAACCTTATTTTAAAATTTCACCATTTGTTATCCAAAATCGTAATTAATTGTGTATACGCATTAGAAAAAATTAAATAATAAAGTCGATCGTCTATTTGTATTTAAATCCTTTCTTTATTTTTAAAATTAAAATTCGAAATTTCTAATTAAGTATAAAAGAATTTCAAACATCGCACGACATGCACCCCATAGTTTTGAGGAGACCTTTCTGTTACGTGTATATATATATTTGAAGTTACCAAGTCGGCGACCCTATCCGAAGGATAGGTCCGCCTCTACAGAAATGTACAATATATTTATGAAAAATCATGTTTGAACAATAAATGATTGTATCAGCTACATTTTTACAATCGCACTAATTATATGATTGTTGCATGAATTTTCCAATTTGGAGTAGTGGTGTACAAAATATTTCTTATTCAAGTATGCTAAATGACAGATCCTAGGAGGGAAAATGAATTTCTTTTTTTCTCTCACACGTCTGACAGCTAAGCTAAATCTACTTACCAAGATATTTAATTGGATTATTAATAACTCAAGTTGTCTTTACAAAAATATATAAACTCTTCTTCTAAGCATGCCACAGGGCCATCTATTGTCGGGAAAAAAGGACATGAAATTAATATTGAGAGTGTGTCAGGTGTGTGTGTTTTTGTCTAATCATGTGAATTACAACTTAATTAAGTTTAATTAATTAACTATTAAAGATAATTGAATCAGGGAAGCTACTATGTACATGCCTGTCCGTGTCAATGTACGTACAAGAACAGTACGATTTTGTTTGTGTCTCTGCCTTAATTCTAACATTACATGTCCATTATAACCCTAATAATTATAAAGAATATGCCTTAAAATTAGTTATAAGAACTATTTCTTGATTACAATTAATGAATTGGGCCTAATCGCAGTATCTCTCTCCCAATAAGAATGATGAGATCACCACTTCTCTTAATAATGAATTTTTTTACTTCGTAATCTTAGTCTTAGATGTATTTTCATAGATTCTTGAACACAACACGAAGTGCAGTATTACAAGTTCAGATCTCATACCACGATTATTTAATTGGATTTTTCTTGTTCTCTTCTTAATTATGTAAAAGAAAAAATCTAGATGAATAATACTGCTAAACTATAAAGTATTAACCATAGTAACTTTTTTTTTGGCGAGGGAGTTTTGTTTGGTTAATGTGACAGTTAGAAACATTTTCTCGCCTTTGCTTTAAGTTCTCAAATTCAAACCATGGGAAATGGTCCTTAGTTTCAAATACGCAAAATTCAACTTAATTTTCACATCCAAATTGGTCACTACCGAATTAAAAAGCAATGTCCTTTTTGTCACATAGCATATAGTTAGAAGAGGAAGTTTTTGTTTATGCTTTCAAATCTCTCTTTTTTCAAAATCAAGAAATCTTTGCTTATTTTCAGGGATATAGTTGGCTATTTTAAAGATTTTGCTTAGGTTTCTCACAGCATTAATTGTTTGTATCTAACAACTTCTATAATACAGACCAAGTTGGTGAATTTACTTTGGCTCTACGACATGGACATTGACTTTGGCCAATTCTTGCAATTCTTGAATCTATATATAATTATTCTAAGATTAAAGGAATGAAATTTATATACACACGTACACTCATATACATTATATATAGCTAGAATTAGACAGCTGTTTCTTTCCAATATTGTATTAATCTAATTTTAAGATAACAGCTGCAAGTTCATAATAATTGAGAAAACTTTTAGGACCTTTAATCTCTTGAAAATTTGAAATTATATTCCCTCCGCAGACCTTATATCTGCTTATACAATTGTTGAGTGCATCTTTTGTACGTAAATCACTAGTTTATACTATCAAGGGTTAGTGACGGAACAGTGTGATTCTTCCGTTATTAACTAATTATATACAAATTTTATTGATTCAACCAATTAATATTCGTATTAAAATCGACTTACTAATGAGAAATCACCTACTTGTTGCTATTGCTTTTTTTTTTAAAATTTTTTTCTTAAGCCGAAGATATATAAAAAACTGTAGCGGTGGTAAAATCGTTAAAAGAAAAAATAGTTATTCACACATATTAGCCGTTAAAAAATGGGTTGGATAACGAACTTTTTAAAAGTTAAATATGAATAAGAACCATATTGTCCATTTAGAAAATAGATAACCAATAGATAACTAATGGAATTAACTTTTATATTTGTAAACCCTCAAATTGAGGGTTCATCAAGTGTGTCGGTGAAATGAGATTTTTACCTAGCTATACTATAATAGAAACCTATTTACCACTTTTATTTAGGTTCCTTATTAATTACTTTGTATATCTATATTTACAAGTTATATACAAACCATTAAAAAAAAAAAATTCAAGTTCCCTTAATGTTAGCCTGTCAGTTACACGACACCCACCCCCATTTCTAATAATTTCTCCTATATTTAACATTCTGTTTCTTTTTTCTCTATTTATTAATAATCACCCAAAATCTTTCTTTTATTTTTATAACCCCCCTCCCCCCC
>MCJB01020516.1:262860-283114 GCA_002018475.1 Nicotiana obtusifolia
CCCCCCCCCCCAAAAAAAATAAAAAAAAATTCAATTCTTTTCCTTTTCCAAAGGTTATCAAAATCAATTTCTCTCTTTCTTACTAATCACCCAAAATCTCTATTTCTTATTGATACAATGCAGACGAAATTTGAAATATTGCTCTAGAATCAAGTTGAGGGTAAGTTTTGAATCTTGTTTTCTTTCTTTCTAAAATCTTTATTGTATGCGACTTATATATGTACATCACTACCCAAAATAATACTCGATACGATGTTAATACAATTATAATATGATTATATTAAATTTTTAATGTAGAGTTGTGATTGAAACTTGAAAAGATGAAGACCATAATTGTGTATCAATTTTTCAGAAATGTATTGCGATTGTATTATAATTGTATATGTATCATAATTGTTGCAGGAATTATATTACAAATGCATAATAATTGTATATTCATTGTATAAAATTACGAGCGTTATGCATTCGTGACGAATTTCACAGTTTGTATCACAAATATGATAATTGTATATTAATTTATTAGTATTCTAGCATGTATTTATTTGAGTATCAATGTACCGGATACAAGTTAGATATAATTGTGATACAAGTATGATACAATTATCACACAATTGTTTAATAATATAAAGTTGTTGGCAATGGAAGGAAGAGGGAAAATGGAGATTCTGGGCGTAGATTAAGGGATTTTGATGTGAAAAAAAAAAAGAAGAGAGAGAGAGAGAGAGAGAAGAGGAGAGGGAAAAAAAATAAGGATGTTACTGAATCTCTTAATTGAAAACACTAATTATGGGGTGCAAGCTTTTTAAGGAGGAATGCATGCAATTTGTAAGAAAAACCTAGATACTTATTATAAATTACAAAACATAGAGAACATATGTAAATAAATTTTTAATATAGTATAATTAGGTAAAAATCCACATTATCCGTTGGTTAATTTATTTTTTATCTGTATTAAATATGGATCGGATCGAATAATTTATTTATTTTTATATTACCCATATTCGATTCGTCCATATGTTATTTGGCCCGCCCGTTTGCCACCCATAGGAAATAACATCTTTACCTTCTCAAAATAAGGGTAAGGTCTGTGTACATATTACCCTTCCTTAGATCCCACATGTGATTTTACACTTCATTTATTAGTGTTGTTGTAGTAAATTTTGAATAAATCAAATGACTAAAATGTCCCTAATTTATGAGAGGGAGGAAGGGAAGGGACAAACAAAACCACATGGGGACATAGTTGTGTGGTTGAATGGAAGAAGAGAAGTGAGAGGATAGAGCTAATGGACTTTCTTGTCAAACACATGGGCCAATAAATTGCTGGTTTTGTCTATGGGAATACCCTACAACAAACGTTTCTCCCAAACTAGTCTCTCTTTGCCCTCCTATTTTGCTTGCGTCCTCCTTTTCTCTATCCTTTCCTCAAAATAAGCCAAACCTGCAACTACCATAAATTAAATATCAATGTACTAATTATTTCGAATTAAAACAAAGAGGAACCTTTGATGAGAGAAAGAAAAGAAATGAGCCTATTAATTGACCTATATGAAGCTCAAGGAATATGTTCCTTAAAAATAAAGATTAATGACGATAAAAGTGGGCGATTCATTAGGTGCAATCAGAAGTACTCCTATTCCGTGCCCATTTTTATTATTGTACCATCAAAGTTAAATTTCTATGGCCCTCTCTTATGTGATATATGTTTTCTAGTTTGAAAAATAATTCTTAAACTCATGTTCCTACTTGTTAGGGTACTATTCTATTGTAATAACAGAAATGAGTTTTTATGAATATAAACTTTTAAACTTTTTAACATAAAATGAATATTTGTGTGTATATATCAAACTCGTAATAAGGGTCCAACAATATTGATCAACGCAGCATGGGGAAAAAGAAAAATGAGCACAAGATCTACGAGGCTTTTGGTGTATATTTACTCGTCGGGCAAAAGCAGCAAAACAAAGACAAATTTCTGTCGTCATAAAAGGAAGATAATTGTACGAATTGTCAAATCTTAAATCCTTGTGCTTTTCCCAGCCTTATTTTGCCATGAAACAAAAATTATAACATCAGTTTTTCTATTTCTTGTACATAATATCAGTTTTTTTTTCTTTTCTTGTATTTACTATCAGTTCCTACCAACAGAAAACTCACAAAATATCTAGTTGGGCCGCACAGGGGCTTTTTGGATCAAATTTTAATTCTCTAGTTCATGAAAAATATTCAAAATCATAATCAAAAAGACAAATGAAAGGCCCAAAAAAAAAAAAGAGAAGAAAAATATACAGAGAGAGACACGAATAACACAAGATTCATGTCGTGTTTGTGCTTCTAGAAGTCGTCTTTTGCATCTATTAGTACAATTGATACAGAAATAAACAATTCTAAAACATAAATAGGTAAATAAACTGAAATATTAATCATTGAGGTTTGGCTCAAAGATTTAGATCTTTATTAAGTGAAATTGCATAGCTTAGCTTTACATTGAATTAAACGGCATGCCCCATTGTTTGTACGGGCATCTGCACCGCACCGAACCGAACCAGATCAAAATAGGGTTATATGAGAAAGGATCACCCAGACCTATCTAAATAAATATGTATGATATTAATATATGGATCCCTACATTATTGTATTTCATTTAGGATTAAAAATATACGTAATCGAAGCCCTGCTTTACCTCTTCTTCTGTTTAATTCCCGGTTAATTGCTTTAGTGTTCAGCTAAACATTCTATTAGTTGGGCCAAAAGAAAATCCCAAACAATCCTTCTCCTTTCTCTCCAATGTTTATAATTATTTTCGGCGTACCAAAATGTTTTCACCTTTTTCACTAGATTTTTCAGTAGTACAAAAATAGAAAATCATGATTGTCATTAAACCCCAAAGAGAGTCAGAATTCAGATGTACCTACAGTATCCAATAGTAGCAAACATAACCAATGGCCTACAATTTTTCAACTGAAGAAGTAGGACCCACATAATTTACACTAAAATAGCCTAGATCTCTGAATGCATGATGATGTGTAGTCAGAGATATGCCACGTCATCGGGTTAATGATGTCAGGTGAAGGCTAATGGGTGACACGTAAGCATCATCTTCTTCCATGGTCCCACGTCAGCCTCATCTGTTTTAAAATGACAAGAATGACCCCTTACATGTCAGCTATATTGATCCATTTCATAATTAATTTTGGACCCTATTACTTCAGCTATATTGTGGGCTGGCTTAGACTTCACGAATTTAGATGTTATAATCCTAGAATTGTATTTCAGTTTTAAAGATAAAAACAACAATAACTAACATTTTCAGAATAATCTTACCAGTAGATCCATAGAGAATAGTCTGCACGCACACGTTACTTTTATGTATGAAACTAGAGAAGTTCTTTTTTAAGGAATATGAAAGTGAAAAAGTCATGATAAAATATTCATTAACAACAATAAAATAATAAGATAATCGAAATAAAAAAATACAATAATTAGTAATGAAAATTTAAGAATAAATAATATACAGGAATAATACTAATGCTGTTGGTCTCGAAAGAGAAAATAAAAACACTAAGGATTTAATGGTTGGATTCTGTTGAAGTTTTGATGGCTCGAAATGACGTGGGGATGTCATCCAAGTGGACAAAATGGTCAATTTGTTCTTGTAGGCAAAGTCATCAATTGAGGCAAGGAGCAAATGAACTTGAAAAGGTAATAAATTCCAATAAAAGTCAATGTCAAAATAAATTATACTAAAAGATTATGAGGTAAATTATGATGCACGTATGTTAAATTTATTGAAGATCATAAATAAACTTTTGCTTTGAGTCAAACCATTAATTATGTATTTCATTTAAGTAACAGCCTAGTGAATAACTAAATCAAATTTATGAGTTGGGTCAAACCAATAAAGTGCTGAAACTTTTCTTCCTAAAGAAACAAAGAAAAAATATCGGTATTATTCTGTACATGATAGTTTCATCATTTCGGAAGGAAGTCGAAGATGGTACAGAGGTGAAGAACAATTTCCTATTTGTATATTTCTATGAAAATCTTAAGAGGTTATATTAATTGCTATATTAGACTCCATCAATCATTATTCACGATAATGTTAATACTTCTTCGGAGATCTTATTTATTAGTATTAAACTATTAATCATCAAAAGACAATATTTCCATGCATGAACTATGAATCTTAGAAGCAGGACGACGTGGGCTCCTTTTTCTACTGGTCAAACTTTGACAACCAGTTTACTACAATATTTTTTAGAATAATAGTATCTCACTCGCAAGAATTAGTAAATCACATTCTGTATTTCGGTTAGCAGGACAATTTTTCCAATAGAAAGATCAAATCTTCTAACAACCAGTGTAATTCCACATTGTGGGATTTGAGGAGGATAGTGTATACGCAGAACTTACTTCTATAGAAGTAAAGAAGCGATTTTCAATAGATCCTCGGGCCTCAGGCTCAAAAAAGAATAAACACAACAATAATAAAAAATAGTACGTCAATACAGAAGCCACCAAAAAAAATAGCAATAACAACATGATAATAAGATAACAAAAGTTAAATCTTCACTGTTAATAAGATAATAACAAAGCGGTAGAAAGACATGTAGTAAAAAGGTCAAATCTTCCCTGTTACAAACAAAAATGTCTACGTCTCTATTCATTTAACTTTCCTTAACGAGGTACTTTAATATTTGGATTTGGTTTTAAGTGTTTAATAGGCGAAATTTTTTATAGTATAACAAGGTTTTTGCAATCAACTAGGTTTGGATTTGATTTGGTTTTACTTTAGTTTTTGGACTTTTTGTATACGAAATATATGTGCATTCGGTTGATATAATTTGGTTTGGGTAACTCTAGATCGGATTTTGTGTTAATTTTCGTTTTTGTTGGTAGGAAGTTGAGATTAACCCCGAAAGACAATAATTAAGTCGAATTCATTTTTTTCCTCTTTTCTGTTTAATTAATCATGAGAATAAGATGATCACTTTCAACTTTGGCTTTTGTATCCACCATTACATATATGGTGATTACCAATTACAAGTTTGTAGCCCACAAGTCTAACGAAGAAAAAAACCGCAAATCCTTTTAAGATTTTTTATATTTTCTAAAAATGCCTCTTCTACTCGACTAATCAATCAACAAGAGATCACCACCAAGAATTATCTACGTGGTTCGACGCTAATTTATTATCAAAATTGCTCATAATTAACAAATTTTTTTTTAATTATATGTATTGCTAATTTGTCACTAAGAAGGAGTAGCGACAAATTTTGTTGTTGAGCTACATGATTTGTTCGTCGCTAATTTTATTTTTTTAATAGTGCTTGTGATCGTATAATTATGGTTATTTTATTTTTAAGTAGAAGTCTCGAGTTTTGCAATCAGAAAAAAAAGGACTTTTGAAACTTGTGATCTTAAAAGTTTAAGGGATAAAAGCTTTGTGGGGTCATGCCATTTGTGTAGTTATAAAAACTTTTCAAAAGGATAAAATGAGTAAAATGAAGAGTTTAAAGTTCAATTATTTCCAATTGTAAAATGTGTCATTCTTTTTAGAGCGGACTAATAAAGAAAGTGTGTCATCTAAATTAGAACAGAGAAAATAACAAAAAAATGCGAAGAAATTTTCTTTGTAATAGGATACGGTGTGAATTGGAGTCTCAAAAAGAATACCTAACATAGGGTGAAAACCAAAAAGAAAAAATCAAGCGATCTTTGTAAGTTCAAAAGAAAACCCATCTATGTTTTTTTTTTTCATTTTTGTTACAAAGTGAAAAAGAAAAACATTGATGTTGAAATTTAAAAAGAAAAAGAAAGAAATTTCAAAATTTGTAGTTACCATCAATCAAAGGGAATAGAGAATGGAGACACGCGTGGAGTTGGTGTGGCGCACATAAATAGTGAGGTTGACTCCGCACGTGGGAAAGTGACCGGAAGTGTTATGGGCAGCAGACAGCTAACGGGCAGTGTATGGAGACGGAAAACGAAATATTTAAATATTTAAATACTTAGCTAATTGAACGACTTATAGGTAAAAAGAAATAAAACAAAAGAGAAGTTCAATTCATCCCACGTGAACTAACACAGTTTGCGGGTCCCTTTCACCGGATAAATGACGGCGAAACGACAAAGAAGCAAAAGCGACAAACGCCCTTATATTAGTAGTATTTATTTTTTTAAAATTATCTCTAGGAGAGAGATAAATAGTAGGGCTGTGCATAATTTGGTAAGTATCAAATTATCGTTCTGAAATAAAAATTTTAGTATTAGTATTCGATATGATAAACTATTTAATTTTTGAAAAAATTGGTATTAGATATGTATTGGATATTTTAAAATGAAAGGTCGAAATATTGATACCGTACCGAAATATATATTATATTGCATAATATACATATCATTAATTAATTAATTTTTGCATTTATTGCATTTTATGTGAAAGCATTTACCACAAAGGTAATATTTTGATGGATGCGATTCTTTTATCCTTACTTAAAAATCTTTGAGTTCGTACCGTAAATATGAAATAGAAAGATCTTCCCATATTTAATTAATGAATTTTTTCATTAATACTTCCTCATCCCATTAAAATTACGGTATATGAATTTGGAAAAGGACGTATTAATTTTGAGAACAAATTTAATTATTCGGGCAAGCTTTTGCGAAAATATAATTTAAGAGTATCTTTCGGCTTTTAATATGAAAGACATTTTAGTATCTGTTCTCTTAATAGTATACTCTTTTTCTTTTCTGGATTACAAATGTAAATGGCCGAACCAAAACTTGCAAAAAGAAGAGAACCAAGATGGCGAAGAGGCCCAACTTTTGTGTATTAAAGTTCACCATCTTCATCCTCTACTAAAGTTAAAGGGCCTCTTTATAGGAAACTAGACCAATTAAGTAGGATACTTACTGCACTTCATCTTTCTCTAATAATAGAAGAAAAAAGATGAGTGGTCTAAACAATTCAAGCTTAACCTAGAAATTAGGGGTTTGAACGTGCGGGTCACGAGGCACCACGTGGCTTGTCGACAAAGTGGTCCCCATGTGGGATACATTCAAGGAAACATTGTCATAATCTTTTACTCGCTTATGTCTTTGTTTTTCTTGAGGCAAAATTAATGGAGGGGCATATGTTAATTCATTATAACCTTTGATGATTTGTTCGCTTCTTTCAAATTTTTACTTGCTTATTTTATTACTCCTAACTTCTAAAAGTTACAATTTTATAATAACTAAAAATGATCGTATAGTTAAAAAGAGGATTATTTTGGAAGTATGTGAAGGAAGCCCCGTAATTTGGTTAAAGACAAATGGAGACATTAGTAGGACTCACGTGCTACTGTCTACATTTTCTTAAATTAAGGTTCTTTATAATAATTTATTAACAGCTTAAGTATGAGACATCTTATTTAATTGATTCCAGGCATTAAGATAAGGACGTACCTTTTGCCTTTAGCTTCGAACTGAATATTTTGATGTTGATGTGATTAATAAACAAGCTAGAATTGATGATTCATATATGATACTATATAGAGTGCGATTAATTATATCACTGCACTTATTAGTTTAAACTTTAAAAATGCAAAATAAAGTTGGATACTACTAGATTATTAATCAGCTAGCTTCCTGACAAGTTACAAAAATATTGAGTTGAAATATAGTAAGACATCTCCAACATAAGTAGTTGTATCTTTAAGTGGAAGAGCAAGCTTAGTAAATTCAGAATGAATGTGATGTTATTATATATCAAATATAATTTTATAAGTGGGGTCTGAGGAAAGTAATGTGTACGCAGTCCTTATCCCTACCTTATGAAGGCAGAGAGACTGTTGCCGATATACTGATGATGTCCAAAACACGTCTCAATAAGAGATATGTAACGATCGTATGCAATATAATTTACCGAACTATGAGCCGGGATCGAATCTCACAAGGAGCTATGAACCGTTCTAGTTGACTCAATTACTAATACTCTAAGTTGAACAAAAAGAGACAAATGTATTTGGATTTTGTGGATATTAAGTAATGAATTAGATTCGACTAACTAACAACAAACTAAACTAGAAGTCGAGAATAACTTAACAAAGTTGTAGATGATAAAAAGGCCTACGGTAGAGAATCACACTATTAGAAAGTCGGCAAAAACCAACCGCGGTCGACCGACCGATTTTGGTTGACTAAAAAAGGGCCAAAAAACCAACCGAAATCAGTCGATTTTACAAAATATTTTATTTTTTAATTTATTTTTACGAAACCGACCAATTCTGGTTGGCTCTCTTTGACGTAAAAATGCGAAAAACTCTTTTTAAGTCCCCCGAAATTTATTTTTCAAGAAACCAACCAACTTTGGTTGGTTTTTCATTTAAAATAAATTAATATTAATATTAAAAAAACCAATCGAAATTGGGCGGTTAACTCGGCCGGTCATTTTAAAAAATCGATCGAATTCGATTGGCAATTTTATTTTTTAATAAAACCGACCGACATCGGTCGGTTATTTTCGTGCGAAAATGCAATTAAAGAGCATAAATGAAATATAAGAGAGTCTTAAAACAAAATGCACCAATAGTCTAGTGGTAAAATAGTATCCTGCCACAGTACAGACCCCGGTTCGATTCCCAGATGGTGTATTTTTTAATTAGATAATTAAAATTACTGACCGCCGCGAATCAATAGGTTTTCGATCTATTTTTGTCAATTACTGACCAACATCAGTCGGTTTGGCAGTCGGTTTTTTTTCTGTTTTTTTAGTAGTGATCCTCCAATTGCCGGGCTAACTCTGAGTGAAATCTTGAAACTTTGTTTGACATTATTCTATCAACGTTGGATCTAAAGTTGTTCGCTAGAGTTTCCCAACTACTAACGACACCATTCTAGGTCAGTCGAATCGAATCGTGACGTCCCCATAACGATTCTAAATCGAGTTAAGTAATTCCTTAATTCTGCCCGAAGTGCTATTATTTGACTGATCCAACCTTGTCAATCTTTCCCAAGAATAACAAGAAATAGGGCATAAACAATTGTGAACTCAAATAATTGAATTCATTAAAACCGCAGCCAAACAAATAGAATAAGTATCAACGATTCAAGAATATTTACTTAAAATCGCCCAACAATGGGTTCATCAATACCCTAGGTAGGATATTAGCTACTCATGTTTATACTAAAAACATAATAACTATTCTCAAAATAATCTCCATAATAAATAAAAATAAGAAAAGTTGAGAGAAACTCTTCAAATCTTCAATTAGGATGGTGTTTGGACTCTTCCGAGCCCTTACTTTCTTCGAAAGTAGTGTTCTCTTCTTTCCAGGTCGAGATTCTGGCTAGGGAGGCGAAAAGAAGTTTTTATATCGTGTAAAATTTGCTCTAGAGACCAAAATATTCTTATAATTTTTACCCTGAAATTCCTGCTCGTGCCGCGCGCACACCGTGCGCTCAGCATTTGACCTTGTCCAGATGAGCGCACGTTAGAGGGAAAATACGCTGTTTTTGCACTTTATCCTTTTCTTCAATTTGAGCAGATTTTCGTCCCAAAACTTTAAAAATTCTTTCAATTCTTTTTTCAAGTCCCTATCAATCAAAGAGCATCAAATAAGCACTTTTTGGTGAGTTTTAACCACTAAATTATTCAAAAACACTTGAGAATGAGGTTAAACGATTATCAAAACATAGAGAAATATGCCAAATATCACTATTCCTCACTTAGGCTTTTGCTCGCCCTTGAACAAAGAAGGGAAATGGTTCAATCTTAACACATAAGCACTCAAAACTAGTTCAAAACTTCTCAACAAGCAGATTTCGCTGAGATCAACCATGAAATTCGGAGATCCTTTCTTTTACTCATACTCACACTCTGTACATCGAAACTTTGTGACCACACAAATTCCATTGTAACTCACCAGCAAAGAAGCACCCCAAAAGTCACGCACCATATAATTGATCACATGACAATGGGGCAATTAGCACTCTCACACTCAAGAATGAATTTCACATGCACATGAAACAGTACCATAAACTTGCCCATTTTGTTGCTATTCACTAATGTAGGCATCTCAAGTAAATATCAAGTAGGACTTTTCTATGGTTGTGATGTAGGCTCAGGGACATATAGGATAATATGGGCAACAATACCTGAACTACATATGGCACTACCATCACATGATATTTAAGTACATTTCCTTTCTTTTTTTTTTTTTTTTTAAATTTTCTAAATTACACACCAAAGCCAAGAACTTCTCAACATCACCATGTATTGTCAAGCCATTGACTATAGTAGTCCCACCATAATCATATTCGTATGGTAACTTCAAAAGCAATATTGCCTCCTTGATGCACCCCCTACCTTGCGTACATACGTCTTAAAGTTGAGCATATCTTCAATAATTTTCTAGGCATGTTCATAAAATTAGTTACACCTCAACATCACAAGATCTATCATTAACATTGCTTTTATTTTGCACTAATAAGCACGATTGACATCCCATTTTTTTTGTTTCTCACACTACTTCCGTCACGCACTAAATACTTTCTCAATGTTCAAGTGATGTGTGCCATTTGGGAATAGAATAAGAATTTATGCAATTAACTTCACATGCTAAAGGGAATAGTTAGGCTATCAAAGAAAGAAGGTGAACAGGTCATTAGGCACAAAGGGGTTATCTAGGGGTAATTTACAATTGTAGGTAGGTCAACTTAGGCTCGTGTGGCTAGACAAATATGACTACAATCATTTTCTAATTTGAGAACATCCTATGATTTCGCCTCAAACAATAAGTCGGGCAAGTTCTAGACTGACATGTGAACATAAAAATGCTCAATTAGAACCGACCACTCTAAGTAGATGGAATTCAGAGTTCACTCAATTTCAACCCTCAATATGGAAGCATGAGATGAAACGAAAATTCAAGCGTACTTCGTGACTCTCGGAGAAGGCTGCACATCAAGATTCCGAAATTTCCTTAAAACAAAAAATATTTTTTTTTTAATATTCTAAAAATTGCCCTGTTCAAAAAAACAGCTCCCTTGGGAAAGAACCATGGCAAAGAAAACTCAAGAAGAAAAAAAAATAAAAAAATTCACAAACATAACAGACTCCCACCCCACACTTATGATTGTACATTATCCCCAATGCACACAAATAAAATAAGTAGGGTGTAGAGAAACTTTCCTAAACGGTCACATCAGTAGTGGCTCCATCCTCTGGCCTCGAGCCAGTAGTAATGTAGCCAAGAGAAGCAGTAGCAGCAATCATACCTCAGCATAGAATAACAAGGGACATGGGATTGGGAGTGAGAAATTGCAGCAGTGGGTGAAACCCTGCGCTGCGAGGTCAAGAAGCGCCCTCTAACTTTGCTACTCCTGCAACTTTCATTGCACTTTTCTCTCCATTTTGAGGATATGAATTGGGATCCTAACTTGGACTCAAGTTTGTGACCACGAGCGGCAGGGGGTGGTAAGTAAATGAACAAGCCAAATGCATTTTGCTTCATTTTGCATTTCTTGGATTTCATGTGAGGAATGTCATTTTGTCGTCTTGCGTCCTTCAAACCTCAAAATGTATGGATCTTGCCTTTCCTCTTTGCAATACCTCATTGATTCATGTGGTTCTATTCCCCATATAACCACACAATTCCAGTGTCAAAAATGCTTGGAATGAGACATCAAGCCTCCAAATTTCAATTTTGCCCGAATCTTGACATCCTCTTTTTCCCCTGACTTAGAGTCAGTTTCAACCATACGTTCAATTGTGCATGTTGACTCTAGTTTCAATTTTTTTTGGCATCACCACTAAGTATGGAGTTGGTTGGCGGATGTTCAATTCTTGAATTAAGCTCCAAATCATTTTGGAGACTATATTCCAAGATCTCCTCTAAGGCTTTTTGTTCTTGGTTTCCTTCTTCACAAAGGCACTCCATCATGAGTTTGAACTCTCCATTTTGCCCATGCTCATTTTATTCCACATCCAAATCCCTATATATGCCAAAATCAAAAGTAGAATCATCAGAGTGAGGGTTCGGGGAAGAGAAGGACAAACAAGCACAATTGCCTAAATGACTATTTTGACCACCACTCCTATCGCATATACTCCACTTATAAGTTTGGTGTGCACAATCCACTCCCCGGAGAATTTAAACAACTTTTTCTTGAGTGTGGTCCTCCATAAGGTCATCAAAGTATGAACAACTACCATCTAACCAATTTTTATTATATGATTAACTAAGAAAATAAACGAGGATAAGAAAAATGGCTATACGAATATTCACAAGTTTGGACCAAAGCACATATGCTTACTTCCCAAACAACCGAAATACTTGGCAATTTAAAATGAAAATATTCAGCTTTAAACACTTAGCAATTTTATTTTATCAACTAAAACTTAAACTGTTAGCTCCTCGGCAAATACATTTGGATTTTGTGGATATTAAGTAATGAATTAGATTCGGCTAACTAACAACAAACTAAACTAGAAGTCGAGTATAACTTAAGAAAGTTGTAGATGATAAAAAGGCCTGAGGTAGAGAATCCCCCAGTTGCCTGGCTAACTCAGAGTGAAATCTTGAAACTTTGTTTAACATTATTCTATCAATCTTAGACCTAAAATTGTTCGCTAGAGTTTCCCAACTACTAACGACACTATTCTTGAACTATTTTTCACAAAATAATCAAGATAATAAACTTGTCCAGTTCTAGGTCTTAGTCGAATATGATGTCCCCGTAACGATTCTAAATTTCGTTAAGTAATTCCTTAATTCAGCCCAAAATACTGTTATTTGATTAACCCAACCTTGTCAATCTTTCTCAAGAATAACAAGAAATAGGGCATAAACAATTGTGAGCTCAAACTTGAATTCATTAAAACCGCAACCAAACAAATAGAATAAGTATCAATGATTGAATATTTACTCAAACCCGCCCAACAACGGGTTCATCAATACCCTAGCTAGGGAATTTAGCTACTCATGTGTATACTAAAAAACATAATAACTATTCTCAAAACAATATGAAAATAAGAAAAGTTGAGAGAAACTCTTCAAATCTTCGATTATGGTGGGTTTTGTACTCTTTCAAGCTCTTACTTGCTTTGAAAGTAGTTTTCTCTTCTTTTCATGTCGAGATTGTGGATGGGGAGGCGAAAAGAAGCTTTTATATCGTGTAAAATTTGCTCCAAAGACCAAAATATCCTTATAGTTTTCGCCCAGAAATTTCTGCTCGCGCGCCAGGCTCGCGCGGCGTGCACACCGTGCGTTCTGCATTTGACCTTGTTCAGATGAGCACACACTGAGCTCACATTAGAGGATAAATGCATTATTTTTGCACTTTGTCCTTTTCTTCAATTTGAGCAGATTTTCATCCCAAAACTTTAAAAATTCCTTCAATTCTTCTTTCAACTCCCTATCAACTAAAGAGCATTAATTAGGCACTTTTCTGGTGAGTTTTAACCAGTAAACTATTCAAGAACACTTGAAAATGAGGTTAAACTACTATGAAAATATGGAGAATTATGTCAAATATTTTATCATATACCCTCGGCTCAAGGATCAATTAAAAGGATAAAATCAGTCTTAAATTCGGCTTGGTAAGGTTATCTCATGATTTGTCTAATGTACTCCCTATTAAAGACATTTTGCCAAAGAATCCATATCAAATGATTTAATTAAGGCTCTTTTAAGATTGTGACAATTTTAAACAATAAAACATGTTTCTTCATGTTATGATCTTCTCATCGTTTTCTTTTTATTTTTTCGTACTATATAATTTATTTTTTTTAGAATAGTGCAAATCGCTTACAAACAATCAGAAAAATTCTATTATCTTACTTTTAATATGAAATCTTTTATATTGTCTCATATTCTATTCTAACAAATGCCAGTAAATGTACGACTTATTTTAACACAGAGATCGAGTTCTCTCAAATTTTTGTAGTGACAACAAAGAGACATGATTATGGTCAGTTCTCTAAACACAAGATTAAACATTTCTTACTGTGAATTTTATTAAAGGTACGTACTATATTTCTTGTTCTATGGTATAGAGTACATAATATTTTGGACAGAATGAAGGTATCCTCCTAGGAATTCCCTGTGCTTATATCTAAAGTACAGTCTTTCCTTACTTAAATATCAACTTTTGTATGCCAATTCAATGAAAGTGAAGCCTATAGCTTAAAGGCAACTAAATATTTTGGGTTTTTTCAATTCCCTCTTTAAGTCTTAACTATGTGAAAGTACAATTTTTTACGATTATTTAGGTAAGTGATTAAGGAAAATTCACCAAAAGGATGGGTCAGTAGCTGTAACTTGTAACAACTGGTTTTCTGCAAACTAAACGCTGGTTAGTGTTAAGGTACTTTATTTACTTAATACGGAGTATTATTAAAATTTGACCCAAATCAACAGACCTGTTATATATTATTAAGCGAAAAAATACACAATATAGCTGCTCCCAAAAATAGATTGCCGATAATATATATATGTATATTAATGTATAACATACATATATTTTTGTCTATTTGACTAGTATGTAATTATTTTTTACCGACCGACCAAATATATGACTTACTCATTATTAAGCCATTGGGTTTCATAAGGGCCCATTTTTCTTCATATGTTCAATCATAGCATTTGATTTCTTTGGGGCCGTAAAATTCAAATCGGTCACTTCAACTTATTTATGAAGTAATAAGTGGATCATATATGGGCTTGGAGATTTCCAAAAAGGATGATGTAGTGAACTACACAAATAACTCTTAAAGTGGATAGTTTTGATTTTTTATTTCTGCTTGTTCTATGTTCTATGGGCTGAACTTCAAGTTTAACAAGTATTGCACCTTGCTTGTCACATGATTAATACTTTTTAACTTTAACCTTGAAGTTCTGCTCATTAAGCAAATGGCGGTCAAAAGTCACTCAAAAAAGTGTCAAAATTTCTGTAAATTTTTGGCAAATATTTACAGAAATATCGTTACAGGAAATTAATTGAGGGAATAGAATGAAAAGGAGTTCTTTACGTAAATAGCCGACCGAATTTATTTTTTTTATAACAAGTATATATTAATTATATACAATATACATTAATTATTTATTTATTATATATTCGTCGGCTATTTTAATTTAAGTGATAAGATGGGGCTATTTGGATTAGTATTCAATTAGAAGATCTAAGATTGATGTTGACTTCACTTAAAAGGGAAAAAATGAAATGACATAAAAGGCCTCCTTATCTATTGGGATTGCGTTATATGGACCTCTAACATAATTCAACATCAGTCAAATAACTTGTTGGGTACTGCCTACTGGATTAGCCCAATATATTAGTGAAAGAGAAAGGGATTTTTTTTTTCTTATACAATATTTGAAATTTATTCATTAAAATTGGTCTAATTTTGTATATTAATCGTTCTAAATAAAAATTATTTATAAATTATATACAATCCATTATTAATACCTTAAATTAAAAAATTCAGTTACACCCTTTTCCTTTTCTCTTCTCCTTTTTCCCATTCACAACCGCCTCTCTCATCAAATTTTCTTTCTTTCTTCGTCATTCTCTCTCACTGTCTCTCTTGAGAATGATCACTTGTTCCAGCATTTTTCTGCTTATTCTTCTCACTTTACCATTTTGCATGGGCTTATAAGAAAAGTTGATGGCATTCTAGAATTTTATCTTTCCCTTTTTTCTTTACAGACTTATGCATTAGAAGTAGAATGTTTGCAATCATCTAGAGTTTAAAAACGCTATAGTCCATTATGTATATAATATTTCTAAGCCCAAAATAGCTTGGACTCCAATTGGTATGTTCTGTTCAGTTCTTTGCATAGATAGATATGACTATAGAAAAAAAATTTATTTCCCGTTGCACTATTATTGTTCGTATTGTTTGTCGATCAATAAAATTTGAGGGTATTTTATTTTCCATCATTGACAACCATCAAAATATTGAAAGCTTTGAATTCAAATTCGGCATCGCGAACAATATTTGGTACAACAACATAAAATTTAAAAATAAATTTCGCACAAATTTAATACAAATTGATATATCTACAACAACATACATACTAAAAATAAATTTCATACAACTAATATATAGTATACACTTATTTACAACTTATCTACAACTTTCATACATTATTTTTATCCAGTTAAATACATCTACAACATCATACAACTTAAATATGATTTTCATACGAATTTTATACAATATGTCTTTTGTATCTGGTTTGTATATATTTTGTATGTGGTGTGTGTTTCTTCATCTCTGAAATTCAAATCAAAACTTTATCTCTTAATACAATTGTGATACATATTAACAACTTTATGTAAAAAGATAGTATTGATAACTTAAATACAAATTCCATACAATGATTCATACATTATACAACTATTTTTCAACTTTCATACAACATTCAAATAAAAAAATATATAACTATAACAAAATATAATTTAAATACAATTTACAACAACTTTAATACAATTTCGTAACTATTGTATGTCATGTGTTCTTCTTCTTTTTTGAGTTTCAATCTGAAATTCGGCCAAAATCAAGTCTAATCTTCATCAAACGCCCTCAAATTTGAGATATAAGCTCTAAGAATATTCCTCATTATTTGCAACAACAACAATCCCAATAAATAATAGTTTTTGAAACCCAAATTCAAATTCAAAGCTTTGAAGCTTTTTAATGATTGTCAATGGTGGAGAGTCAAACACCTTTAAGACTTATTGATTGATCATTTCAATTCGAACACCAATTATGCAACATGAACAAAAATTCCTAAGTTAAAACTCTATATTAAAACAATTGAAATTCATTGACTATTCCCTGTAAAAAAAACAAAAAAGAGAGGATAAAAAGCATAGAAAAATGAAGGAAGAAAAATTGGAGAAAGAATATAGGAGGAGAGAGAGAGAGAGACGGAGAGAGAGAGAGAACTGGGATGAGAAATAACTGATTCCCTATTATATGCTCATGTAAGTAAGTTAAAGTTTCATTAGGGAGGATAAAAAAGTTTCATATGTAGTATAAGAAGATAAAAATCCCAAGAAAGAACTATCTAGTTTGGCCCGTCAAAGCAAATATATTATTAATATTTATCAATTAATAAAATATTATTATTATTAGCAAATTACTTACAAATGCTACCAAATTTAGCCTAACACATATGTTGTATCCTAGTACACTTGTTTAGATCTCCCAATTTCAGGGCAGTTCCTTTCTCTAGATGCTTTAGACTTTAGTGACAATTATACTGATTAAGTTAATATAATAATGTCAGAGTATTATTTCTGCTTGCTTGGGAATTATTGTGGAATGAGAATATTATTCTGGAATCTTATCATATCATCGTTATTTTATAAAGTTATTACATAAAACTATAAGCCTATGGTCTTTGGTTTGATCGGAGAAGTTGAGAATTCCCAACATTAAGAAAAGTGAAATATTATTTGGAAAGTCTTGAATACATTTCAATTCAATTTCTCCACTTCTATATCATTCACCTTTCAAGTGCAGTTTGGGTATTATTATTTGGAGTCTTAAATACATCATACTATTATTTGGTCTACTGAAACAAGCATATGTGACTTGTTTGCTACAGAATCCAAAACAAAAAGACATGGTTGAATAAAATATGCATATGAATTTTTTTTTTCTATATACTATTTGAAACCTTATTACGGAAAATATTCAAATTTTTGTATTTATCCGACCTAAATATGTTTTAGCTACAAAATATATACAATCCACCTTAAAAGGCTCTCAATTCATTATTAGTGCCTTCAATCAAGGTATTTAGTTATATCCTTTTCCTTTTTTCTCTCCTCTCTCCCCTCTTAAATTTTTCTTGTAAATTACTTGCGCATGAACCAATTTTTATACTCAACACCTTTTTTATTACACACTGGATTATCAAAAATTAGATTCCTCGTATTTGATATTTCATATATGCATCTGAAACAGACTTGAATTTCAAGAAAAGCTTGTCTACTATTAAACTAGTGCTGAGAGAGAAATTAGACTGTTCTATTCAAACAACAAAAACACTCTTAGATTCTACTTATATTGTCAAAATAGTCTTATTTGCATTATTGTCTAACCAGGAAACATGATTTTTAGTAGTATTTATCTTCATTTGCATAAAGCGCTATTGATTTTACCTAAGCTAACAATTATATTCTGTTTTTATATTCAGGATTTTTTGAAAGCATCTGTTATTCTATCAGCCAAGTGTGAAACTCCATCCTATAATTGGAAAGTTTAATTAGTATATCTTTTTCATCTTCCCTGTCTATGAGCTTGTAACAAATTTTCCTTCTGTTTTCTGTAACAAACTCATCTGATACAAAGCTGAAGCTGAATGGGAAATGACTTTTTACTGGAACCATTAACACTCGAACTTGGGAACGAGAAAATCCCATTGAGACAATGTATAAATTACAGTAGAAATCATCACTGGCATGTGTAATTGAAATAAACAAACTAATTCCTACTTTTCTACTCGTTCCAAATTTATCAGAAACTTTGGAAGGGGCGAGATCCTTCTCCCTTTTTGGATTGCCAAAACTATGCCATGTCTAAGAGGCAAAACAACAAGAATTCGTATTGTTCAATTTCACGAACAATTTTATACTTTATAAATGAGTCTTACTTTTGGTGGAATCTATCTAGACGCTTTATCTTGGCCATGTTTTTCTGTGACCACATTTTCTGCGCTTATTAGTTTCTCCGCCTGATGTTTCTCATCATAATTGACATATCTGTGGTCTGATTTGAAACCTTATTATACAACTATGGTGTATGCTTAAATACAACTACAATATCATACAACTTAAATATAATTTTTATACAAATTTTATACAATATGTCTTTTGTATATTTTGTATTTGATTTATACATAGTAATTATATATTATACAACTTATTTATAACTTATCTACAACTTTCATACATTATCTATACCCAGTTAAATACAACTACCATATCACACAACTTAAATATAATTTTTATATAAATTTTATAAATATATTTTGCATATGATTTATACACAGTAAAAATAAATTTCATACCATTAATTATATATTATACAACTTATCTACAACTTTCATACATTATTTCTATCCAGTTAAATATGAATACAATATCATACAGTTTAAATATAATTTTATACAATATGTCTTTTGTATATATTTTATATCTGATTTGTATATGTTTTGATACATATCAACAACTTTAGATAAAAAAAATTGTATTAATAACTTAAATAAAAATTTTATACAATGATTCATACATTATAAAATTATTTTTCAACTTTCATACAACATTCAAAAAAAAAATATATATATAACTACAACAGAATACAATTATAATACAATTTTACTACAATTATAAGTACATTATATGTCATGTGTTCTTCTTCTTCTTCTTCGAGTTTCAATCTGAAATTCAGCCAAAATCAAGTCTAATCTTCACCAAAACACCCTTAAAATTGAGATATAAACTCAATATTCCCAACTGTTTGCAACAACACCCAATCCAAACAAATAATGCTTTTTGAAAATCCAAATTCGATTTCAAAGCTTCAAAGCTTTTTAATGGCTGTCAATGGTGGAGAGTCAAATACCCTCAAAATTTATTGAATGACAATTTCAATTTGAACACTAATTGTGCAACATTGAAGGAAATTGCTAAGTTAAAACGATTGAAATCGATTGATGAATTCAATTAAAACTCTATTCAACAAGAAATTCATTGATGAATTACTACAATATCTTCGTCTTGAATTTAGCAATTCTTTTCAATGTTTGTAATCCGCACTTTTGAGTTGCAATCTTTGTTCTGTGAACTCTAAGTTTTTATAATAACCAATTAAGTGTGAAAGTTCCACCGTCAGAAATCATATTCTTTTATTAAGATCCCACTACTGGTGTGAGCACGTAATTTTTGCCCTACGAAAATAACTCCTACAAAATCCACAAAAAATAAAATTTTCTAATTGTTTTTAATTTTTATAGAATTTCTAGGAATTTCTTGTTAATTGTTTGTTTTCATTAGTTGCATTTTGTGCATATTTAATATATTAAAATCATAAAAAATATCATTAAAATGTTTAATTCTTCATTGTATAGGATTTTAGATTTATATTATTTTTAGAATTTAATCACATATTAATTGCATAATTAATAAATAAAAATCATAAAAAATATAGTGGTCATTTTCCCATTTAAGTGTCCGAACCCTCCTTCGCCCCCTC
>MCJB01020516.1:283211-306352 GCA_002018475.1 Nicotiana obtusifolia
AAAAAAAAAAAAAAAAAAAAACCCTAAGGAATCCTCACTCCACTTTCTGTAGACATGTAATTTTTGACCCACGCACTGAAATCACCCCTAATAGTCATAGTATTTTTAGAATAATTATTTGAGCTTTATTTCTGTAGGAATTCACCTTTTTATTAAATTTAATTCTACTTTAGGTACAAAAATTAAAAAATACAAAATATAGTCCCAATTTTTATCTTTAACAATATTATCAAAAGTCTTGTTTTTGGGCCTTTAAGTTGGTTTTCAGCTTTGTTTCTGGGCCCAAATGTTATAAACTTTGGAGCCCAAATGTAAGCCCAAATTCAGCAGAACCCCAACCCCTTCTTCTCATTTTTGTCACGTATGATAACAAATTCTGACATATAACAGAATTCTATTATCCGAATCGGGGGAGGGCTGATCCCACTGATCCTGCACTCGATGACAACAGATTTGAGAGATTCTTCGAGAGGCAGTTAATTTTCTTGGAGGACAAGAATATAGAGGGTTTTAGGGAGAGAAAGAAAGGGGGTTCCAGCGAGTTTTGGGAGAGAGTTGAACAGGGCTTAAGAAGAAATTAGGAAAAATCAGAGGGACAGGAATCGAAATGAGAGATTTGAGGAAGACTCTTCAAGTTGTTCTAAGTTTAGTTTGAGGTCCAGAAAACAAAAACATCAAAAGAGAGTTCGAATCAATTTTTAGTTTTCTTCTTCAAAAAAAAAAAAAAATTTCAGAAAAACCAGAAAAACAGAGACACACACACTTTTGCTTTCTTCACGATTGAGGAGGTGCTCGGGTTCGATTCTAGTTGCTGGTTCGAGTTCCGGTCGTGGTTCGCTATCCCGTTGCTGATATCGACTTTCAAAACCATTAGGAATTCTCATCCAGGTTTATTTCTTGATTTTTAATTATTTTATTGGACTGATTGAATTATGATAAAGCCATGAGTTTTTATCATTAGATCGTCGACTTCATGAACTGATATGCTCAGATTGCACCATAGCAAGTAACGTAAGGTAGTTGATGTTTAGTATAATCAGCTAACTAGGGAAAAATCGAAACAAACAATCAAACTAATCTGTCCGTAGAGTTGAATATGCGACCGCATAACTGATATGCGGTCCGCATTTTTGACTTGATTATCGCAGATGAGTTCGCATCCCTGACGTTGAACCTTGCCTAGGACTCTGTTATGATTTGCAATCTCTACGTGTAATCTGCGGTTCGCAGACGTGATTTGCGATCGCATATAGAATCGCATTTCTGATGTCGAACTCTACCTAAGATTTTGTTCTGGTCTGCGGCCTTTATGTGCAGTATGCGGTTGGCATGAGGGATATGCGATAGCATATCCCCACTGGCGATACCATTTCGCCCTTTTCTGTCTTTTCGTGGGTTTTTTGGGTCAGGTTTGGCTAAATACCTGAAATGAACGTTAAAAGAACAAGGCTCTGAACTGAACTTTTATTTTCTTTTATTTTAGATATCATTTTATTATCTATCACATTGCTCGCTAGTAGCATGCTTAGACGATCACATTTGGGTAGGCAATAGTAGGACGTTTATTATCTATGAAACTCCGGGGAATGCCCCGAGGTATTTGTAAATGAAGACCAAAAGTAAAACTCCTAGTATATTGGTTCTGTTTTCCTTCTTTATTAGGTGGGAATAACCTCAAACCTCATGTGTTTTTTTTTTAATTCTCAATCCAAATGTATTAAAGCCAACTAATCGAGTACGCAACTGTGACTTTCACGGGACCCGGGAATGCCTAATACCTTCTCCCCGAGTCAAATGAACCCCCTTACCCGAACCTCTGGTATGAACTTGGCTTTGAGTCTAAGTTCTAAAAAATGGTGGCCTGGTACACCGGAACCAATTGTCAGGTGGCGACTCTAAATTTTCCTGATTGATCCTCTCTGTCACTTTCAAAATTGAAAATCCCTTTTACGAGTTTTATTAAGCCTTTTATCAACCAAAAAGGTTTAGTAAAGTCTCGCCTCGAAAATAAGAGGAGTGACACTCTCATCTCCCTCATTTCTCCAAACCTTTTAAACCCTAGCCGCCACTACACCCTAACCCACCTTTGACCGGCGGCCTCACCTCCAAACCCCTCAAATTCACACCCCATAATCCACACCTCCTCCTCATCCTATATCACCATCTAACTTTCTCTAAAACATCTTAGATTCCTCGGATTGTTGGATCTCAATGATGTTGATTTTGGCTCATTTCGAAGACATCAGATTCAGCCAAAATCACCGTTGAGCGGCCAGATTCTGTTGAAGTCTGTTTGGCTTTGTTTTCGATTGGAGAATCAATAGGTATACCAGCATCTCATTACATTTGTTTTGTTTCATTGATTGAAGAACAGTTGGTTAATTAGTATTAGGGTCAAAAATATTTGTGTTTATTTAACTTTGTGTCAACTAGCTCTTGAATTAATTTAATTACTGTTTAGATTTTACGTTTAGTTAGCAATCGCCCGTTTGAATGTCAGCATGTTTAGGTTAGTCCTTAATCATTAGTAAAATTGTTTGAAAGTAGTTGTTTGCTGTATTTGAAGTTGAGATAGTTTGTTGTTGTTTTAAATTGCATATTTGTTTAACTAACACGTCTAGTGATTTGGTAATTCATGGTAGTTTGTTTTTGTTAGCTTATGGATTAATCTACGCATAGTTAATTTTCTAGTTGATGCTTTTAAGAGAAAGAGGTAGTAATTCTGGCTAGAAGATAGTAAGTTTTGAGGTAAAAGGAAAAGGTTAAAAGAAAGTTTATTAACAGGAACTCAAGGAGGTAACTGGGAAAGCAAAAATAGGAAATCTTAGGTAGTTATACAACAAGCTTCTAGAGAGGGATTAAAGTGTAATAACACAACTGAATTAGGTGAAAATTAGGGTAAAAGAGTTGTTTTCAGAGCAAAAGGGTCTGGATTGAAAGACAGCTGCCCTAATTTGATTAGAAAAGATGCTGAAAAATAGAGAAGAGGACAATTGTTAGAAAATAGGACAGCTGTCCAAATCTGTTAAGAAAAGATGTCCTTTTTTCTTATATTTAGGGACTGCATATTCCCAAATTATTCCCTGATCATTGTACGCAGGATAGATTTTCTCTCTCTGCAGAAATTTCACACTCCTTTCTTCATTTCATACTGATTTCTCTTGAAGGAAAATACTCTGAAAATTTCTATGTAAATACAGAGAACAAAAAAAAGACAAAGTTGTTTTGAAATTTCAGCATACTTGGTTGATATTTCTGGGATTTCAAAGAATTTTTGAGCCTTAGAACTGCTGTTTGCTGTGCTGATTTTGTTGATCTCCATCCATCATTTCTACCTTCATTTGGTTTCATTTTTGGAGCATTGTTGCCCAAGCATTTAGATACAAACCTCTATGAACTTGTAGGACTTTTGAACTTAGTATAATCCATTGTCTTTGTGTTCTTCTATGAAATTCAGATATGTCTATGTGTGGTTTATGCTTTATGCTTCGTGAACTGTTCTAAAATAGGAGCTTGAATGATTTGAGTGAAGGGTTTTAACTTTATCGATTCCACTGTTGCTCATGAATGGCTTTACTTACATGTTATCTTTTAGTTCTAATCATAGGCATTCCCGTATAATAATTTGTTTAAGTTTGAGCTTCAAATTGAACAAGTTTCTTCTTTCACCTGAATATTGGCTAAGCCGTGTCTGGTAGTGAAGCATGCAGTGCCGTTGGTTTAGGTTTATTGTCAATACTAATAGCTTTAGTAGTTAGTCTCATTGTAAATTCAAGGTCCTATTAAGTTGTTACTGATAGCATTCGGTTACTGTAAATGTTAAAAGTGGCTACTTATTCCTTGTTTTAAGTCATGATTAGTGGACTTGATATTAAGATTGTGTTTAATTACTTGTAAAAATCTTCTTTTAACAATTGCTAGATATAGCATAGCTCTTAGAGTGTTCCTTCAGAATCCATGGAATTTGGACTCGACCTTCAGGAACTCAAATGGGCTTGTTACGGTCATGCTGGAAAGCTTAGCTGATTTGTTTGGCTCCAATTTTGAATTTAGATAAGCATGTCTGCAGTTTTAAAGTAGTTTGTAGTAGTTTTCGCTTTGCATTAATATACAAGAGCAGAATGTTGAACGTTTAGCTATTTACAAAAGTTAAATCTTCCACCTTATATCACTATACTTATCCATATGCAAGAACCATAGTCATGATACATAAACCCCAATTCGAGTGCTCGTTTCACGTGACTTGACCACAACTTCAAATAATAATAATAATAAACATGTTGTAAATCGCGGGTGTGTTTCACGTGGCGCGATTTGCAATGTGTACCAAAACGACAAGTGTACAACATCCTAGCTTGTTAAAAAATAACTCCATAAATACTAAAAAGCGATTTAAATATTTAATTAAAAGCGATTAGAAAGTTAAAATGCACAATAGGTTTTAAACATGTGATAAATCAGATAATTAGGCCAATTATTAATAGTTGAAGGACCGTGCTAAAACCACGAAACTCGCGAGTGCCTCACACCTTCTCCCGGGTTAACAGAATTTCTTACCCGATCTTCTGTGTTCGCGGACCATAAATAGAGTCAATTGGGATTTTAAAATAAACCGGTGACTTGGGACACCATAGTAATTATTCCAAGTGCGACTCTAATTAAATAAATAATTTCGAATAATGTCACTTTAATTGGAAAAACTCCCTATCCCTCGGGAAAAAGGAAGTGTGACAACTAGAAAGAAAGCTAGACAATGGGTACACTGGAAAAGCAGAGAGAGAGACACGAAAAGAGAGAGTGGGCAAGTATAAAGGAATAAGGAAATAACTGTTATTCCTTATTCAATTCTTAATATAAAGGAATACTCATTTAAAGTTTATGTGTATATAATTGATAAATTGTATGTGACCATGTAATTAAATTGAAACTTTAGTAAGGAGCGTAATAAGATATCAAATAGTGTATAGGAAAGTAAAAATCCCATATGAGAACGAGAGCTTTGACTTGCTTTTAGTACTTAAGCATAGTAGTCTCGCTTTTCAATATTGTGAGGCCCATCAAAGTAAAGAGCCAAGTCCACATGATATACAAAATTACAGATGAAATGGAACGTTCGACTTTATAGTTACTAATAACATCAATGGATAGGAAATGAACTTTTTTCATTACATGGAAAACTTAAAGAGGGTTAATAGAATGAGTATATATACTCTCAGGAAAAGGTCGAACAAGTTTTACCCGAAACTAACACATGTTGGTAAGTGGAGAGTACGTAAGGGCGCGAGATAACTTTCTCCAAGGAACTCGCCAGAACAGCCACGTAACTTCGGAAGAAGAATGCCTTCTCACAAAGATATTACTTAAATTAACTACCATAAGAGATTATTAAGTTGAGATGAAGCTTGTGAATCCTCTTCTTCAAGTGATGGAGAGTGAACATGCCTTCCTTCATATGTTGTAATCACCATTCTTGGATCTTCTGCTAATCTTTCCACCCTTTTCTTAACTCTACAATTATCTTGTGTACACCGGTAATAGCTCCTGCAACACATAATCAAATTAAAAATTAATAACTTAGAAATCTTATGTTTGAAATTCGATGAATAATGTACCCACCTTTCGACTATTTTTTATTTAAGTATCAAACTTTTATCTCTCGTAGAGTTCAAAATCATGAGGTGCGCTTAACCTACACATGCGCGATGCGCTCTTAAAGTCCCGGAACAAAATTTTCTAATTCTATACCACAAAGGAATTGGTCTAGACCAAGACAGACAGTTCAATATATATCCTCAAATTTGACTAGAAATGTCGTAATATAACGAATTGCAGCAAGCAACAGGAAATGTCATAAAGTTTCTCATGTTGTTATGTCTATTCTTATCTTTGAACAGGGATTTTATTTATACACTTGTGGTGACAACTGCCAAAACCTGCAAAGTCCCCAGTCTATGCATATTCTAGTAGATTTGGGGACTGACTATAATTATTTCATTTTGTTCAGTATAAGACGACACGCGAATCTGCATCATATTGAAATTTGACCAATAAATAACCCAAAAAAGAAAAGGAAAAGAAGAATAAATACAAAATTTCGTTAAGAGCTTTTTCTCGTTTGGTATATATATAGATATTTATGTTGTGCAGACTTCCACAAATATAGCCGCACTCGTGTCAGATCCTTCAAAAATACATTACTTTTGGAGGATTTAACACGCATCTGGAGACATTTCCGAAGAGTTCGAGCACGCTCTCTCTCGAAAAGATTCATAAAAATTGTTTCTGAAATGTTGAACATAGTTGATAGTATTATACTTAGGAGATAGAACTAGCTTATAATTCAACTAAGATTAAATCTTGGACCAATTTATTTTGATATCTAGATAGTTCCAACCAAAAATTTACCTCGACACATTTGATTTACTGTGATTGGACTTTCGAGTCGGATTCTCCAAAAATACAATACTTTTGAAGAATTCAAGGCGCACCTGACGATATGTTTGAAGAGTCTAAATAACATAGTCTTTGACCACTCTAATGTCTTATTTCTTGGTTACTCTTTTCTAATGAAATGTTCTTATTTTTCACTTTACAATAGATACTAATATGATAGTAACATTTTTCTGTAATTCTACAGAAATCAAACCCGGGATTTGGAGAAAAGTCAAGTGATTCAAAATAATTAAGCGATATATGAAGCTCACTTCAGATATAACTTAAACGTTTAACATTTTGATAATGCAATATAGAGCTGTTGGTAGGGCAATGTTGTGCCTTTACCTAGTACAACAAAAAGGTAAAAAGATGAGGAAATGGAAATCAAAATAGTGCACAAACAAAGATATAGCAATTGCAAACTGGCAATTGCTGGATTCATTATCACTAGTGACAATAGCCTTTAAGAACAGTGGGCTCCCTTGTGCATCTCACATTGTCGCTTATGTAAAAAGTTGTTGCACTTTTAGTAATTTAAAATGAGTTTAATAATTCTAGATACACAAAAGAATATTTATACTATCATACGAACAAAAGAAAAATCAGACTAAGAATGACTCATAATCTCTTCGACAAATTTCACATCTATGACAGACTAGCTCACTCACACACCGGATATATAGGTGATTAGGAAAAATAATTAAAGACAAACAACTTGCTACAATACGTTTAATTACATTGATAGTGTAAATTCTAATCAAAATTCTTCTCTTAGTTAAGGTGATGTTATACGGACTCTTCAAAATGATGCCGGTACCTGTGCAAATCTTTCAAAAATATATTACTTTTGAAGGATCCGACACACACCCAACAACATTTTCGGAGAGTTCGAGCAACGTAACTATGTTGTGGGTAGAGGGAGACAGTAGTATAGCAAAGCAAACTCCTGAATAAAGAAGAAAGCTCAAGTAGTAGTAATCATTCAACAATAAAAAAGTTTCAACTTACTATTAACCTAAAGCCAAATCATGCAAAGAAGAGATCCTCAATGCGATCCTCCCCATATCAAACTTTTAGATGTAAAAAAAGTGATCATCATTTCCATTTTCTTTTTCTTTTCTCTTTTTCTTTTTTATTCCTTAGGGTTTCCATATGCTAAAATGCATGTTTTTTTTTGTTTTTTTTGTTTCACCACATGGTTCTTTCATTTAATAGAAGTATTAACAATGCTAGTCTTCATGAGTTGTACCAAATTTTAACTAAAAGAATATCCATAATCATATGATGAGATTTTAAATGAATCTTTTTTTTACTTGCAACAAGTCTTGCAATCATTTTACAAATAATCCTAATTAAAAGATTGTCAAGATTCAGCTCTGCCAATACGATCTGATTTAAGTTCTCAAACGTGGCCCAAAAAGCTATCATTTCATAAGTACCAAGTTAATATTATTATTCAAATGATTTTCTATCTTTTGAGGTTAATAATAACACTTCCTATCGCCCTCTCCCAGAAAATTACCTACATAATATCTTTAGCTAAACCCCTATCTAATCCACTGAAACTTTAATGGTATCAGCAGCTAATGCATTGTTCAGGGTAGAGGTATTAAAGAAAGAAGATTTTAGCTTCAAACTATTAGTCGACCTTATGACTGACTAGTGGATGATAGTGGCTAACTAATTAACTTTTTGATATAAAAATACAGAAAAAATAAAATAAGATAGGTACGATATTTTATCAATGAAAATGGAAGGAGAGAAGGCGTAGAGCAACGGTGAAGTAGTTTATCTATAGGTCATGAGATCAAGCCAAGAAAGTAGCCATAAATACTTGTATTAGGATAGGTTGTCAGCATTATACCACTTGGGGTACGGTCTTCCTTGAGTCCTGCGTGAACATGCTTTGTGCCCCGAAATACGATTTTTTTTTGTTGGTTAAAGATGGAGCTGGAGGATTCCGTGGAGGAATAGCTATTGTTGGAAACGAGCAAATAAAGAACAAAGAAGAGATTATGGGAAGAAGTTAATATAGGTACCTGGGATGTTGGGTATTTTTGACAACTTTCTGGCCATATTTTCTCCATTTATAACCATCATCCAACACATCCACATCACTCAGAGTCTTGAAACAAAATCTTGGTTCTCTTACTTTCCTTCTTGATGATTTCATCTTCTTCATCTTAATTGCTGAAACCCCTAAATGATCATCAATATTATCCCTTGATCTCTTAATATTGTTGCTCTCATTCACTTCTCCCCATGCCCTAAAATCAATTCCAAAACCATCTTAAACATATAAGTAACTATGACTTCTAGACATGCAAATTAACAAAAGTACAACAAAGTTAGAAGTGAGCTATATGAATCCTTATCATCATCATACTAACCAAATAAATAAAAGGCATCTTTTGCATGTGATAAATTAAATTTTGAAAGAAGAATATATTAGTATCATTTTCCTAGAGAAAAGGTTAAGACATATGTATTAAGATTACCATGTATTTGCAGTGGATTTTTGCAAGGAAAGAAGATGGGGTCTTCCAAAAATAGAAGTAGTAAGGTCTTCTTTCTGCCTTAGAGCAGTAGATTCAATTAGGAAATTATTATCTGCTGCAAAAGAGGGAGGGATTATGGTGAGGGTTTTATGGTTGCATATTCCAAATGGTAAAGTAGTAGTAATTGCACTGCCCATATTGTTGTTGTAATTTGGAGGAAAAGTGAAAATTCCAAGTTGTGATGACGTATCAGCTTGATCCTCAAACAAGCTCTGGCTAAACATCTCTCTCTCCCTCTTTAGATCTCTGAGAGTGTGTGAAGAAGCTCAGCTATAAGAGAGAGCAGGCAATTCGGTTTCTTATAAAAGGAAATGATTTTGAAACTGTAAGGGCTATAATATTTGGTAACACAACAAAGAAAAGAGAAAGATGATCTTTATATGTACAGTTTAGGTTAAAAGGAACAAAATAGCTCCTCCTAACGTACCCTTGTTAGTTCATTCAAAGTATATTTACATGTAAACTTTGTGAGATTTATAATCTTAAAAATAAAAAAAGTTATCAATTAGAAATAAAGATGATTTGATAGTGTAAATATTTTTTACACCAACAACATATATAACTTAAACTCAATTATATGAAATCCGTTTTGGTATAGATAATATTTCGATTTTAACTTTATAATAAACTTGTGAAGTCTTAATTTTTTTTTACAAAATAGTATATTTATATTCATAAATCTTCAATTCTTTATCTAAGTGAAATTCATATCAAAACTCTTTTGCTAAATGTCAAATACTTTCTTTCGCTTTACAATAGCTCGCACCTTTTCTTTTTCATATCCTCGTTATAAGCTGGTCTACCATAAAAAAGTAAGAAGGTTTAAAAGATCAGTAAGTCCTCATTTTTTTTTTAAATTAAAACTTCTGAATCTGAATACACGTATGAATATCAAGATGTATATTAAAATTAAGACATTTGAATCTGAATACACATTTGAATGTTAAGATGTGTATTAAGATCGGAATACTAAATGATTAAGACTGTTTGATTTTTAATATTTGAATGTATAAAATTTACGTTTATTTGAAAATTAATAAATATAAAATTCAAATAAAATACTAGTTAATCTAATATTCCATCACTAAAATATATAGCTTTTTAAAATATGACAGTTGCCTTGCTGGTGGTGATAGCTAACTGTAGTGCTTGTGAATGCCAACCAAAAGCGATGGTTGATGGTAGATTTGGTTGATGGTGTAGTTTAAGGTAGTAGCTAATGGTGATTGGTAGTGGTAGCTATTATGATTGAGGATGGTGGTGGTGGGTTGTGGTAACTAATAATGGCAGGTGGTGGTGGTGGTAGTTGTGATTGAGGAAGATGGTGGTGGGTGGTGGTAGCTTATAATGATGGGCCGTGCCAGCTATGGTTGTTGATGGTGATGGGGTGGTTAGTTGTGGTAGTTGAGATGTATGAGCGTTGGTTGTCGTTGAGAATGATGGTGGGGATGGTAGTAGTCGACAATGGTGGCGCCTATGATTGAGGATGATGGTGGTGGTGGTGGTGGTGGATGGCATGGTGGTAGTTGATAATAGTAGGTGGTGCGGTGGCGGCAGTTAATAATGAATATGGATGATAGCATCTTTATGAAATTAAGTCTCTGTTATAGATCTTAATAATACAGACCTATTCAGATTCATTAGTGGTTGTGAAGTAAAAAAAATAAACACACTTAAAGATTAAGATCTGAATAATTAAGATTTAGACTTTTATAAACGCACTTAATATTTGAGATCTGAATAAATAAGATTCAGACCTCCATTAAATGCAAACAAACGAGACCTAAGAAAGCTATAATTATTAGAAAACACACAAAAAAATAAATTGGGAAAAAGGACAACAACAAAAAGGGAACTAAGTGATGTGCTATCACTTAGAGTGGGTTTTCTAAACAAAGTCAATTAGATTTAAGCTGTACTGCATGTTACAACTTTAACCTAAAAGCAAAGGTAAATCCATATTGTACCCAAAGGTCAACCAAATTAAAACAGTATGGAGGGTGAGAACATGGGAGCTTTTTCATGTTTTAATGCTCTGTGTTTGTTTCTTTCTTTGCCTTTTTTGTCCAAAAAGTAGAGTGACTTTTTACATTTGTTGCATTGAAGTATACCATGCCACTCATTCGGGATTTTTAAAATATTAACTATGAAATCTTTAATGGATCCAATGATAAAAGGGCAAGGAGATGAGTACAAAATAATGGAACAGAAACTTGATACAAAGTGGAGGAAAAAAAAGGCGTTATTAATGATAGGCCTATGGTCTCAAAAGGGAAAAGAGAGAAAGAAGTTCAAATACTATACTGTGCTATATGAGTCTCAAAACCAAGATTTAAAACTTATAAGTTTAAGATAATAATCCTTTCAATTCTTAGTTACTGAGTTTAATCACTGAATTTTTAAAAATAAATATAGGAGTTGATCTAAAGCTACTGGATACGGTCAAATTTGTAGGTGACATGATGGCTCCGAACCTGACAAAACCTATCCCATATTAAGGGTGTGTTTGCTATAAAAACTATTTTTTCTGCAAAATATTTTCTTGAGATTTTCTTACTTATTTTCCGGTTTGAATAGTAAGCAGATTATTTTTTTTGTTTGAAAAATATATAATTTAGACAAAAATTATGGAAGTCGGAATTGATGATCAGTATGGAGAAGGAGCGGGGCAATAAAGGTAGTAGAGATCAGGGGTTCATAAATGAGGTTCGGGTAGGGGTCAAGATTCGATGGTCAAGGTCGGGTCCCAGGTCGGGATCCATGGTCAAAATCAAAGTCAGGATCGGGACAAGTTCGAGGTTGGGGTTCAGATTCAAAGTTAGGTGGGGTTCACAGTATGAGAATTGGGTCGGATTGGATCCGAGGTAGGGGTCAAGGTTCGGGTTTAGGAACAGGTATGAGGTGGGGAGTTAGGGTCATGTTCGAAATTCAGGGTCGGATTTAGGATCTAGAGTCAAGGTCAAGGTTGGGATCCAAGGTCGATTAGGACATAAAGTCATACGCCAAGGTCGGGCTCGAGGTTCGAAATCACTGTTGAGTCGAATTCAGTGTTGGGATCTGGGATCATTGTCGGGACGGGGTCTAGGTTGGGAATCGTGGTCGAGTTTCACTTTGAGGCCGGGGTTAGGGTCCGGTGTCAGGGCCAGGGGCGGAGTCGGATTTGAAGTTGGAGTTGTGGTCGAGGATTAGGTCGGGATTGGGATTTAGGGTCGATGTTGGGCCTAAGGTTGAGATCTTGGTCGGATTTAAATTCATTCGCAGGGGACGTTGTCCAAGTTCAGAATTGGCAGTTGGGTCGAGGTTGGCGTTCAGGGTCGAAGTCTGGGTCAGAGGCGAGGTTTCGGGGCTTGAGGCGCCTAGTGGGTAGTGGGTGGAACGAGTTATCGAGATGGGATGGTGGATAGCGTAGTGTCAGGGTGGGGTACCGTGAGGGGGGAGGTTAGTGTGTGGCCTAAAAGTCAGAGTCGGGGTTCGATTTGCTAAGGTAGGGGTGGGCAGGGTTGGGTGGGGTGATGCTTTGGCCAGAGGTGTTCCAAGTGCATGGGAGACAGCGAGCGAGTACGGCTAGGTGAACTAGGGAGCAGGTGGGTAGGAGAGTTTGGGAATGGTGGGGGTGGATTGGGTATGAGTGTGGGGATGGTTCAAAGAGAGTTTTTTAAATGTTTTCCCTTCTCCTTGTAGGGAAGTCATTTTTCTTAAACTAGAGAAAAATGAGTTCACAGGAAAATATTTGTTAAAATATTTAAGTCAATCAAAAATAGAAAAATATTTTTTTCATATCAAACACACCCTAAGTTTTCATATCTAATAGTTTTGAATTTCCTCAAATTAGAGAAAAATGAGTTCGCAAAATAGTATTTTCTCAAACATTAAAGCTGATCAAACATGAAAAAGTTAAAAAATATTTTCTATTTTTTTTCATACCAAGCATACCCTAAGAGTTTTTACTTTATCAAGTGATCTTAAAATATTGGAGTTTGTGATTTGTGAAACTAGTAATATAAAGATTTATGTGGGCAACATAGTACAAAAGGTAACTAATGGGATTTGAAATCTCTACCTCAAACTGTGAAAGGTAGGGAATTCACCAAGTGAGCTAGCCTCAATTCCAACTTGAAAATGATAGTTAAATATATATTTTTATACTGACATTACATATAAGTTAAGGATTTAAATAATATATACTGATAATGTAAAGATTCTTTATAGTAAAGGGTTGTTTAGTAGGATGTTTGAGGAAAAATAATACATGTATTAACTTTAGTATTATTAATCTCTTGTTTGGTAGTAATTTTTAACCTATATAACTAATACTTATATTAGATATACACTCTATTAGTACTATTCTTACACATAGCAAATCATGGCATTAATTAGTAATATTATAATTTTTAATACATGGATAAGCATGGATAAAGATTGAACTATCCTTTCAAAACTTTTATTACACCAAACTAAACAGTCGATAAGAAATAATCGCAGTATAACTAATCCGAGTATTATTAATATATCCTATTTAATATTATTCTTATACATGCTAACAAATGACCCCTAAGTGAATTTTAACCTATAATGGAAAATGTTACTTACATTTTTTATAATATTATCAATTAATTCTTATTAATAGTTTTATCTGTAATTACTTATTTAAGTGACATGAGTGTGTAAATATTTTTTGCACCATCATTCTACAGAAGCATAGAACTTAAACTCAAATGTTATCCTTTAAAGAAATGAACTTTGCACTTAGAGATGTGACCTGAGGGCATCCCCACGCAACTGCATTTGCTATAACGCAGGTGATTTTTGGAGTAATCCGTCTCCAATGTTGCTGCAAAACGGGGGATTAATAGTGTCACTCCAAATTTGGAGTGACACTATTCATCTCTTCCATTACTATTCTCTATTACTTTATTATTATTTTTATTATTTAATTCTTTTAATTTCTCTTTATATAATAATACATGTATGTACTGCACAACATGATAATCGAGGATGAGCGTGTTCTTAATGCACCAATTCAAGATAATTGGGAATGTCCATCTCCAATGGTAGAAATAGTAGTAGATGAAAATCACCGATTTGAACAATTTTTAGTTCGACACAAAAGAATTAAGAATAAAGATGCTCATTTTACACTTCGTAATGCATTAATAGGTAATTTATGGGAGCATACTAGAGGTGAAAGTTGAATATTTATATAGTAATTAATCTGAATTTTACCATGATGTAATATGTATTTAATTATTTTGAATCTCAATGATTTCACTCACTACTAAAAAACAGTTATTTACCGACTGAATAATTTCGATCGATTTATTGTAGTCGCATTTCGACTGATTCGGTCGGAAAAAAGCGACCACGAAAAAAGCGACCAAACTTGGTCGCTTATTGGCAAAAAAGCGACCAAAAAGCGACCAAACAGGCCTGGTCGATATTAAGCTGGCCACTTTACCTTAGGGACCAAAGTTGGTCGCTAATATTGGTCTCTAAGGTAAAAGGACCAAATATTTCGGGTAAAGAAAATAGCGACCAACTTTGGTCGCTTTTAATATTTTAATAATATAATATTGGCGACCAAAGTTGGTCTCCAAATGTAAATTACGTTTTTTTAATTTATTATTAATCATAAAAAAGCGACCAACTTTGGTCTGTAAAGAAAATATTATATTTTAAAATATGAAAAATTGAGACCAAAGTTGGTCGCTATATTATTAATTTTTTTGATTTTTTTTTAAAGTAAGAGACCAAAGTTGGTCGCTATTTGCAAGAATTAATTTTTTTTAAATTATAAGCGACCAACTTTGGTCGCTATATTTGCAGAAATTATTTTTTTAAATGGAATAGCGATAAAAGTTGGTCGCTTTTGAGAATTCTGGGTTAAATAGCGACCAAAGTTGGTCGCTATTGCCCAGAAATTTGTTTTTTTTTTTAATGGAAAAGCGACCAACTAGCGACTAACGTTGGTCGCTTTTCTTGGTAAATTTTTGGCAGAAACGGCCTGTTTTGGCAGCTATACCACCTGCCGGCTTACCAAAATTCCTAAACAGGTATTTTGTGCCAACAACAACAATAAATAACAACAACAACAACAACAACAACAACAACAACAACATTAAAACTAACAAACTATAAAGTTCAATAGAACTAATACATTAAGTTAACTGTTATTACAAGTCAAGGATTGTTTTGTACATCATTATCATCACCGTCTGATAAACTTTCATCACGAAGATGATATGCAGAAGGGTGTAGTTGTCTAGGACGGGAGGAATGATAACGGGGAGGAGGGGCGGAACGAGCACGGGGAAGGCGAGCCTCTGGCGATGACTCACGAGACCGGGAATCGGAAAACTGCCAGAAGCCAAGAGAGATTTGAGCTGCTCTTGTATGCCAATGTACTGAGCATCTCTAATCCTTTCTCTTTCCTTGGCGGCTTCTAGCTCGGCTGTGAGCTTTGCCACAGTCTCCTGCACAGAGGAGAGGCTCTCCCCATCAAGTTGCTCGGCTTGCGAGGAAGTCCCTATTCCTTGCATTCCACACTTATAGCGATGAAATTTCTTAGTAGGAAGCCCGTATACCTTCCCCCATTTTGGACTGCCAGCAGCCTGCATCCATTTTCTTTCAGCATCCTCGTCCGAAGGTTGGATTGGGTCGCCCGACTCATTAGGTGGCTGACTGTGTATGAATTCCTCCACTTCAGCTGTAAAGCGACCCTATAAGAAAAATTACATTGAATTAGTATTTCAAAATTTATATTAAAGTAAATCAAAATACTTAATGAAAAGTGAAAACTTACATGTACAGTCGAGGCTCGGCCCTCGACCCACCTTTCTTCATCCGTCTTTTCCTTCTTCTTTACAATATGAGTCTCCTTGAATAACTCATCTTGCTTCATCGAACGCCCCAACTTCTTTTCCTGAAAAATCATAAATTTTAGTTAAGAAACAGAATAGATATACTTTGAAAATTAAAATAAATTAAGCAATTACGTACCATTCTTCTCTTTATTGTCCCTAGGCTGATCGCACCTCCAGTGTGCAAGGATCCTCCCTTCTCAGATGCACGAGCTTTCTTTCCTTTTTCGCTCTTCTCTAAGAACTTTGCTGTAAGCCATTGCCTTTGCAAATCCTCCCATAAATGCTGAAGCAACCAGCCAGGTTTCTGGTTCAACTTTCTAGCTTTGGAGAAACAATGCGACAACCGCTTGTGAGCCTTGAGATGAAATTTGCAGCCACATCCGCGCTATTGCGGTGTTCCCATACACACTTGCTCTGTATTTCAAAAGTTAAGTATTATATGGTAATATCATATTAGATGGAAATATCATAAAAGCTATATTCGATATATTATGCTTAGCTTTTATTAGCTAATAATTATTCAAAAGTTAAGTGCATTAACTGCTTATAATATAGTATATAGTATATTAGTGCATTAGCTAATATTATATCGAATATAATATTAGCTAATAAAAGCTAAGTATTAATGCACTTAACTTTTGAATAATTATGTATTAATGCACTAAGCTTTTATCGAATATACATAAAAGCTATATTCGATATATATAAGCTAATGCACTAATAATTAGTACATAGTATAGTGTAAGTATGAATATATATATATATAAAGGCTATATTCTATAATACATATTCAGATGAATATATTATAAATATAAATAATTGTACTACTTAAAAGAACATTTATACCTTAAATTGATTGAAAATTTGCTCCTTCAGCGAGAATGGGAAATCACTCCAAGTCGCATAAGGGCCATCATAAAGCTTTCTGGTGGCTTGGGTGATTATCCTTGTAGTAATATTACTAGGGATGAACCTGCAATTTAATAAAAAAAACACATTAACATCTTAGTAAAACTGTACAAAACAATAAACGTAAAAATAACAAATAACTCTTACCCATCACCCTCAGGGACTATTATGATCCTGCCATATTGATCATAATGCACCTCCTCGTCATCATCAGCATCACCGTCCGAAGCATGTGTATCAGAGGCATGTGTGGAAGGTGTAGGGGGTCAGAGCTAGTATCTCACAGGCGAAGGCCTGAAATAGATGGAGTCCCAAATGAAGATGGCTGCGAGCCCTGTGACTGCGACATAGCTGTATGGGCAGCTAGGGGACGTGACACTGATAGCTGTGACCCGAGTGGCTATGACCCGAGTGGCTGTGACGCTGATGCCTGTGATCCATGTGGATGTGACATGGATCAATGCAGTCCATGCGATGCAGATGGCTGAGATCCACGTGGTTGTGCGACAGCTGGACTGTATGTCGGACGTACAGTCCTATGGCCCTGTGACGAAAGACTTGGTGTCTGCACGAAGGTGTAGGGCTGGTGATGCTATGGCAGCTCAGAATAAGCCCTGGGGTGGAGGCAAAGACATAGGCATAGGCATAGGCATCTCTGAAGAGGCAGGAAAAGATAGAGTATTATCTTCTACCCTCCTCTTTGGTTTCCTAGCCTTTTCTCGACCCCGAGAACTAGTAGAATCATCGTTACCTCGACCCTTGCCTGTCATCTACATAATATAATACATATTTAGATTGAAACATATAAAGAAACTAGCTATCAACGAGAGTTGTTAAAGAAACCAACTTTTTAAAGCTCATCAACGTATATTTTCTCGTCCGAGAATTCTTCTTCCTCACTAGTTTGAGCTTCATCAGTTGATAATTCTTCCTCGTTTTCTGTAATTCTTACTTTATTTATATTAACTTCTTCCAATATGTGTTCAGGATGTTCCAACTTATTTTCTAAAACTTCATCCACTATTTGGTCAACAGTAGAGATATCGTTTTGATATGCAACATCTAACACATTCTCGACTTCCACCCTACCCATAGGCTTAGTGTTTATTACAACCCACCAATCAGACTTATTCCGCCGCAATGGATAAGGAGCATAGTACACTTGTCTAACATTATGTGCAATTATGAAAGGATCACAGTGATCATACTCCCTCGTATGATTAACCTCAATTATGTTGTATTGATTGTGTACTCTTGTACCTCTTGTGGGATGTGGGTCAAACCACTTGCATCTAAAGAGTATCAATTTCTTATATGGCCAACCTGTATATTCTAGTTCTAATATTTCTTTGAGCACACCATAATAATCAATATCTCCATCTTGGTTTCCATCACCACCTTGAACCCACACCCCACTATTGTTGCTATTTTTATTTTTAGAGCAACACTCGGTATGAAACTGATGCAATATAAAAAGTGGAAACAAGAAAACAAAAGATAGAAGTAAGACGCTCAATGAACTATGAAGACAACAAGTAGGAACTAGTCTACTTACCTTCTTGATGAAGTCACGGAGTACCTATACTATACGAACAACCCTCAAGACAACAATGGTCTTGCAAACTGTTCGATCAAACAAAGGAACAAGTTCAATTTTGAATCACACCAAAATTGGACAAGTTAATTCACACGATTTTGGGAGCAATGTGCTGCCGTTTTTTTATTGATAATAATGTCAAAAGGTATTAAAATAATGAAGTGTTTAGGCTTATATAGAATGAGCCTTTACCTAAATCAACTAGGAAAAGAATAACTAGTTAACCTAAATCAACTAGGAAACAACTAATTAACAAAAAGGCCACAATTTGGCTAATTTAAAGAATAGTCACGCAGGACCAAACAAATAAGAATTAATGTCTTCTATAACTACATAATAATACAACATAAACACAAATGTACATCTTCACAACAAGATTCGTCCATAGCAAGATTTATGGACGCTTGGATCTTCTCCAAGGCTAACCAACGCCTTTTCTTGTCTTGTTCATAGATGGCATTGATGCCACTTGATCAAATTTATTTGCATCAGAAACTTATAACCATTCACAACGTACTTAGACATTGTTGTGACCTCAACCCCAGGTCCCCAAGATATATCTTTCAAAAATTGATTTACACTATTATTTGGATAATTTACCTACATATTGTTAAAATAATTCATAAGTTAGCATAACTTCCAAACATTGTTTACCTACATAGTGTTGGAATATTTTAAGGAGAAACTTACAAATTGTTTGAACCACATATCAAATCTCGTATATACAGCATCATGGCCAAATTGACCCACGAAGTGACTGTGACACATCAAATATTTTTAGTAGTTGCATTGAGATGTAATTACAGTAATTTTTATATTTTAATAACTAATAAATCAATACTTACTTGAGAAATGGTACAACTTCGGGACAATTTAGCAACACGTGAAGTGTAGCTGACTTGAACTCCATATCACTCAAACTTCTGTTTCTAGAATCCTTAGAACATCGGCCCGATTGATTGAATATGGACATAGGCGGATATAATGGATCATTCTAATGGTCGATCGTGTGCCTGTTAGGCCTATTCCTAGCACATGGCACATTACTTTCAAAATAATAAGAACAAAAATGAGCAGTTTCATTTGCAAGATAAGTTTCGCATATAGATCCTTCAACCCTATTCCTCTGCTTAACAAATTGTTCGCATTTGCCAATTGTCCTACATAATTTCAGGTTAGCCAAGAACATTAAAATAAAACAGAAAATTACATCAAACATATAATATTATCTCTCAAAGGGATACATCCATCTGCATTGAACAGGCCCTCCAAGTCGTGCCTCATGTACAAGGTGGATTGGAAGGTGTTTCATCACATCAAAAAAATCACATGGAAATATCTTTTCCATCTTAGAAGAAGTGACTCGAATATTCTGATCCATCTGGATTAGGTTTTCTTCTCTTAATGTGGAAGAACACAAGTCTTTGAAAAACAAACTAATCTCTGTGATGGGTTTCCAGATTCTTTCAGGCAAACCACAAAATGCAATAGGCACTAAGGTCTCCATGAAAACGTGACAGTCATGACTTTTCAAATGGCTCAACTTCCCTACCTCCATATCAACTTTTCTCCCAAAATTCGACGCATAACCCTCAGGCATCTTCAATTTCGTTACCCAATCACAAATTTGTCGTCTTTCCTCCAAAGTGAATGTGTAAATTGCTTTGGATTTGAACACCTTACCATTGTTTGCTGTCTGCAAGTATAATTCAGGCCGCCTGCAATATTCTTGTAACTCCATTCTAGCTTTTGCATTATCCTTTGTCTTACCTTTAACATCCATCACTGTGTTGAACAAATTATCAAAATAGTTCTTCTCAATATGCATGGCATCAAGGTTGTGACGGAGGTGATTATCCTTCCAATAAGGCAAATCCCAAAATATACTCTTTTTCACCCAATTATGAGTAACACCGTATCCGGAAAATCTATAAGGTGGAGCTTCAGTAACTTTACTGAAGTTCTGGACCCTCTCCCAAATTTCCTCGCCTGAAAGTATCAGAGGTGGAGAATCATATTCTATTTTATTCTTTTTGAATGCATTTTTCATCCTTCTAAACTCATGATCAGGAGGCAAGAATTGACGATGACAATCAAACCATGATTGCTTTCGGCCATATTTCAAAGTGAACGCTTTACTATTTCCCATGCAGTAAGGACAAGCTAGCTTCCCAGCAGTCATCCACCCAGACAACATTTCATACGCAGGAAAATCGTTAATTGTCCACAATAATTTAGCACGCAAATTGAAATTCTGCTTAGTTGATATGTCATATGTTTCAACACCATCGTACCACAATTATTTTAGCTCATCAATCAAAGGTTGCAAATATACATCAATCAAGATTTTCAGATTACGTGGATCGGGGATAACACAATTTAAGAATATATATGGACTAGTCATGCACAACTCTGGTGGTAGATTATAAGATGTAAGAAAGACAGGCCAACATGAATATGGTGTCGCAGATACAGAAAAAGGCGTGAAGCCATCCGCACACAGACCTAATCGAATGTTCCTTGGTTCACTAGCAAAATCTGGATATGTCCTATCAAAGTGCTTCCAAGCTTCTCCATCTGAAGGATGACACATAACACCGGGTGGTCTTCTATTTTCAAAGTGCCATCTCATATGAGGAGCAGAACTCATCGACGCATATAATCTCTTTAACCTAGGTATAAGAGGTAAATAATGCATCGACTTGATAGCGACCATCTTCCTGCTGGAAAGCCTCTTGAAACGAGGCTTTTCGCAAAATTTACAACTATCCAAAGCTGCATCATCTTTATAATATAACATGCAACCATCTTCACAACAATCAATTCTCATTGACGAAAGTCCTAACTTAGAAACTAATCTCTTTGCCTTATAGAAATCAACAGGTAATTCGATATCACGGTCAACTAGTTCACGCATAAGGTCAACGAAAGAGTCCATGGCTCCTTGAGAAATATTCCTATCAGATTTCAAACTTAGTAATCTAACTGCAACAGACAACTCAGAGTGCGGACTTCCGTTACGTAGTGGACGACTTTCACCCATAACCAAGTTATGAAATATCCCATGGCTACCATCGATCACCCCATGATTAGTCCACACAAAGTAATTTTCTTTAAACCCCCTTCTATAAAGATGATGCTTAACTTCATCCGGTTTTTCAAACTTCATACAGTCGTACCTAATACAAGGGCACTTAATTACTCCTTCAATTGAGTATGGTGGAAGTGACATTGTATGTCTAATAAAGTCATCCACCCCTTCTACAAAATCCTCCCTCAATCGGAAAATTCCTTGTGTACATCCAAGTATGATGTTCCATCTATACAAATAAAACAAGAGGAAATTAATTTAGTTAATTCATATCCTAATCTTTTTCTAGTTCATTAATTTCATATCCTAAAATTTCAATTCATATCCTAAATTTTCAATTTACAAACTAAAAGTTCAATTCATATAAATGAGAAGTAAAAGATATGCCTACTAAAACAGAAAGAAGATCATGATCATACATTTAAAGCTAAAATTCCAACCTTTGTCATCTTCCTAGAGTAGTAAAAATAAGTTGTGAGAGTCAACAAAGATGAGCAGATAATTGGACGATATTCACATGATCCATGCAATTAACACATGCGTATTCATTAACACACTGTGCAAAGGTATTTCTCTCATTATATTCGCGGCTGAAGTTTAATTGAAAGCAACTTCAGGTTCATTTCTGATTGCCTTTTACTCTATCTTAGGTGCTGATTAAAAATATGATAAGAGCCAAGGTAGTCGTGTAGGGATTTGTTAGCATCTCTATTGATTTAAGTATAAGTAATGAATCTGTATGTTCTTAACAGATAGTTTTAAAAGGGATTGTGTTTGAATGTTGTCTCAAAGTTTGTTTTACACCCGACAAGAACACTTGTGCTTTGCTCTTACTGTTTTTCACTGTTTGAGTAGGAAATTTCACTGCCTCTGTTTAATTTGCTAGAATCCAGATTCATGTGCCTATGTTGATAGTGTTTGCTTTAAGTTTTGGTGTATCAACGCACAAGAAACAAATAAAACAAGACTAATTAAAACAAGACCTAAACCCTAATCCTCAATAAAATACAATGTTCAAAGAATTGAAACAATAAACTACAATACATCAAATATTGTAACACACACACTAGAAATAACAAAGATTGAAGGTTATAATTCTAAACTTGATTTTTTTAAGGTAGGAGAAGGAGAGAGAGAGAGGCAACAGTGGTGGTGGCCGGCGAGGCGGTGAGGCGGCGGCAAGCAAGGGACAGTGGTGGCGCGGGGTGGGGGATGGGATTTGGGTGAGTGAAATAGAGAAGGGGAGGGAAAGAGAGAGTTGGGGAAATTTTGGGGAAATAAGAGAAATGGGGGAAACCCCGGTTTTGTCTCTGAAAATTAGAAAAGCGACCAAAAATAGCGACCAACGTTGGTCGATAATTAAAAAAATTAAATTGAAAATAGCGACCAACGTTGGTCGTTATTTTTGGTCGCTATAGTGTAGCCTATTATATATGCTACGTGTATTATATATACTAAGTGTATAGTATAGTGTATTATATAATACACTATACTATATATATAATATATTGTATTATATATACTAAGTGTATAGTATATATAGGTAGATATAGTATAGTCTATTATATATACTTAAGTGCATAGTATAGTCTGTATATATAGATATATATATATATATATCTATATATTAAAGCTATATTCGATATATATATAGAGTATCATATAGTATATAGTATATAAGCTATATATAT
>MCJB01020516.1:307438-317692 GCA_002018475.1 Nicotiana obtusifolia
ATTTTAATTTTGACCGATGTTGACCTGAAAAGCGACCAACTTTGGTCGCTAATGATACATAATTTAAAATTAGCGACCAAAGTTGGTCGCTAAATTTAAATCAGATTTATAATTGGGTCCCAAATTAGCGACCAAAGTTGGTCTCTATCTGTTTACTCTTTAGTTAGCGACCAACTTTGGTCGCTAGTTTTAGATTTTATTTATTTATATTTTATAATTTAATTTAAATAATATTATAATTATTAAAATTTTATAAGTGGGTCCCTTTAAGCAACCAACGTTGGTCGCTAATCTGAGTATTTCTTTGACCAAGCAAGTCTGACCAGTCCGGTCAACAATTTGACGAAATTATCGATCAAATAGCGACCAACCTTGGTCTCTAATGTATTTAAAATTATTATTTTATTATTTTCACCAGTTTAGCGACCAAAGTTGGTCGCTTTTCTTTACAGACCAACGTTGGTCGCTAAATTTTACTCGCTTTTTTCCGGATTTCTAGTAGTGTATGCAAAAGATACTGCAAAATATTTTTTAGGGTTTCCGACTGAATCAATCGTAGAAATTAAAAAATATATATAAATCTTTCGACCAATTTAGTCTGAATTTGCAACAAAAACGAGGTCTGGCTGGTCAACGGATTTGCGACCTAATCATCCGCTATTTGAAAATTTCAAATTTCAAATTGCGACCAATTCGGTCGCAAATCTATTTTTATACAGTCCCCACCCATTTTTTCTTCTTTCTTCTCTAATTTTTGTTTTTACCTCTCCTCTCCTCTCTCCTCTGCCCCCCCACCCGCTCTATTTCTTCTTTAATATAAGCATATAAGGTATCTTGAAAAGATTCCCTCTCTCTCATTCTTCCTCTCCCTTTCCCTCACCCACTTCCTTTCCCCCGTCCAGCCGACCCCCCCTCCCCCTAATATTTTTTTTCCAATTTGTTTAACTCATTTTTGGTACAGGAATCTTGCGGCTCTTCTCCCCTCTCGTGGTGGTCCGACAGCAGATCCAGTAGTCTTTTTCCAGATAATTTTTTTATGTATTAATTTAGCAGTATAGTATATTTAAATTAGCTATGTAATTTGAAATATTATGGATAAATTAGCAATAATTTTTGCAATGTAGTATGTATATAGTGACTTGTTATAAAATTTTCTTGCTTAGATTAATTAGCTTTTTTTTTTTTGGGTTAGATGTTCTTGTGAAAATGGCTAGTATATTTATATGTATCCAACAGTAAATCAAGAAAAATTTAGAATAATTTGGGTATTTTCTATAATTATGGAATACTTATTTATATAAAAAACAATTTAAGTGCTAATATTCCTCTGTTAGAGTTGAACAATATTTTAATGAGTGGGAATGTTTATACATTCAAGTTAGGTTAGTTAAGAAATAACTTAGGTGTTAATACTTTTTTGTTTCGGCTTTTCGTTTGAAAATTCTCCATGCCCTATCTATGTGTTAATTATATTATTTATTATTAGAATGAAATGAAGAAAATGCAGTCAATTAAGTATTAGAGCGCTATCATATGCTAATTTAAAATAAATTAGATTAAGTTATATGTTTTATGACTTTATTGTCTTACAATAGTTTAATGTACCTATTAATATTGAAACCACCCAAGTATTGTAGTAAAATATATAATTAAACTATTTAGATAACCTTTGGGAGAATATAACTTAGTAATTAGTATAAATAAAATAAATATGTCAACTTCTAGTTTTTTTTTCTTTGTGTAGATGGCATTTGCGCATTGTAGATGGATGTATAATAGGAATCATCCTAATCGTGGAGGGTAAAGGGATGAATTTAAAGAAGGGATTGCTGGATGTATTGCTAAGGCACGAACACTTGATGAATTTCGTATTTAAAGAATGACTAGGTGCCCTTATGCAAGTGTGTTAAGTTATTGGGAGAAGAAGTTGTTACATGTCATCTTTTTAAAAAGGGAATTATGAAAAATTATTATGTGTGGACTGCTCATGGGAAGAATCTTGATAGCGTAAATGATGTTGACTTTTATAATTCTTTTGGTGGTGAGGAGGGTAGTCCCGTGTTAGAGAATAATATTGAAAATTCTTGATTCAATGACATAATGACCGATGCCTTTTGAGATGTTCCCGGGGGCTCAATCTGAACCAAATAATGAGGCTAAAAAAATTATTCAAAGAGTTAGAGGAAGCTAATTATCTTTTGTATAAAGGCTTAGTGCATTCCAAATTGTATGTTGTTGTTCGATTACTTCAGATTAAGTCGGACAGTTCTGTTTCTCAATCAGGCATGAATTCTATCATTGGGCTTATGAATGAACTTAATCCGAGTAACATTGAGTTACCCAAAGATTTCTACACGGCAAAAAAATCGGTTTCCAAGTTGGGTCTTCATCAGAGAGGATTCATTGCTGTGAGAATGGTTGCATGTTATTCTATAAGATGATGCATCTCTAGAGAACTGTAAATTTTGTAACAAGCCTCGTTACAAGGATGCCACAAATGATAAAAAGAAGAAAATCCCGGTGAAGGCGATGCACTACTTACCCCTTATACAAAGGTTAAAGAAGTTGTATGCATCAATGAGCTCTGCTCCTCATATGAGATGTCATTATGAGCATAGAAGGCCAGATGGTGTTCTATGTCATCCTTCAAATGGAGAAGCGTGGAAGCATTTCGATAGGGTGTTCCCAGACTTTGCTAGTGAACCAAGAAATATTAGGTTGGGATTATGCCCTAATGGATTCATTCCTTGTCTCTGCTGCACCATATTCATGTAGGCCAGTTTTTGTACGCCGTATAATCTTCCCTATGAGTTATGTCTGACAAGTCCATATTTGTTTCTACCTTCTATTGTTTCGGGTCCACACAATCCAAAAAAGTTGATTGATGTTTACATGCAGCCTTTGATTGATGAGTTGAAGTTATTGTGGCATCAAGGCATGGAAATATATGATGTATCAACTAAGCAAAACTTCAGATTCCGTGCTGCTTTGATGTGGACTATAAATGAATTTTCTGCTTATTGAATGATGTCCGGATGGTTGACTGCCAGAAAGTTAGCTTGCCTGAATTGTATGGAAGATACAAAGGCATTAACTTTGAAATATGAAGGTAAGAACACATCGTTTGACTGCCATCGCCGCTTCTTGCTAATAGATCATGAGTTCAGGAGAAATGCTAGTGCATTTATGAAGAACAAAACTGATTATGAGGAGCCACCGTCCGTCTTGTCTCCAGAAGAGATTTAGAATAGAGTTAGGGATATACCTAAGGTAACAGAGTATCCTTGTCTAATAAGTTACCTGGTTATGGTGTTACACGCAACTGGACTAAACGGAGCATATTCTGGGAGTTACCTTATTGGAAGTACAATTGTCTTCGGCATAATCTTGATGCCATGCATATCGAGAAGAAATTCTGTGTTTGTTTTCTTGCTCTTTTTACTTTCTTTTCTTTATTTTTCGTGAAAATAAATAAAGGTCAAGTCCACGGAATCGGAATATAGCTATCCTCTAGTCATCCAGCACCATTATTTACTAGTGCATCAGTTTCCCACAAAGACGTGGAAGCTATGCGTCAAAGAATGGATCAAATGTCGGAAGAATGTGACGCAACTCAGTCTTTGATCCAAAAATAATTAAAAAAGAAAACAAGAAAGGCAGTCAAGCTGCAATGGAGTCTGAGTTTGAGGAGGAGACTGAGTCTGACTAGGATTAGCTATTTGAATGTTTTGGAGTTGAAGTTAGAGACATGTTTAATTTATGAATTTGAGTTAGTATTTTGATAATTGGTTGACCAAAACTAATGTTGTTTGATTAGTTGGTTGGATTGCTATAAATATTACAGTTCGTGTTGTTGTAAATATTAGATTTGGATTGTTATACTAGGTGTTTTGTTGGCTGTTAGGTGTTTAGTTGGCTGTTTTATTTGGCATGTGGTGTAATTAAAAATACATTAGAATTCTGCTAAAAATTTTCCAGATCTGGGACTTATTTGCGACTGAATCAGTCGCAAATTTCACCAAAAATAACCCAGATTTGCAACTGATTCGGTCGCAAATTGAAAATTTCTGAAATTTTGTTAATTAATTAATACCAATATATACGACTGTTTCAGTCAGAATATTTAATTATAAATTAATTTTATTATTTAAATTTCCGACTAATCAGTCGGAATATTTTTTTTATTTTATTTATTTTTATTAGCGACTGAATCGGTCACAAATTTACCGACCAATTTGGTCGCAATCTCTTAAATTCAAATGCGTCCTTTATTTTTCAGTTTGCGACCGATCCCGTCGGAAAATTTTTAACTGAATCGGCACAAATATTTTGCGATCACGTGTTTTTCGGCCGACCTTATTCGGTCGGAAATTATCCGGAAAAATACGATTTTTGACAGATTTGACGGTCGAAAATTGACTTTTTTCAAGTAGTGACTTTTATTTAATTATCCGTTAATATATATAATCCATAATATTTGCTTACAAATTATTTTATTTAAAAATTAATGGTATAAAATAATTTTATATTCAATGAAGTAAATAAGAAAAGAAGATAGAATTTCTTTAATAGAAATAAAAAATAAAATTTAAACAAAATATAATAATATAATATTGAAGAGAGAAAAGAATATAAAATGAAATATTCTTTTTTAGAGTAAAAAATAAAGTAATGGTTAGAATAATTTTACTCTATTTTGAAGGAGAAAACGAAGACAAAAGTTAAAGATGGCCTAATAATTACTAAAATAGGTAAAAATCACAAAAGATCAGAGTTCAAATTCCAATAAATATAAATAATGCATACTTGGCCGTCACTTATATTTAAAAAAGTAAACAAAACAACTTCTGAAACTGAAAATTAGAAGTAGGGAATACGTAGATATACATAGATATAGGGTTTCTTTTTGTATCAGTATGTAGGGTTTCTTTATGCCTTTAAAAAAACACAAAAAATCAAGTGCAATGATAATGAATCTTGGTTGCAAATCTATACCTCTGTATCAGCTGAAGATATCATTATGATAGATTGAAAGGCAAGGGCCTATTTGACTTTTTGGCTGCTATATAAAAGCTTCTTGCCTTTTTCCTCTCTACTTTTGATATATAATTGTTATTCCAACACCAACCACCCACGATTAGTTAATTTTCCTTTCTTTCTTTTAGTTCCAAACAACCCTATAATATTGTTATGATCTCTTCAATTGCACACATTAATCTATGTTAACTTTCGTTTGCAAAAATGCCATCATATTAACTTTCATTGAACAGTAATGCTTTTTAGATAGTTTCAATAGCCTAATTAATTAGTTTAACATTGATGGGTCAATCAACTTAATCTGATTGGCTCGCAAATATTCACTTCTTTTTCTTTACTTTTTTATATCACTATAATCATTGCAGCACTTGTGCTTATGAATTCCGTACTAGAAAGAAATAATGATCAGTTTATAGGAATATACATAAATGAATAAGGTAAGATATACAAAAAAGAAAATTAGGTTTATATTCTAACTTCTAGTTAAATAAGCCCCAAAATTTCGTTCAGTAACAATAAATTTAGAATTTGAAAATGTATTTAGGAGTATTATTAGACCAAAAAAAATAAAAGATATTGCCATGCACAACTATACCTCCTCTCTTGTACTACAACTGCTATTACTATATCAAATTTGATGGGAATGGGTAGGATCCATTTACTCATAATCAAAGGTCTCGCATTTAAATCCTATATATATTTTTTTTTACATAAAGAGCATCTCCTGTTAATGAGCCTTCCACTGTGTAAATTCATATTAATATGCAACCTAATGCGAATATCGAGCACAAATGAGAAACTAAAAACATGCGAAAACACATGATATATATATATATATATATATATATATATATATATATATATATATATATATATATAAACAAGCAAATGTATGTTTGTGTCGGTGGCAAAATGTTATCAAGCATATCGTCATTCTGGAGTAGATAGTGGATATGTCTTGGTAATTCAACAACTTATAAAATATGCAATGGGGTTGCCTATATTCAATGCCTCCAATATAATGGGACAGCATAGTATGTATTTGCGTATATGGATATAATTCAACTTACATATGCTATTTTTCTTAGTTTTAAGTAATTATTAAATTCAATTATTACTTAGTGTCTACATCATTAGCTCAATCCGCGAATCATTCTCTTTCGCGATAAAAAGAGGCCTAGGAATAAGAGGAAGAACTGGAACTGTCTATAATTTCTTGGGACTTGAATTATTCTTTTGTATAACTTGGTAGGTTCCCTTTTCCTTTTTCTTTGGTATTGGTATTGGCGGTGGTATTACCCCATAAAAGATGTGATCTTTTCTTAGCAAAGTTGAATCACTAGAAAAGGAGAAAGGAAAAAGGTTGGAATTAATATCGCTATGAGATAATCTCATGTGTAGCAATTAGTTTTGTAATGGAGTTGCAACTTACAAGCCGCGCTATTTTGATTAAGACACTTTGAACAATTATTCAACCGTTCAGATCTCGTTAATCAGAGTTATCAGGCTTCATGAAGCATTATTTGGCAAATGTTGAGAGAGTAATTAAGTTTTTATTTTATTTAAATAGTAGTGGTGCTCGGTCCAGCTTGAGCTCCACTATCATCGTTATCGCATAAAATTAACCACCAAAATTTAAGTCGGAAAGAATCACTTAGTAATTTTTTTTGTTGTGAATACTATTTTGGTTCTCAATAATTTTTATTCACTTCATTAATTACTAATCACTATCTTGGGGGAGAGTAATTACGTTTTACTCTGTTAAGTTATGAAGGAATTTCTCAGCAAAACCCTATCTAACAAGTGCAAGATTAGGGTTAAAGTTATCATAACAGAATTTTTGAAATGGCATTTGCCTCTTCAAAGCTCCTTCCCTATAGCCACCAAATTCTACACAAACCCATCCATAATCATTATCTGCCCAAGGAATTTCGTCTTATGTAAGATGATCATTATTGCAATTATATTCTAGTTGTTGGAAAATGTTGCCTCTGGGCTCTTGCCTTGCTTGAGGAAATATATGTGGAAAACAAATTAAACCTGTAAAAATATATAAATCGTAAAAGTTATCTACTTACGATATCAGTGTTATAATTAGCTAAATCATTTTCTCCATGTAACTCTTCGAGACAAACGCAACTAACATACTTATTATCACAATCCATTTTTAAGTGAGCACCTAAACTACTTTGATAAATCATTAGTACTAGTTAGACAGTTCTTCCAATAAATTATGACCTAAATAAAGGAGTAACCTAAATATAAAATCTTTTAATTATTTTGGCTACAACGTAGTTGAACTTGTTTAAACTCCCCGGCGACCCCAACTCTTTTGCAGATATAAGTTACACTTTAAAGAGAAAAAATACATAATATATTCAATAATCCATGAGTAAGGTTTCATTGTGACACAGTCAAGCCCATTTTCTCTTTTGGTCTAACGACCTTATGCATTTGTTCCTTGGTCTACGTCACTATTAGTCCAAAATCTCGTGTATGAAATTATAAAAACTCATGTTACGTATTATAAATTCTTTATTTTTTTCTCTCATTTGATATGAGAACACTCCCGCTCCTAAGATGTCATATGCACCTTTTCTGGAATCTAACATGCCTAGAAGTTTGCTCTTTGACCCCGCACTCTCATCGGCCCGTCATTTGACATTGGCGTCATATTCATCTTTCTTTAGAGACTCAGCATTTTGTTGAGGTTTGTCCATTACTGTGTTGAGGTTTGCCATAACTCAAGCATATGGTATATATCATGGGCGTACCTAGCCTTATGGTGTCGGGTTCATCCAAACGTAATATTTTTGATGCGGTGCATAATTTATGTGTAAAATTACATTAATATTATAATAAATAGTAGCTATTAACCCATAACTTTAAAAATATAATAGGCTCGATGCTAAAAAATTCAGATATTAAACGCATAGAGTTTAAATCCCGGATCCACATCTGGTATATATTATTTGCTTTAGCCTAATAGACCTTACAAATTTGTCTCTTATATAAACTACCATCGATCCCTAAAGCATGTATACCGTGTTAACTTATTTTATACTTTATAAAACTCTTCACTTTTCTCACTCATTCCTATGATAAATTTACCTAAAATATCGTGTACACCTTTCAAAAGTTTGGCAACCTAAAAGTCTATCAATCCTTCTCTTTGAGTTGCCGCCCCCATCGATCCGTCCTCTATCGTGATTCGTGGGCATCACACATTGATACTTCTCTATCACATCCGGATACACGAGTTGAATTTCTAGGAAGTTCTTAGTGTTAAGTCAATTAATACTTATTTATATAAGTTGAATGGAGAAAATCTTTGGATGTAATTAAAGATATTAAATGTGTGTACGAGCATTTTATTTCTTCATGTACTGAAATATCGCATTTGATTTCGGACGGCTTCATGTAATTAAAGAATGCTCATAAGATAAATAAAAAGAAGTCACATTTGATATTTTTGCGATTCAAATGAGTGAAGTGATATTTATACTCAAATTGAGAAAATATTGTATCAGCATAAAGAGGCGAAAAATATCTCTAACATATTGAATTTGGCTCATATATGTACTGCGTTAACCTATCAGCTCATAGAAGCACGTTTTTTTCGTTATCTTTTGTTTCAAATATACCTGGATATTTAAAGGATTCAAATATATTTCTCACACTAACGATGAAAATCATATTAAATATATTAGGACTTTTTAAAATTATTTAGCGGTATATTTAAATCTTTTTAATTGTCAGGAACATGTTTCAAATCAATCATTTGAAATACCCTCATGATTAATTTTGGATTTTTAAGTGATTATTATTATTATCTATTATAAAACACCTAATAGGAAAAAGAAAATTAAAGAGGAGTTCATGATATAATGCCAGGAACACCAAACTGCTACTTTTGGACTGTGACGTAGCGCAAACTTAAGCATGATGAGATCCCTAGCATTTTTTACGTATAAAAGAAATCCCGAATTAATATATTCAATTATATGTTTCTATTATTTTCTTCATTCATTTGAAAAAAGAGAAAGCGATATTGAGAAATGAGAAGGGTGGTGGACAAAGCATCATTTGTTTTTTTGTCTCTCTCCAAAAACTAGAGGGGCTATCATTTTCATGCCCCCACCTTGGATTTGTATAATATATAGTAGCTCAAACATTCTTGTTCCTTAATCGGCTTTACATTTCATTGTTCTAGAATGTAAATCATGGTTGTTTTCATAAAATCTCAAAATGCATATAAAAATAAAATGAAAATTTTATTAAGAAAAAATCACATAAAATTTTACTCATTCAGGCAAATTTACTAATTTCCATATATAGCATGTTAGAGTTGTGTTTTATATATTAGTTGTGATACGATTTTATTAAATTTATTTTGTAGTTATCACTAATAAATGCAAGTCTCAACGGTGATGACTAAAGGTTCTTGAGTTCAAATCACAATGCCATTAGAAATAAAAAATAAATATGCTTCGATCTTAACCAAGTTGAGATCAGCTAGTATTATGAAAATCCATCATGCATCGATAAGTTTTACGGCGGTTGTTAGCTATCGCAACCCTCCTCCTTCAATCGAGTTTAGTTCGGCAATATGAGTGTCACGACCCGAATCTCAACTACGGGGTCATGATGGCGCCTAACATCCACTTGCTAGGCAAGCCGACGTGAGATAGTTAATTAGTCAAATTTTAACAGTTTAAAATAAAGTGATGATAAATAACGAGAAATAGGTACTCAAACTAATACAACACCAGCATAAGTCATGTAATAACATCTCCTCCCAAAGATCCGGAGTCACGAGTACACAAACTACTAGAAGTTCTACAAATAGAGTCTAAAATAAATACAATTGTCTCGAATGAAATGAACAGTTAAAGAGAAAAGAGGAAGGGGACTTCAAGGTCTATGGATGTCAGCAGATCTACCTCAAGACTCCGAATGCGATATCCGAGCTAGCGCACTTCACGTACAGCTAGGACCAATATCGAAATCTGCACAAGAAGTGCAGAGTGTAGTATGAGTACAACCGACACAATGTACTCCGTAAGTGTCGAACCTAACCTCGACGGAATAGTGACGAGGCTATGACAGGACACTCACTTAATTAAACATGTACAAACATAGATATATGTACAAAACAGCAACAAAACAGAGATTTAACATACACAGTTGAGAGGGGACATGCAGGCGGGGGGGGGG
>MCJB01020516.1:317712-353133 GCA_002018475.1 Nicotiana obtusifolia
TAACAGGACACTCACGTAATAAACCTGTACAACATAGATATATGTACCAAACAACAGGAAAATAGAGATTTAATATGTACAATTGGGAAGGAACATGCGAAAGGAAAAACGAATATGATAACTACAACAGGAATGACAACACAAGACAGTCAAATAAATCATCAACCAAGGAGGACAGATAAACATACGGTATGAAGATGGCACGACATCACCCTTCGTACTTTTACTCTCATCCTTACCATGAAAAGATGACATAAATAGAAATGAAATGGCACGGCATTACCCTTCGTGCTTTTACTTTCGATCTTACCATGTAATAATGAATAGCTGATAAAGATTGGCACGGCATCACTCTTCGAGCTTTAACACTCTCCCTTACCATGTAGTAATGAATATAAAAATTCGGGAGATAAATAATGCAAAGGATGTACTTTACGTCAATTATGATTCCAAGATACCCAACCTCAACTTTCAAAATACTCAACCATTACTAATTAATCAATAAATCCGGAAGGAACGATCAAATAGCATGGATATCATAATTTAAGAGGCAACAAATCACAAGGAAACAAGTTCCACCCGCATGCTCTACCCAACAACAACGCATAAGTACTCGTCACCTCACATATACGTTGTACCCACACATTAAACACGTAGCAAATAGGCAAACAAGTTCTAATCCCTCAATTCAAGGTAAACCACGACACTTACCTCGCTCCGCAATCAATTCAAGGCTCTACAGGGGCCTTTCCTCTAAAGTCCACTTCCGAACCAACCGAATCTAACCAAAACCGACTCAATAACATCAAATAAGGCTAGAGAAATCAATTACAATACATAAGTTAAGATATTTAAACTTTTTCCAAAAATTCAAAAAAAAGTCAACTCAAGGCCTCCTTGGTCAAAACTTACCCATTTACCCTCGAGCCCGATTATGTAATTAGTTTTGAAATTCAATCCCAATTTGAAGTCTAAATCCGAAATTTGTAAAAACCCTCAATTCTTCTCAAATCACTAGTTTTCTACCATAGAAGAACAAAGATTAAGGCTAGAAATTAATGGGTGATGATGGAAATGGAAGAAAATAAGTTAAAGTACACTAACCTATGAAAGGGTGGAGAAATTTGTCCTCCAAATAGCCTCTAGGCCGAGCTCTAATGGAAAGATGGTGCAAAATGGATGAAATTCTCATTTTTTTAGAAATTTAAATGACTGGACGTCAGGTGTTCATCGCGATAGCGAGACACTTAACGCGTTCGCGAAGTGCACTTCCCAATTGGCGTACGTTATCGCGAAATACTCTATGCGCCTTGCCTTCACGTTCGCGTTGAGTAAATCTATTTCCCAGCCCATGCCTCTCTAATGCTACGCGTTCGCGATAGTGTGGTCGCGTTCGTGAAGGACAGTCCTCCCACTGCTCCGTGTTCGCGACCAAAGCCTGGCGTTCGCGTTGAGTAAAATCCACCCCCAGTCCCAATTACTTTTCATGATCGCGAAGAAGCAAGCACTAGAAACCAACAGAAGTCAAGAAAACCAGAATTTCTAAGTTCAAAAATACTCGTAGCCTATCCGAAATTAACCCGAGCCTCGCGGGCTCCAAATCAAACATGCACACCAAGTCCAAAAACATCATACGAACTCGCTCGCGCAATCAAAACGAATGAAATTTTTAAAGAAACTTAAGAACTTTCAATTATACAACCGGACGTCTAAATTACGTCAAATCAACTCCGTTTTGCACCAAATTTTACAGATAAGTCAAAAATACTTTAATGAACTTATACCAAGTTCCGAAACATGAATCCAAAATCGGTAGCAACAAAGTCAAATTACAGTCAAACTTGGAATTTCTTTAAACCTTTAAACTTCTACTTTTAAACAAATGGCGATAATTCAAGCTAGGGACTTTCGAATTCGATTCCGGGCATACTCTCAAGTCCCAAATCACGATATAGACCCACCGGGATGTCAAAATACTGATCAGGGTCCGTTTGCTCAAAACGTTGACCGAAGTCATCTCAAATGAGTTGTAAGGCACAATTTCGAATTTTCGTTAAATTTTCACATAAAACCCTTCCAAAAAAAGACACGGATTACGCACGCAAATCAAGAAAGGCTAAACAGAACTAGTCAATATTTCGGAACACAAAAAGAAGATTAAAATTATAAATGACTTATCGGGTAATCACAATGAGGAAGCTCACTTGGAGTTCATTGCTACCCAAAAAGCAGAGGAATTTAGTGTTTATTTGGCCACGAAAAAGAATTAGACTCACATATCAGGGGACGTGTCGAGGGATCAAATAATAAAGTAATTAATGTTTGCCTTCTACGATAACTTAAGCTTTTATACGATATAATTACATAATTCAACATATATAGCAAAATTTGACATAGATAAATTAATCATTTGAACTTACAAAAAGAGAATTGATTAATATGGGGCTATTGGTTCACTTGTTTGCATTGGGAATGTTTTTTCATATGTTCCGGAAAATTAAACAGACAAATAATTGTGTTAGAAGATCCTAAAGGGGTTCAGTATATTCTTCATGAAATTTCGGAGCATATAAAAATTTCATTACTATTAAAGGTCGTGATGAAATGAATACCTAAATTCTTATTTAGAGATTTCGGATTTAACTTTTAAAAATAATAAAAAAGAAGGCTTCTTCCCTTCATAGGCGTTAAGCAACGAGATTTCGAATTAATTAAAACTTCAAAACAACGTACCAAATATAGGGTAAAAAACTTTTAAAAATATTTAGAAAGGAATTATGTGTGAAGAGGAAATGACCTTTTAGTGGGTAGCACTGCTGAAAGTGGTAGACAAATTTTGCTTGGATAAGTACTTGTCTGAGGCAAAGGGCGAGTGAAGCGGACTTAGGTAATCTATATGTTTACCCTAAATTTCGGATAAAAATTAAATTTATATGTCGTTTTAATAATATATGGTCTAATTTGATACAAATGACGAATAATATAATAAAAGTTAAAATTAAGTGATAAATGAAAAGAACGCAAACCACTCGAGTTAGACGCTTTTGATCGTTGGTTGATCCTTCTTGGGCAGGGATTGTTATAATAGAAATTGGAACAAGTTAATGAATAAATGATTCAAGGAAATAATATACCATTGTTTCTTTTATTGATGATTGGAGAAGTGTCCCTACAAATAATTAAACCCTCTCTTTATATAGTAGGGGGTCATACATTTGGTGCAACTCCATACAAGGTAAAAAATCTCATGATTTGCTAATTAAGTGGTCTATTGATTTGTGCCGAGATTCCCGCCGCGATGTTCGTCTCATTACGGATATTCTGGCTTTCCGTCGTTTAGGTTTGGTGATCTTTCCTCGGGCATTTTCGGAGTCAGGATCGATTTCAGATCACGGGCTCGATGTTCTTCGAGGTTAGACATTCTGGCCTCGTGTTTCACTTCGATGAAACTCAGGTTCGATCTCCAACCCTACGCACTCCGAACCCGATCTGTCGTGTAATAGTCGAACTCGATGTTGACCATATAGAGTCGAGCCCGATTTCGACCACATACTATTGGGCCCAACTTCGACCGTATACGGATAGTTCCCTCGTTTTTCGGAGAGTAACGACGAGAAACGATATGAGCCTCAGATTCTCACCATATTGGATTTCGATTCTCATTCTGACAAGTGACGATAAACTTATGACGTACGCGATATGAAAATTGAAAACGTCCCATCAGAAAAGCCCTTTAATGCATTAAATGTGCGTTAGTTGATGTTCTGCCGCTTTGGGATGCGACCCGCCGTTTTGAAAGACTATAAATACCCTCATTCACTCTTTGTATTCAAATGTTTGTGCTCTTTTATAAAAACTTCATCGTTCTTATCTTCAAGACCCCCTGCCTTCTGGTTTTCTGAAAATACTTCACAAGCTATCTTCAGATTATATTTCTTTCGTATCAACATCTTTTTATTTCTTCGTCTGTTCAAAAATAATGGTGAAGACTTTGAAATCTGTTCCTCAAAAACAAACTCCCTCTTCTTCTCAGCTTGCTGAGAACGTTTCGCCTGTCGTCATCGAGGAACCTATACCGGAGCCCCCTCTGAAGGCGTTTGTACCGGCCGGGTGCTCAACCGGAGCCGATTTCAAGGTTGATAAAGCTTCCTCAATACCAGGCCGCTGTGAAGCGGTCACGAGAGACATTTTTCCAATCACCGACAGAGTTCTCGATAAAGTCAAGGAAGACTATAACTGGGTCGACAAGTGTGTGGTGGTTCCTGTGCCTGAAAAAGCAATTACTACCCACGTGGAGGGTTTTTTAAGTGTTTACACTTATCCCTTCACGTTGGGCCCTTTGGACCCGGTCATTATTTCCTTTTGTAATAGGTACGAGGTGACCCTCGGTCAAATTCATCCTTCTTTCTTGGAGGATAGTTATCCTTCTCCGTTTTTTGTAGACAAGATCGAGGGGTATCCTTTCACCGTCGATCATCTCATGCGTTTGTACAGTCTCCGACTCTGCCGAAGGGGGTTGATAAAACTTGCTCGTCGGCGAAGCAAAGCCCCGTTCTCAAGTATTGATGAGGATCGGGATTGAGGTTGGTTGGGTCAATTTGTTCGAGTGAAAACATCGGATCAAATCCCGGCCAAGGATGTGTCATTCCCTGAGAAATGGAATATGAAGCGTAAGTGTAACCCTGCTTACCAATTTGTTTACCGTTCTCCCTTTCGCCCTTCCTCTTATCAATTTACTATGGCGCAGCTGTTTCTCGGATGCTGGATGCAATTCCTCATCTCAAAGAATGGGTCGAGGGGATCGTATCCCAAAAAATCATATTCCGAGCGCGCATGACGCGAGCTTTCGAAAAGCCGGTGGGAGGCCCAACTTCATGGTGAGATAAGTTACATTCGAGCTTAACTCTTTAGGCTATCGATTTCTAACTTGTTTTGCCTTTCTTTTGCAGGTTTATCAAAGGATGTTGAGATGAGACCTCCACCAGTAGGGAATGATGTTCCCAACGAGCCCCCTATTTCGAAACAGGATAAAGAGAAGAAAAGAAAAGAGGCCCCAAGTTCCCCAGACCTCGAAAAGAAGAGACCAAGGAAAAGATTGGCTTGTAAGCCCAAGGGGAGTGTCAGTGATCGAGTATTATCTTCAGACTCGCTACATCGATTGAGGGATGAGTCTAAGGAAGAAGAAGAGGATTTTGACCCTGTGGCTAGTGTGCCGCCACAGTCTGAAGGGCGAGGGGTCTCCGAACCAAGGGTTAGTGAAACGGATCTTCGTCGAGTTGGGGAACCCGAGATGGAGACAAGAACTGGGGCTTCTCCAAATACGAGGAGAGCGCCGCTGGGAGTATTGGGTCCGATTGAGATGGTTGATTCACCCTCTTTCTCGGAATCAATGTTCAACGAGGCCCAAATAGCAAAATAACGTTCCCTGGACAGAGATTATAGATCGAAAGACCCTTTTCGCGGTTTTTTATGGTGTGCATTCGATATCCACAGAAGATGTTCTTGGGCTCAGTAATTTGGAGGTACCGAGGTAGAGCTCATCCACCGATACAAGCGGTATTTCCTTCAGTCCAAAATTAGTCGATGGGTTTCTCGCATCGAGCGCTTACCCTGATCGAAAACGCTCCATATCTTTCACCATTCCCGAGGATGCTCGGGTTCTTTCTGCCCCCATCGGGATGGCCAGTTATCTTCGATGCTTGGTGATCGAGGAGGATCAGGCAAAAATGAACGAGGTGGACGCGCCCTGCCTGTTCAATGAAGCTCAGCAGGCGCTGAATCAGGTAACTTCCGATAAGCTTTATTCAATGTCCGTTGTTATCTACTTTAAAATTTCAAGAAACCATAACATCTTCCTTTATGCTTGTAGGCCTCGGTACTTCACCATGAAGCTTTTCTCCGATTCCGGGAAGAGTCGAAATGCTATGAACGGCTCGAAGAGGAGATAATGAATCTCCGTGCCGAACTGGAGCTTACCCAGAAGAATAATGCTGGCTTGGTCGAGTTAGACACTTTTAATCGTTTGTTGGTCCTTCTTGGGCAGGGATTTATTATAGTAGAAATTGGAACAAGTTAATGAAGAGAACAATATGCCACCGTTTCTTTTATTGATGATTGGAGAAGTGTCCCTACAAATAATTAAACCCTCCCTTTATATAGTAGGGGGAGTCGTACATTTGGTGCAGCTCCATACAAGGTAAAAAATCTCCTGATTTGCTAATTAAGCAGTTCTATTGATTTGTGCCGAGATTCCCGCCGTGATGTTCGCCTAATTACGGATATTCTGGCTTTCCGTCATTTAGGTTTGGTGATCTTTCCTCGGGCATTTTCGGAGTCAGGATCGATTTCGGACCACGGGCTCTATGTTCTTCGAGATTAGACATTCTGGCATCGTGTTTCACTTCGATGAAACTCATGTTCGATCTCCAACTCTACGCACTCCGAACCCGATCTGTCGTGCAATAGTCGAACTCGATGTTGATCATATAGAGTCGAATCCGATTTCGACCACATACAATTAGGCCCGACTTCGACCATATATACTACATATACGGCTGGTGAAGTTGAAGTTAGGATGTTAAGTCATCAGTTTTAAGATATTGCAGTGTTGAATAGTCGTAATTATGTGTGTTAAATTGTTTAATCCTATACATAATTCAAGTCAAGAACAGTAAACGTAATTTGCGTAGCAATTTCTACCCTGAGCAACTCGAAGCTAATGAATCTAGTTGTTACATAAGTATGCAGTTTAATTCCTTTTAAGTATACCAAAAGTTAACACTTCTGATTTGATTTTCGCCAAGTGCTTAATGAACTATGTCGGTTAAATTTGAAGAGAACTATTTAGCTTGAAATCACATTTAGTGGTACAATTTTTGTAATTTCTATTATTCTTGATCTATTTCTAGAGTTTGATATAGCTTTTTAATGTGTAATTTCTTCTTTTTTTTTGAATTATTTTGCATTGCATTTTTTAGGATTTGATGGACTCTCCTCGTACTTAAGGTTAAATCTTTTTTACATAGTTCATTATAAATCTAAAGAACATAAATTATTAAATACTTTATTACAAATCCGAAGTGTTGACTTTTCACAAACTTAAAGGACCAGATTGCTCGATACATACTTAAAGGGCTACTTTGAATATAACCTCAAATATAAGAGGCTGTTTTTGTCATTTTCTCTGGATTACTACAGTGTCATCTTTGGTACTTACCAAATAACGAAATATGGTGTATTAATGCTATACAAACCATCTACAAATGCTTTTTACCGACATGGTTTTTAGTTTGGGCGTAATCTTCTCCTTTTCTTAAACTTATCTTACGAGTATGTTGAATGGGGGGCTGAAAACTATAATGTAATTAGTGTCGTAGTTAAGTGTACAGAGTTGAATTGATTTCCCTGCGTATAAAAGCTATAACTAATATATACTCCCTATATATAAACTATTAAGGATCCGTTTGTCCATAAAATAAATTTTTCTTTTTTATATTTTTTAGATATGTTTGTCCATAAAATTTTGTAAGTTTTTGAAAAAGAATTAAAAAATGAGTTTTTCGAAAAAAGAAAAAAACTTTTCACTCACAAAATTATAATATTTTTTCCAGTAAAATGCATTCCCAAATACAATTTCAAATTCAAAATATCATTTTTCAACTTAACTCCAAATATTACTTTTTTAAAAAAATTATAATTTTTATGTCCAAACGCCTACTAAGAGCCCGTTTGGACATAAAAAAAAATTTACTTTTTTTCGAAAAATTTTCACTTTTTTTCTAAATAAGTTTTTCCTCATAAAATTTTCAATTTTCACTTGAAGATGAATTTTGAAATTTTTCGAAAATTTGAAAAACTTCAAAAAGCTGTTTTTAAAATTTTTTTCACTCAAATCACTCACCAAACTTCACAAACGACCCAAAATAATATTTATGTCCAAATATAATTCTAATTTTCAAATACCATTTCACTTTTTTTTTTTGAAATTTTATAATTTTTATGTCTAAACGCCCACTAAAACTTCTTGACAACTTAGCATATTCTCTCCCTAAATTTTGCTTTTTACTAAAATATAATAAAAACAATATATTTTGTATCTATATAAGGTTCGAGGAAGAATGCTACTCCAACGATTGATCCCAATACAATTGTAAAATATCTTTGGTTAAGATTTGTTATTCGGGCAACGCAACTAAGCAAGGATCAATTGGAGAACCAAAGGGCAAAGGTTAACATTCTTTGTGAGCAAAGAAAATCAGAAAAAAGCATTAGGAGATGGGCCACGTGCAGATAAGCAAATAAGCAGGTGTGTGACTGATTGGATAGCGTAGTAGCTTGAAAATATAGTAGTATTCATCATTGGAGAGGGAGAGGAGTAGTCGAAAGTTGGCCAAATTTCAAGAGAAAGAGAGAATATATGGAGATATACAGAGAAGTCATTGTCAAGACAGAGGCATGTCTCAAATGCTCAGCTCAGCATATCATATCCAAATCCCAATCTATAGATTCTGACACCTTATATAGAAAGATGATGTAGGTTTGGACAAATCCGAAATCTAAATCGAATTTCGAATTTTTGATTTAAATTTTTGATTTACAGATTGTATTTTATTTAATTTTAAATTTTTTAGATTTTGAATATTCGATAATTCGAAATTGTTATATACTTTGTATTTAATTCACTCCTCATATGTTAATAGTAATAAGTTCAACAACCTACCTATTAAATATTATCTTATATATCCAATATTAATTAATAAGTTACTTTTGAAAATACTTTCTATTTAGATATGGTTTTACTATTTCTACTTCTTATCGGCCGTATTAATGTCTCTATTGTATTTTTTGATAATAATTTCATTACTTGAATACTTCATTTGGATGATTGCGGTGAGAATAAGGAATATTGAAGGCAATTTAACATGAGTACTTCATTTGGATATTCATTTTTGTAAAAGAAGAAACATCTCAACTTATAAGCTCAAAATCAAAAATTCAAAATATCCAAACCCATTAATCCGAAACCAAACTTACAAAATCTATTCCAATCCAAACTTATTTGGATTGGATTTGGATTGTCATTTCTTCAATCCGAAAACTAAAAATCCAAACCTAAATTTTCATATGCAATCCGAACTGCCCGAATGCCCACCCCAAATGGATGTAGAAGACATAAAGTTTTGATGGAAGGACAAATACTCTATTATCCTTTGGCTAACCTTTGGACATAGATTTGATTGAAACTTGAAAAATAAGTTTTAAAGTTGTGGTAGAAAATAATTTTTCGAAGTTGAAGTTATGTTTGGACATGTATTTAGTTTGAAAAAAAAAAGTTAAAATTTGTGAGTGAAAGAAAATTTTTTACCCAAAAACTAACTCGAAAAAATAATACAAAAATTAATATATTTCATGAACAAACAATGTTTTCAAATTTTTTAAAAAATTATAGCCAAAATTTATGACCACAACGGAGCTAAAATTATAAGTCTTAATTTCGAGCTTTAGTTATAAAATTATTTTTATTAACAAATATTTAACCCTTAAAGTAGAATTTTTTAACATGATTCTGAATTTAATCAAACTTCAACGCAAATATATGAAATTCAATAGGAAAAAGTAAAAAGGACAAAAGAAACATGTACACAAAGAGCGGAGGGTCTATCTAGACAGACACAGGAGCAATACATTTCCCAGGAATATTTGTTGGAGGGTGTATGTAATCAATGCCATAGAATTGGAGGTGACCTTAGAATTGACACTTGGAATATATATACAGCCCCATTATGATGATTGACAGATGAGAGCTGTATGTCTCTCGTTGCTAGTACAATAAGGCGTGGTTTAATTTGCGAACAATTATGCAAAAACTACATGTAGTAATGTAAAGAATTATATAGTACTTGATCTACAAGATTAATTATAATTTTATTACTTAATATAGGGAAAAAGGTTAGTCAAAAGTCTTTGAAAATAGCCATTTTTTATCTTCACAAGGTCAGAGGTAAGGTCTATATAGACAATACTATTCTTCCGATTCTTACTTGTAAAGCTATACTAAATTTATTATTATTATTATTATTATTATTTCTGTTGTTGTAGGGGAAAGGGTGAATTTTTTCTTTAAATTTTGTGAAATGATGAAAATCCATCCATCGTCAATAGTTGGGGGACGGATTTACACGATATGCAAAAAAACTAACTACTTAAGTGCTTCAACATATGAGTCTTTTTATATAAGGGGAAAAGTGAAGCTAACAAAATAGTATTTATTAATAACGGGGTCATTGTTTCTTCAACACTCAAAACCTCGATTGCACATGTTTGTGTTCTCCGAGTTTAAATAAAACACCCAAATGAAACTCAAACAACAATTGCATCAACAGCAATGTCATACCTCCAGAGAGGCCTCTTAATGCCAAAACAAATGTCATGTGCAATATTATTGTGGCGGTCAAAGTGGGTTACAATAGTTTATAATGGCAAGGATAAATTGATCTGATTTCAACTATTAATATAGGATAACTTCGGACCTTTTGGTAAAGTTTATGGACAATTGAACCTTTTTCTCTATATGCATATATTATTTTGCGCAGACGTTTGGTTCATTGCATCAAATGTGACACACTAGTTACTTAGCTTTTTTATTCTCTTTTTAAAAATAAATAAGAAATAAAATCAAGGTTATTTTTTATTTGGAGTGATTTAGCCTCGTAAACCTATTTCCTGTACAGTGATATTCGACATAGCGGAATACCGGATGTGAAATTCAAGCTTAATGAGCTCCTGTGGATGTGAAATACACAGTGTAGACTAAATCTATTTGTGTTAGAATTTTGTAATAACAAACTCTTTGACTAAAGTTTTTTTTTAAAACTAGGGAACCCACAGTCGCTATCTTTCGAGTGCACTCAAGTAAACCCTGCTCCAATGCAATAGCTCACAATTACACCAAAGATATAAACCACATTAGACAAAATTTGTACGACGAGCTCGACCGAAAAAGCATACAGAAAATTTTGAACCTGCGACCTCCCATTTGAGGATCTCCTGACTCAATCACACTCAGCCACCCTAACTGGTTGTTTGGCTAAAGTTACAAAACATTCTTTTTCGTCATTTTGGTCTGTGTTTGTATGACTAATTTCAAACTTTCTCAATAATAGTACCCTTGAATTGAATATCAACTGGTTTTAAAAAGACCTCTATTGGGAACACCTACGAAACCAAATTTTAGTTTATAAGAAAGACGTATAAATTATTTATGCTAAATCAATAAATATATTTTATGTGTTTAATTAATTAATATAAATATTTTTACTTTCTTAAATCACACAAATAATAATAAGTTAATATAATTTGACCCAAACACTTTATACAACTAACTTTTTATCAAACAACAGAACATCTAAGGATCATAAATGTGGGGACAACTCCTATACATAAAGAAATCTATTGAAAGAAGATTAACCATACTGTGCGTAAAAAGTCACAGGCTAGCTATTTTCTATGTTTGCCATTACGGAGTTTAGCACTAAACAGTAATATATATTTTTCCAAAGGGAATGATTACCGCTGGTTATAATAAGGTTTGACATTTGCAACATACGTCCAAAAACATAAAAGTTTGTGAGCTTTATAAACAATTTTCATTTTATTTAATTCTTTCTTCTTGGACTTACTTGTAATTAATTAGTTTTGCTCCTGTTTTTTCTTATAATTATATTTTTGGTTCTTTTTACAAATAGCGTTCTGGATGCAATGATGAACACACTGTAGCTACTATGTAGCAGCACATGGTGCTCACAGTATTTTTAAAAAAAGAAGGAAAAAGTTGGAAATCGAACAAAAAAGGAAAAAGACAATACTATTTTTCTTTCGAGAATTTAAAAAAAAAAAAAAAAAAGATAATATCTCCTCTCTCTTTTTTTTTGTTTATTTTTGTTTTCTCACAAAGTAATTCATACTTCTCTTTGATGATAAACTTGGACATGAATATAACATCGTTGTCCTTCTCATGGTGTTGAAGTGTTGATCAAATTTGTCTAACGACTAAAGTAGGGACAATATACAGAATGGAATTGTTTTATGCTATTAGATTATCTAGCTAAAAATAGTTAAAAGTAACTGTTTGTTATATATAAAATTAGTTACTTATAAAATAAAACAAATAATTTGATACAACGGATAAAATTATACTGATAATGTAAAAATTATCTATGCTACTAGCATAGGAAAGTAAAGTCCGTTCATCTTGTTATATGTTTTTAATAAAATCTACTCCATTTGATATGGTCATGTGTTGTGCAATAGATATCGTAGTTGTTTTTTGTGCGATAGAAATGACAATTCTGTGGTACAATGAAGTCACAAAATGATACTCTATATTTGTCGCATAAATACTGCTCTTTATTTTTGTAAAAATATTTTGTTATTATTTTTTTTACATGGCCACTTCTTGTATTCTTATTCTTTTCTCTGTCCATTCAAATTTGGGCTAAGTTCACAAATGATATTGAAAGGTGCTGGTCAGGAGCATTTGATCTTTGGGATAAATCACCTGATTAATGGGCAAAACTCCAAGTTTAACAAACTTTTCCTCATGTGTAAAAATTGGTTAAACTTGAATATGTGTCATTAGTAGCTGACCTGCCCGAAATGCCAAAATTAAAGATCCTATTTCTGTCATTTTCTGTTAATATTTTGGAGAACAACATATATAATCTGGCCCAATAATATAATCTGTAAATTGGGTCAAGACAAAGGCAAGGGCCAATAAATTCCGTGAGGAAGTTTTCATTTGTTGATCTTCTTTAAATATGGCCCAAGTGAATGGTACTTCATATTTATATGTTAAACAACTTAAAACACAACGATTATTTTTAAATTAGAGTAATTGGAAGGTAAAAAGGGGATGGCCATTGATGGAATTAAATTGTCCTTACATATCACATGATTTAAATTTACTCTTAACTATCTATTCATAGAAATCATTAATGTAACACTAGTCAATAGATTCAACTTTTTTTAAATGCAGAACTGACACCAAGTAGCCACGTTTGTGGCATGTATTAAAAATTTAGCCACCTTTTAAAAATTGTAGCACACACTAGCAAGTGTGGTAAACATACACCGCTGCTTCTCTCTTCTTCATGTGGAAATGACACCAGATAGCCACTTTTAAGCATGTTTAAAATATATTCATATTTTACAATATATTTAAAGATTAGCCAATTTGTTCGAATTTTAGGACATCATGTCCTAAAGTTCGAATATTGTGTTTAGAAACTAAAATTATATGTCATGAATTTTAAATCAGCAGTTCGAAAATTTAAAATACTTAGTCCTGAATTTCAAAGTAACAACTCAAAAATTTAGGACACTAAGTCATGAATTCTAAATTAGCAGCTCAAAAAAGTAGGACACAAAAATTCAGAATAATTAGTCCTAAAGTTTGGAGGAATTGGTTAATCTTCAAATATTATAAATTATGAATATATTTTAAATAACATATTTAAAAGTGGCAATTGGTGCACTTCGCCCCTTTTTCTTCTACTCTATTGCAGCTGCTACTTTCTTCTTTTTCTTACATAGGTGTTAGCTTTGTTGTCTTCATTGTGTAATATTTACTTTTATTAGGATGAATGTGGTCAAACCATCGAACCAATACATTTTTAGATTATCCATTAGTCGTAGAGTCCAAAAGTATAATTAGATTTTCAATTGGAGTCCATTTAGATCTTCAAAACCTTAATTATTTATATTTAAGAATTTAGTGTCCAAAATAGATTTAACACATAGCTCAAAGTGTCAAATTGGTGAGAAATAAGGTTTGTTCGAGAACTAGTCTTTAAACAGCCAAATTGAAATGCAATTTTTTCCTCTCGTGAAGATGGCCCTGACTCGAAACAACGCTAACGTGATGCTTGGACCGCAAAACACTGCGAAAGTCCACCAACTTCGTGAATGTTAGTCCCTCTCTGATAACGCGACCCTTCCCAGATTCCCACTCTTCCCTAAATGCGAGTCTAACTATGTGAACGCGCGATCAACCTAATCATTCTACTCTGCAAATAGTGGTGGCACTAGAATAGTGCACCAACACAATCTCTTTGTTCAAAACTAGTTTAAATGCATCCAAACTCCCCTGAGGCTCAACTCAATCTACATTAACAAGTCATAAATAATGTAATATTTCATGGCAATTATCATCAAATTCAGAGCATTTATTGCAAGAGAATTCTCTTTCTTATTATCCTAAAAAATACATCGCGATCATCTTCTAATTATCTTTCACCGCAATATGTCGAAAATCATAATCATCTACCAATACCTTTTCATACGACATATTTTATTGTCAGAATTGATTATCTTTCTCTTACTACCAAACTTATTTTCGCTTATGTTTTCATCCCTGATCACATGTCTTAGCAACAAGCAAGAAGAATTTTATGATTATATGTTCGAATGTCAACTACAAGAGAAAAAAAAGAAGATAATTTTCCTTAATTGTGATTCAAAAAATTATGCAGTTAATTTTGATAATGGTGATTGGAGAGAAACCGATTGTCTAGTTGAGTTATGCTTTAAAAATGGAAAAAAGGAGTGATGAGCGATTCTATAGAGATTTTGACTAAAATTGCAATAATTTTACAAATGTGATTTATGTTATTAATAGCAATATTAAAATGATCAGTGGTGCAGCACCTATAAAAAGTATAAATAACGTGGGGTAGCCACTTTTTAAGGTGGCATTTAATTTTCATCTAGTAATTTTTAATGTTGAGAAAAAATTTCAGTATTATATTAAAATTAATACGAGAAGAAGTTTTTACCCTTTCTTCTATTTCTTTTCTTTTCCAAACCATTTATCAAAAAGTTCAAAACCCTCTACCTCTCGTTACTTCTCTACCTATATGCAGTAAGTCTTGTGCTCCTTTGCCATCTTCTCTGTAACGAATTTCATACGTTAAATTTCATTATTGGAGGGAAGATAAGCCAGATCTCTGGAGTAATTTTAGTCCCGAAAATTTCAGCTCCATCAGCACTGGCTTTAATCCTGAGCTCACATCCTTCGTCCAACTTCATCTGTACTCCTTTGTCATCTTCTCTACAATGAACTTCTCGACGTTTTTCGTGAATCGAATTTTATGTTTTCTATTTTGCTTTTATGCATTTTTCTTTTTGTATATCTCTAATTCAACGATAACATTTACCTTATATCTCCAATTATGAATAATTGGGTCATAATATTGTGCTTGTGATCAATTATATGCGTTTTAGCAGTAAAAGTTAAAATGTCCAAAATAATGATTATAATTTGATTCGCCGAGGAATAAGGGAATTTTCCAATGGAAAATAAGTAGAATTTAATTTGCTTAAACTAAGGTGGACTGATAGTCACATGTTGTTAGCTCTGTTGATGGAAGTTCACGCTTATCTTTTTAGCAATGTGTTAACTGTTGGTGAATGTGATAACTGATAAAAGCAGTAGTGCTAGTTCTATGAATAGTAGTAAGTTGTTTGGTTATTATAGTTTGTGTTTTTATTTTAGTAACTACTCCTTCTGTATATATAACTAATAAGTTTGTACTCTTAATGGTAGTAACAATTGCCCCATTTTAAATCTTCTAAACGATAGTAACAATTCCCCATAGAGGTTAACAAGCAAGTAGATTTGAATTTTATTAACTTATAAAAAGAAAATACTATACTTAAAATACATTAAACACATCATTCTTATGAAGTCTTTAGGCTATATTTCATTGGCCACTTTCCTGTAGTTCCTGTAATCTATTTGATATCTCTTTCCCCTTTCTCTCCTTTTGTGTTTCCCGCTTAAATTGTACTTACATATGGCTCCTAGCAAATAAGGTTTCACTTACTGATTGTATAATAAACAGATTGCTTAATTCTCATACTATTATTATTGTGCATGTCACTCTTCTCTATGTTTTTTCTATAAAAAATAGCAGCTGGTTTATGCATGTTGCTCTTTCACTTTCTGTCGAATTTAGTTTCCATGATATTAGAAAGTTATTGAGAACCTTTTGGCACTGAATTATGTTTGTGGTTCAATCAATATATTGATTATGTAATACGCAATCAGAGTAGTCCAATCATTGATAACCTTTTTGCTAATTGTGTTTCTAAAGATAAATTTGTATGCTAACCGTGTTTAGGTATTTGCTAAATACTTGTGTTCTTAACTGTGTTTCTATGAAATATGCATCTAATTAGGTCTTGAATTTTAATTTTTTAGTTTAATATTCAGGACATTTCAAAAAAAATAGTCCTAATGTTTATCTTATGTTTCCTTCTTTGCAATGTGCTAATAGAAGGAGATCGTTTTTTCGAATTTGATGATTGGCGTATTTGATAAGCTATTGGAAAGGAGATTTTCAGTATAAGGAAGCAATAAAAAGTTTCTTTTCGAACACACAAATGGAAGAAGTTGAGAGAAGGTGTTTTCAAAAACATTTTCTGGTTGGAAGGTGTTAAATTTTGTGGCAAATTTATTCATTGTGTGTTGCTTTCTGAAATTGTAAGCAATGATACGAATTCAATGACATTCAAGGTTTTTAATTATGAAGTAAAGTTTACATTTGAAACCTTTCAGATAATTACTGTGTTGAAATATTTTTCGTTAGTGGACTTCAATTTTTTGAGTGAAAGAGTGAATAGGCTTCTAAAGTTTACTTCCGGGGAAAGGATAGAATTGAGTTAGGCGATTTGTGGAATTTTATTACTAGTCGCCCATCTGGTACAGCTGTATCATTTGTAGGCAGCAACGACGATGCGGTGAAGTTGGCAACAATTTATTTTGTTGAATCTGTGTTTATGGGTAAGCGCAAGACTAGGAATGTATCTGAGCGAGTAATGAAAAATATTGATGATGATCAACTCTGCTATTCTTTCAATTGGGGCTCTCTTTGTTATCAAAAGCTACTCAAGACATTGAAGAGTTGTTTGAAGCCCAAATAAAACACTTCAGACAATGAGAATGAGAAAGAGACAAAGTAAGAGAAAGATAAAGAGAAGGACATTTATACTATACTTGGCTTCTCTTTCGCCTTCTGTGTTTGGATTATGAAAGTATTCCCTGTTTTCTAAGAAAAAACGTCTATGAACTTGAGAGAATGGGGGTTCCCTCGGATGCTATGTTATTCAGATATGAAATCTCCGCATTATGACAGCCTATGTTAAAAGTACTTCCATAATGAAAAAGTAGGTTAATAGTATTACTAGCTATCTTTTTGCCTGTGTGTTTTGGTTCTAAATACTTTTCTTTTTTCCTTATAAAATAGGTGTTTCAGTTGCTCGAGAGAAGATGAAAAGCCCGCTAGTGTGCATGTGTAATTATCTCAAGATCAAAGTTCAATGCCTTCAACACAATTTGATGAAGGCTTGCTTAAAGAAATTGTTAGTGTCAGTTTTCTGTCTCTGAATACCATTCGTTTTTTATTTGCTTATTTTTGCTTAAGAGACTTTTCTGTATTTATGGTTTTTGATTTAGAGATTATCGAAGAAGTTGAAAAAGGATTTGCAGGCAGAAAGTGTTAGAATACATCAAAAAATAAGTTTATCAGAAAAAACGATTCAAAAGGACATCAAAGTAACATGTTTTTAATTTTTGAGCTTCTAAATTTAAATTCATGACTACATGTCCTTAATTTCCGAGCTTGTAACTCTAAGTTTAGAGACTATGCGTCCTGAACTTTTAACTCTGAGTTTAGGACTAACTGTCGTTAATTTCTGTGCTTGTAACTCTAAGTTCAGAACTAAGTGTCTTCAATTTCTGAGCGTGTAACTCTAAGTTCAGGACTAAGTATCCTTAATTTTTGAACTTGCAACTCTAAGGTCAGGACTACCTGTCCTTAATTTCTCTGCTTGTAAATCTAAGTTTAGGACTAGCTGTCCTTATTTTTTGAACTTGTAATGCTAAGTTCAGGACTACATGTCCTTATTTTTTGAACTTGTAACTCTAAGTTCAGGACTACTTGTCCTTAATTTATGTGCTTATAACTCTAAGTTTAGGACAAAGTGTCCTTAATTTCAGTGCGTATAATTCTAAGTTTCAGGACTAAGTGTCTTGAATTATTGAGCTTGTAACTCTAAGTTCATAACTACCTGTCCTTAACTTATAAGCAACTAACATTCTGATTTTTATTTTAAATAATATCTGACAGACTTTAAAGAAAAACCTAGAGTCAAAGGTTGATACTTTATTGAAGCTTCTTGAGAAACCTCATGAAAGGAACAAAAAGAGAGAACCTAGTATTTCAATTAGCAAAGATGCAGTTAGTGATCAACGTGACGATACAGATGTGCATCTAGAAGATTGTTATAATAGCTTTTATACAGATGTCCATCTAGAAGATGAAACTGATATGGGAATCGAAATTGGGAAAAGTTAGATAGAGTTTTTGATATTGTTGTCATTTTAAATTTAAATTCAGTAGCGCAATAAATATTAACTGTTTTGCGCTTACAAATGTGTGTAGAATCTTGTGATGGAGTGAAATTTTAAGATGGAGTGGAATGTCAAGATCAGAAAAATCCAAAAGAGAGAAGTGTAACATAAATAATTTGTAAATCTGGAGTGCAATCTCAAGATGTAGAAAATTCATTAGGAACAAGTATAAGTGAGATTGTATGCAAATGTGTAGAAGGAATATACGATCTATCTACACCTCTCTCTCTTAAAGACAAATTTGGAAATCAAAATGATGCTAATCAAGGTTAGATGGAATTTTGATGATTTGATGTATGTTAGTTTAAGTAAAATATTAGTAACAAGTATTATTTGTGTTTGCTCTTGTAAATGTTATAAAATCTTGTGAAGTTGCAACGAAAGAAGATGGAGTGCACTCTCAAAATAAATATGTTGTGGGAATATACGATATCTCAACTCCATCGGTTCTTAAAGAAATATTAGAAGATAGGATGGACAATATAGGTATTACGTTCTTTTTTTGAATAATTAGACTATTTTGAACATATGATACATAAAGAGGTGGTAGAAGTATAATTATGTTCATTCAGCTGCATTGGTTGCTCGTTTGAATTTTATGGGAGTGTTTATATATTTCTGTCTTGGTGCTGTTGACTGGTGAATTTTTTCTTTGTTTCTACTGACTGAGATTTTTGGTTTAATGTCTGTTGAGTTAAGTTGATTTCTCTATATGTATTGAAGCTGAAAATTTAGTGTTCGAGTTGATAAGCTGAAGTTGATTTCTAGTATTTAGAAATCTTGATCGACGACTGAATCCTAACTAGTGAAACTTGGTAATTGGTTTCCCATTTCTATCTTGCTACTGAGATTTTTTTGTGTGGATTTGAGAGGCAGAAATTCTGCACAAGTGTTGGGCAAGTCTACTGCTGACTTGTGTTTCAATAGTTAAGAGAAACCACAATTATTCTACATTGTTTGAGTTAGAAAAGTACTGCACTAATTTTGCCAGGAATATCTAATTGTTTTGATTGTAATTTTGTACCCATTTTACTCTCAACAAGGCCGCATTCTGGCATGATTTGTTAATTTTCTCCTTCTTAATTATTGTAGTTTTGCTTGCAAAGCAAATTAAAAGAAAGGAAGATGGAGTGGAACATCAAGACGAGGAAATTTAAAAAGAGAGAAGTGATCTCGTCCAATTTCACACCTCAATTCAAAGTTATGAATTGGTCGATTGCAATAATAGTATCCAACAAGAGTCGGAGTCGATTTTCACAGGGAGTTATATATGGGAGTTAGGTGTATATATTGTAGTACGCGAGTTTGATATACCTCAATTTTCACTTCCACAAATTGGGGTTGACTCTATGTCTAATTTAAACTAAGATTTCAAAGTTAAGAAATGAAACTAAGAAATTGTTTTTGTTATTTTTCAAGTTTTTTAAAAAGCCTAGGGCTATGACCATCAACAAGGTGTTTGCCTTATGGGATATAGACCTTAATGCTTGTTTTGTTGATCGGGGTGTAGTATAGCTATCAACTCTCAATACCTCTCGGTCAGAGAGCGATTTTGCCCAATTTGACTCTCTCAAGTCCAAATGGGTATTGCACAAAACAGTTGATAAAAGCTCAAGTCGGGTGATTACTTTATCTAGGTTGAACCCTTTAATTGGGATTATCAATCTCTCGATTGATCCAATTTCTTGTTAGCCAAGTTGTCCTAGACTAAGTCTCTCTTTCTCAAATAGAGACTAAGTCAAATAGGCATGAACTAATGTTTGCAATCATTAATTCCACAAATTAAAGCATGAACAAGGCTAAATAATAAACACCCAACCATAAACAAGCATTAAGTTAAACACCCATAAGGTTTACACACTAGGATCGGGTCATAACCCTAGTAAAAATCTAGCTGCTCGTGCTTGAAATTGAAGAAATAGAAGAAGAAATGATAATTAAACTCATATTGTGAAATCAAAATGATAAAATTCATGTTAAAATATCCCAAAATATGAAAAACTACTAAAAGAAGTAAGGGGAAACGGCTACTGCAGCTGCTGATGTCAAAAGTTCACCTAATTTCGTGGAACTCTTCTATTTATACAAAGCTAACAATTACGGACAAAAATGCCCCTCGGGAGGTTCTGCAGCTGCACAATTTCATGTGCGGTCCGTAGATTTCTTCAATTTGTTAGGAACTGGAGGTCTGCGGCCGCATAATTCTGATCAGCGGCCGCGAGGTGTTCTTTCTGCAGTCTGCAGATTTGTAACTATGGTCGCAATTTGGTTCTACGGTCCGCACTTTTACTTTTGCAGCCGCAAGGCACTTCTTCTGCAGCCACACAATTCTTGTGCGGTCCGCACATCTGAGGGATTTGGAACTTGGGAATTTGCACATTCTCTGATCTTTGTTCCTAGCCCAGCTTTTGTGGCCACACAATTCATGTGCGGTCCGCACTTTGCACAAATGTCTGCTGGACTTTTCTTCATCATTTGCAGCCGCAGATGAAATTCTGCAGTACGCACTTTATGAACTTCTGTGCCTTTTATTGCCTTGAGTTTAGATTACTCCTTTTTGAGTTGGATTTCATCCCGGGAGTCCATCTTCCAATATTTCCTGCAATTTAGCAGATTTCATCAGTTTCGGGAACACAATTCAATGCTTTTAGACTATAACAAAAGCTAAAAGGTGCTAGTATGTAGTCAAAATCCTCACTTATCAACTCCCCCAAACTTAAATCTTTACTTGTCCTCAAGCAAATAAAATAGTTCGCACCTCCACAAGTTAAGGTCCATTCCAACCAATTAAAGGTGTGTCACTCACACATCAATTGGGACCAACAATTACCCACACTACTTATGTATTATCAACAGGGTGACAAGTTATACTTTTATGCATATATAGTTCTAATGTGACACTTGAGCATCAAAAGTTGACTTTATTCATCAAGGAAGCGCGCTCGTTCATGTAGGTCATTGTGGATCCCAAACTCCTCCTCCTCTACTCTCCGTTTGCCTATCTCATTTAAGAATATTAGCACTCAATCAAAACAAAGATTTGCGAAAGGTTCACTCAACTCTCTCAAGAGAATGTCTCAAGTACCGCGCTTGCCCCTCATGTAGATCGCTACTAATGCAAACTCACCCGGCTTGAAATCACGTAGGGCTTTTTCGGAATGTAATGAAGGCTTTTGGACTAAGGTTGAATATATTATGATAGCGCGGGTTCATCTTTCCTTAAGCACTTCATTTTTTTTTGTTCTCGGCTCATGCCTTGCCAATTCTTTGAGGTACTTTCTTTTCCTTGGGGAACTAGAGAGACTTAGCATCACTCTTTCTTGATCATGATATTCATTTTCTCCCTCTTTGATTTTTTCACGCTTTGTATCATTACTTTTCTTCGCATCCTTTCAACTCTTCAACTTATTCACTTTCTTTTCTTTTTTTTCTTTTTTTTCTTTTTTTTTCTTTTTTTTTTGTTCTTCCCTTTTCTTGCATTTTCTTCTCATCATTTTTTTTCTCTTTTTGTGCCTTAATACCTCTTTCAAGCTCCTCTTCTCTCCTCCAAATTTACGTTTTTATCCAATTCTATCACAAGAGTGTTAAGGAAAGCTCGGGTGCCAAGAGGTGGTCACCACAAAATGGGTAAATGCTTGTAATATGGTTATCAAATGAGAAAGACTCGAGGCTCAAATGGGTGAACTAGGGGTAACAACATTGGTGGGCAATGGAAAAATTCCAGAAGGTCAAGGAAAGCCTATAATCACTTCTCAAGCCAAGCAAAACTTAAGATTTGGCCTTAAAACGTATTCGGGCCAAGTTCTAGACCATTCGCATGGGTACTTGGACTTATAACAAAAACATCTCACCTCTCACGCAACTGGATTGTTAAAAAGGATAGAGTCTAGGGCCCACAACGATCACACATTCAGGATTGAAAATCACTATGGTTCTATTAAACTACTCGATGAGTGCCTAAGTCAACACAAGAGTCACAAAGTCATTAACTAGAGTTATTTCTTTCCAAGAGACTTGTTTTTAACCATAAGCACGTAGTTAAGTGTGTTGGTACCAAGTGAAGCATGATTGACTCTTCTAGCATGACTTAATTAGGTCTCTTATTCATTACTACTACTATTATTACTTAAACACCAAAACGGAATAAGTCCCTTAAGAAGGTTGTCACACCATCCATCGTTGGGAAGAGTCACCCAGTTCACACAAGAACAACCTTTGGAAAGAAACATGGCATTAAGAAAACCAAAGGCTTATTATCTACTAAAACACAAAAAGAAGCTACTGAATCAAAAAGAAGCTATTAATTCAAAAAGAAATTACTTAGTTAAACACTAAATAATAAGAGAACACATGTAAAGAAGCTACAACGCAAAAACTATTGAAAGCATAACGAATATACATAAGGAAAGAAGATATATACATAATGAGAGAGGAAAAGTGAGAATATATATAGAATAAGGAAAAAGAAGAAAATACTATCAGTTATTACAAACCAAATGTCTCAGAATTTCACAAATAAACTCCAACCCCCGAATAAAAATAAGCATTGTCCCCAATACTTAACAAAATAAGAGTGAAGGAAGGGTAAAAGTGAAGAAAACCCCCTATGGCTCCTTGGCTATCTTTGTGTCCACAGCAGTGTCACCGACCTCAGCCTCATCCAACTGGATCTCATCACCCTCAACTCTGGGAGTGGCTGGGTTGGTGAAGATTTAAAGTACTGCCTCGGCAGTGTCAGCAGCAATGTCTGGCTCCTCAGACTGGCCAGCTGGTGCTATATGTGCTGTAAGATCTGGGCCTGGATGGTGCAGGTCAATCAACATGTCAAATGGAATGTCTCCGGCTGCTGCAAGCTTGGTAACCTGTCTCCGGAGCCTGTCCACTAACATTTGGAGGCCTGGGACTTCCGCATCTTTTTCACTTCTTTGCCCAGCTCTTCTATCACTGACCCATACTGCACCAAAGTGGCCATGATTGTGTTCTGATTCTCCAAGAGCTTCTTCAAAGTTTCTTCAACTGTAGGGGGAATCTGGAGTGCCGGAGTGGAGGACTGTGCTGCAACATTATGAGATATGTCAGACTGCTTTGCAGTAGCTGTTTGCATCCAGTTGTTGAGGCTCACCAGTGTCTGGGAGACTCGCAACGCAGATAGTGGAGTAGTGGGCATCGGCACCAGCTTCAAAGCCGAAGTGGAACCTGTAATGGGGGCTGTTGGAGGCACTGAGGCTGGAGGTGGGGGCATAGCTGCTGCACTAGCTGAAGGCTCTACTGAAGTGGATGGCATGTCGACTGTCTCTGTAGCTACCACTGATAGCTCATCAGACTGGCCTATGGTGGTAGTCGGCTGACCCATTTTCATAGGGTTGTGTGCATCCATCAACGAATACCATGAGAAGAGCTTCTTCGCCCGCACCTTTATATCAAAATCTCTTGGCTCCACTCGTGCATCCGTAAGATACTCAGTAATAGTGTTGGGATACGGGTAGGAGGTATCAACTTGCCTTGCGAGCACAGATATGTTGGCTGACATCGCGACACCCACATTGATCGAGTACCCGCGATGATGAAGGTGACTAGAACTGCCTACGGGATAGGAAGATTTGTCTCATTCTGACACGGGTCGAGTCGGCTACATACAAAGGTCTGCCACCCCTTTGACTCAAACTCAGATTGTTTTCATGAATAGACACCCCTACGGTAATCCATGGTGGTGGTGGCCCAAGAGCTGCCAGAATCTCCGCTAGTCGTGGGCTAGCTGCATCTCCCATTGCCAACTTCTCCAAATACTGCGCGGGCTCAACATCATCAAACCCCATGTAGGTGTTCAATGTGTGCTGGTCAAAACGCACTTTCAGGTTCCTCACTTTTGTTACCTTTGTCCCTTCTTGATATGCGCCACATTGGCGTAGAACTCTCGAAAAAAGGTATTCCTTCACGTCCACTACGCTCTGGGTGAACCACATCCACCCCTTCCACTCTCGGAGCTGCCTCAAGACTATCGGATTATACTTTTCAAGATCTTTCAATTGGAAGTATAGCTCAAGAGTGAGCGATCTCACCGGCCACCACCCACGGGAGCTAGTGAAGGCAGCCAGACTGACGAACCGGTCATCCTAGACCTCTTCTTCTTCGACCTCTCAAGGCCGACAACTGTAATATCTCCCCCTCGGCCATCATCTGGGATGTCATCAACTGTAGTCGCTGGTGCCTTAGGGACAGGTGTAGAGGAGGGCTCGGAAGCCTGAGTAGCACTTTCCGAACCCTCAGAGGTGCTATGTGATGTGGAAGGCTCATCCTGGAGTTGACACCTTCCTAATGGCTTTGATTGGACAGCCGGAAGCTCTTGAACCGAGTTGCCTCCGATGCTTCCCTAGACGGGGCATAAGAACTGGATTCGGAGGGCTCTGCATTTCTCCCTTGACCGGCTGTAGCCTTCTTTGAGATTATCTTTTGGAGGGCAAGGGGTAAATCACTCTTGTCTCGAACCCTTGAAGGTTCACCCCTCCCTTTTGAAGTATCACCTCTGCCTTGAGATCTAACCATTTCCTGTACCAAGAAAAAGTAGGTGTCCTTTGTAATTCATGTGCAAACATAGAAGAACACACCAGAGAGATAGTGAACAACACAGTGTAGAACATGCTTGCAGGGTAGGGGAGTGCAGTCCGCAGAATTCTTATTGCGGCCGCAGGCTAGGCATTGTGGACCGTACAATTTAATCTTGCAGCTGCAAGATTGGATTTGCGGTCCGCACAATTGTCAGTGTGACTGCAGAATTGAATTGCAGTCCGCACAATTGTCATTGCGGCCGTAGCTCAGATACCACCAATATGCCAACTCTCTAATAATAGAGAATGGGTTGTTTTGCTGCCACAATCACTATTCTGCGGTCCACACTTTTTCCATTGCAGCTGCACATGTGAGTCATCAAATTGACAATTCTCTGATAACAAAGAACTAGTTGTTCTAAGCTCGTGATGAGATTTCTGCGATCCGCACATTTTTCATTGCGGCCGCATAATCGTGCTTGACTAAAGTACCCTAATTTCAACTTCTGCAGACCGCACAATTTCTTGTGCGACCGTAGATTTCAACACAATTAGGGTTAGAGTTCTGGGGTTTGCAATTTTTGCACCAATTTGACATGGTGGTATCATGAAAACCTATTTACCCACTCCCCATAAAGCAAGTATTCGTTGACCCACTACAATTTTAACCCCACACAGTTGTATAATTGAATTCTACTGACAATTAGCCTAAAACTAACTAACATGCTGTAAATTAAACTAAAAATTAAAAAAATTTACAAGTAATTAAGGCATACCAGATATGAAGTAGTGCAAATGGGTGATCACAGATGTTGAGTGTGTGTGGCAGATGATTCACCAGATGAATTTAATGTTTTAAACTTGTGAATGCTTAAAGAGGGGGGAAAAAGTAACAGTAGCCTGAGGCCCTCTATTTATACTCGACGGTTTTGACTGAGGGAAAGAGATTTGAGTGCGGCCGCAAAATTCCAATTATGGTCCGCACTCTGTTACCTGGGGCACAGAAGCCCATTTGTATTGCGGTCCGCAGAATTTGCTCTGCGTCCGCATAATTTGTTGCAAACCACCGATTTTGTCTTGCTGCCGCAATTTGGCCATTTCTCTGACAAACCAAATTCAGAGAGTTGTCATTTTTTCCCTTCAATTTGTGCGGTCCGCAAAGTAATTGTGCGGCCGCATATCACCTTTTGTTGTAGCAGCCAAAATTATGCGGTCCGCACAATACATTTGTGGTCCGTAATTATTTCTACACTTAGCCAATTTTTCTTGGCATAATTCCTGTAAAGTACACTCATTCCTGCAACACACTTCAAAACCACTTAGCACCAAAATAACACCTAACTACAAAAGACGAAAACAAAAGAAAAAGAAACATGGGTTACCTCCCAAGAAGCGCCTGATTTAACGTAGCGACACGATGCAGATTACCATCATTTGAAATGAATCATCACCACAACGTGGCCATCACCAACTTTTCCCAGATAGTGCTTTACCCGATGACCATTGACTCGGAATACCTCATCATTTTTGTTCTTCAAGTCCAATGCACCAAAGAGTGTCACACCCATGACTTCAAACGGGCCAATCCATTTAGACTTTAACTTCTCGAGAAATATCTTCAACTGTGAGTTGAACAACAAAACAATATCACCCTCTTTGAACTCCCGGTTCTGAATGTATTTGTCATGGAGGTATTTCATCTTCTCTTTGTACAAGGACGAACTTGCATAGGCATGGTACCGAAACTCCTCCAATTCATTCAAATGTGCAACCCGCCGTTAGCAGCTGCAGCCCAATCAAGATTCAATTTCTTTAAAGCCCACATAGTTTTGTGATCAAGTTCTACCGGGAGATGACAAGATTTTCCAAACACAACCGGTATGGAGACATCCCGATAGGAGTTCTAAAAGCAGTCTGGTAAGCCCATAGTGCATCATCAAGCTTCTTTGACCAATCCGTCTGGTTAGCATTCACTGTTTTGGACAAGATGCTCTTTATCTCCTGGTTGGAAACTTCTACCTGACCGCTAGCTTGTGGATGATAGGGAGTCGTAACTTTATGAGTGACATCATACTTTCCAAGCAAAGTGTCAAAAGCCTTGTTGCAAAAATGTGACCCCCATCGCTTATGATAGCCCGTGAAATACCAAATCTTGTGAAAATATTCTTCTTCAAGAATGCCACCACACTTCTCGCTTCATTGTTGGGTAGAGCAATGGCCTCAACCCATTTAGACACATAATCAACCGCGACCAAGATGTAGGTGTTTCCACAAGAACTCTCAAAAGGACCCATGAAGTCAATATCCCACACATCAAAGATATCAATCTCCAAAATAGTAGTGAGAGGAATTTCATTTTTCTTTGAGATTCCACCGGTTTGTTGACATTCATCCATCTTTTCACCATATCACTTGCATCTTTGTAAAGAGTGGGCCAATAAAAACCGCAACTTAGCACTTTGGCGCCGTTCTTCTCCGCCATGGTGACCACCATAAGGCAAAGAATGGAAAGCCTCAAGAATATTACTTTGCTCTTCGTCCGGCCCACATCTTCTAATTACCCCATCCGTGCAAATCCGAAAAAGGTATGGCTCATCCCAATAATAATTTTGACAATCCCGTTTGAGCTTCTTTCTTTGATTTAAAGAGAAGTCATCCGGGATGGTTCCACACAGAAAGAAGTTTGCCATATCCGCGAACCATGTCACCTCCTTTATTGAAATAGCCAAGAGTTGCTCATCAGTGAAGGAGCCATTGATTTCAAGGCCATAATGCGGCCTTCCCTCCTCCTCCAAACGAGACAAGTGGTCTGCCACCTGATTTTCACTCCCTTTTCGATCTTGGATGTCAATATCAAACTCTTGCAACAATAGCACCCATCTCATAAACTTAGCTTTGGAAGCTCATAAGATAGCGAAGTGCCGCATGATCCGTATGAACAATAACCTTTGCACTAAGTACAGGCGAAACTTCTCAATTGCAAACACAATGGGAAGGAGTTCTTTCTCCGTAACAGTGTAGTTGACTTGGGCATCATTCATGGTCTAACTAGCATAGTAGACCGAATGAAAAATCTTATTAAGGTGTTGCCTTAAAACTGCTCCTACCGCTACATCACTAGCATCACACATGAGCTCAAAAGGGATACTCTAATTAGGAGCGGTGATAATGGGAGTGGTTGTCAACTTGAACTTTAACAATTCAAAGGTTCTCATGCAATCATCATTGAAGTGAAACTTAGCATCTTTCTCGAAGAGCTTGCACAACGTATTCACCACTTTAGAAAAATCCTTGATCAAACCCCGGCGGAATCCCGGGTGACCTAAGAAACTTCGCATGCCTTTTCGTTGTCGACCTCTATGCCATTCTTTGAAATATTGTGGCCAAGGACAGTGCCTTCCTCGACCATGAAATGGCATTCTCCCAATTTAGCACTAAGTTTGTTTCTTCACACCTTGCCAACACTTTATCTAAATTTGCCAAGCAATCATCAAAGGAATCCTTGACCACCGAGAAGTCATCCATGAAGACTTCAATGTAATCCTCGACCATATCCGTAACAATTGCCATCATAAACCTTTGAAAAGTTGTCGGTGCATTACATAAGCCAAACGGCATCCGCTTGAAAGCTAAAGTGCCATAGGGACATGTGAAAGTTGTTTTCTCTTGATCTTCCAGAGCAATAAAGATTTGGTTGTAGCCTGAATATCCATCTAAAAAGCAATAGAAAGCACGGTCGGCCAACCTATCAAACATTTAGTCAAAGAAGGAAAGTGGAAAATGATCCTTCCGTGTGACTTTGTTTAGCTTGCGATAGTCCATATACACTCTCAACCCCGTCACCGTTCTTGTGGGAATCAACTTATTCTTGTCATTGGTGACCACCTTCATGCCCCCCTTCTTTGGGACACATTACACCGAAGAAGTCCACGAACTATCGGAAATGGGGTAGACAACCCTGGCATCCAACTATTTGATAATCTCCTTTTTGACCACGTCTTGCATAGCTTCATTGAGTCTCCTTTGATGTTCAATAGATGATTTGTCATCCTTCTCCAAGTTAATCTTGTGCATGCAAAATGCGGGGCTTATTCTCCGAATATCCGCCAAAGTCCACCCAATAGCCTCCTTCCTCTTGTGGAGCACCGCTAATGTAGAGTCAACCTACACGTTAGTCAAACAAGAGGAAAGAATAACCGATAAAGTAGAGTAAGGACCAAGAAATTCATACCGAATATGTGAAGGCAATGGTTTCAACTCCAAGGTAGGAGGCTCTTCAATTGAAAGCTTTGTACGAGGAGTTTTCCTATTTTCAAGATCCAAGGGAAAGTTTCCGAGGTGCATAGTTGTACCCCATTCCTTGCAGAGAATTCACACATTCCATGAAGTCATCCATCTCGTCATCATAAAAGTTGAGCAAGACAGCATCCAACGTATCACCCACATTAATCGTGGCACTTGTATCATCAATAATCATATCGGTCACCAAGTCTACGAAAGAACACACTTCGTTGCTATTTGGTTGCCGCATAGATTTGCACACGTGGAACACCACCTTTTCATCACCCACCCAGAAAAGTGAATTCTCCAGCTTCCACATCAACAAGAGTCTTCCTCACAGCAAGGAAAGGTCTTCCAAGAATAATCAGATTCTCATAGTCCACTTACAACCAAGAATAACAAAATCCGCCGGAAGAATGAACTTATCAACACGAACCAATACATCTTCAATCACTCCAACAGTCTTTCTTTTGTACGATCGGCCATTTGTAATCTCATAGATGTGGGTCTTGGTTGTCCGATTCCCAAAGTCATGAAAATCTAATAGGGCATCAAATTGATACTCGCCCCAAGATTACAAAGAGCTTTCACAAACTCGGCACTTCCAATGGTACAAAGGATTGTGAAAGCACCGGGATCTTCTAATTTAGGAGACATTAAATGCACAATTGCTCTCACTTGATGCGTGACTTTGATAGTTTCAAAATTCAGCAGCCGCTTCTTTGTCACCAAATTCTTTATAAACTTTGCATAATTGGGCATTTGCTCCAAGGCTTCAACTAACAGCACATTTATTTAGAGACTCTTCATCATGTCAATGAACGTTTTGATTTGATTCTCGACATTTCGCTTGGCGAGCCTTTGAGGATATGGAGGAGGTGGCTTAGACAATGGTGCCTTAGCCTTTTGCACTACCGATTCTAGTATGTCAATAACATGATCCCTAGACGGATTCACTTCCTCTTGAATCTCTTCCACGGTGTTATCAATATCAATCTGCACTTTATCATTTGCTTGCACCATATTTTTCGGGATCTCTTCTTCTTGTACCACTTACTCATCATCCACAAGTTGCCTTTGACTTGAGGTGGGTGCATTCCTAACTCTTCCACTTCTAGTAGTAACGGCCATGGCATGCCCCGTATTGTTCCCACCCTTTGGGTTCACCACCGCATCACTTAGTTGTGCCCCCTTAGGAATTTGCCCCATTTGCACTTCTAAGTTACGGATCAATGTGTTGTGTGAAGCAAGTTGGGCATCGGAATCAGTATTCTTCTCCATCATTTGCTTAAACATGTTCTCAATAATGGCCCATTTCATTGTTGGACGAACTAGGACCATAGGAAGGATAAGAAGGTGGGTTGCTCGGTTGTTGGTACATCGGGGGCCTATGAGAACCCGACCCCCGATTTTCTTGATTGTTACTCCAACCACCTTGATTGTTGCCTCCCTAATTGCCTTGGTTATTCTTGTCATGCCAATTCCCTTGATTATTGCCGCCACTCGAATTTCCTTGATTATTGTTGTTATTCCAATTGATTTGATTATTTCCGCCACTCTAATTACCTCGATTGTGAGAATTCCAATTTCCTTGATTGTTTTGAGGTCTCCATTGTTATTGGCTTGGGCCTTGGAAGTTGTTTCTTTGCCCTTGAAAGTTGTTCACATATTGGACCTCTTCTTCTTGGTCATTGTAGGAATCCTCTTGCTCAAACCCATTATCTTCTTGCACAAAATTTTCCACTCTTTGTTGCACTTGCGGACCCTTTGTTCTCAGTTTGTTCACCATCATGTTTACTCCCTCCACTGCATTGACTTGCCTCGGGTTTTGCACTTGTTGAGTTGAGCCTTTCAATTGGTTCATGGTGGTGGTCAATTCGGCAATGGCTTGCCCATGGTCATGCAATTCTTTGTGAGGTGAATCACATTAGGATCCCCTTGTGGATCATTAGCCCGGGATTGCCACGCCGATGAAGAATCCGCCATCTCATCCAAAATATCACACTCCTTCGCATAAGGCATAGTCATAAAGTTCCCACCAGCAAGTTGATTCACTACACATTGGTTGGTTGTATTGATCCCCTGATAGAAAGTTTGTTGAATCATGTTCTCCGTCATATCATTGTTGGGCCACTCTTTCACCATTGTTCTATATCGTTCCCATATCTCGTGTAGTGGTTCATTGGGCTCTTGCTTGAATGCTAGAATTTCATCCCGAAGTATAGCTATTTGCCCGGGAGAGAAGTACTTAGAAATAAGTTTCTCCGCCAATTCATCCCAAGTATGAATGGAATGATTTGGCAAACATTCCAACCAATCTAAAGCTTTTTCCCGTACAGAGAAGGGAAAAAGCCTTAGCCTCAAGGCATCCTCGGAGACATTGGTTTGTTTACTCCCCCAACAAGTATCTACGAACCCCTTCAAATGTTTGTATGCATTGTGACCCCGTGCACCGGTGAAGAACCCTCGTTGCTCGAGCAAAGTGAGCATCATGTTTGTTATTTGAAAGTTACCCGCCCTAATACGGGGAGGGACTATAGCACGTTACCCTTCATTCGGCAACACCCGGTGTGGAGCCGCTCCTGGTGGAGGTGGGGGTGGAGCGGGTACATTGTCTTGAGGTGCTCGGCCTCATCTATTTGCTTGACGTTCAAGGGGGACCTCATCCATTTGATCATCCTCAATGTTTACGTCCCTCAAAGCTATGTTTCCGAGATCATTGTTTGCCATGATCGCACCTACAATTTCTCAACATGTTAGTAAAAAGGAAGGAAAATAAGATATTTAAAAAACATACCTAAATATATAGTTAACACCATTTTTTTAACTCCGCGGCAACGACTCCAAAAATTGATCTCGTCCAATTTCACACCTCAATTCAAGGTTATGAAACTGTCAATTGCAGTAATAGTACCCAACATGAGTCGGGATCGATTTTCACAGGGAGCTATATATGGGAGTTAAGCGTATATATTGTAGTACGTGAGTTTGAACTACCTCAATTTACACTTCCATAAAATTGGGGTTGATTATATGTCTTATTTAGGCTAAGATTGCAAAGTTAAGAAATGAAACTAAGAAATTGGTTTTGTTGTTTTTCTAGTTTTGTAAAAAGCATAGGGCTATGACCATCAACTAGGTGTTTGCGTTATGGGATATAGACCTTAATGCTTGTTTTGTTGATCAGGGTGTATTATAGCTATCAACTCTCAATTACCCACTCAATACCGCTCGGTCAGAGAGTGATTTTGTCCAAACTCTCTCAATTCCAAATGGGTATTGCACAAAACGTTGATAAAAGTTCAAGTCGGGTTATTACTTAATCTAGGTTAAACCCTTTAATTGGGATTATCAATCTCTCGATTGACCCAATTTCTTGTTAGCCAAGTTATCCTAGACTAAGTCTTTCTTTCTCAAGTAGAGAATAAGTCAAATAGGCATGAACTAATATTTGCAACCATTAATTCCAGCAATTAAAGCATGAACAAGGCTAAATAATAAATACCCAACCATAAACAAGCATTAAGTTAAACACCCATAAGGTTTACACACTAGGATCGGGTCATAACCCTAGTAAAAATCTAGCTACTCGTGCTTGAAATTGAAGAAATAGAAGAGGAAATGATAATTAAACTCATATTGTGAAATCAAGATGATAAAATTCATGTTAAAATATCCCAAAATATGAAAAACTACTAAAAGAAGTAAGGGGAAACGGCTACTGCAGCTGCTGATGTCAAAAGTTCACCTAATTTCGTGGAACTCTTCTATTTATACAAAGCTAACAATTACGGACAAAAATACCCCTCGGGAGGTTCTGCGGCTGCACAATTTCATGTGCGGTCCGTAGATTTCTTCAACTTGTCAGGAACTGGAGGTCTGAAGCTGCATAATTCTGATCAACGTCCGCGAAGCATTCTTTTTGCGGTCTGCAGATTTGTAACTATGGTCCCAACTTGGTTTTGCAGTCCGCACTTTTACTTTTGCGGCCGCAAGGCACTTCTTCTGCGACCACACAATTCTTGTGCCGTCCGCACTTCTGAGGGACTTGGAACTTGGGAATTTTCACATTCTCTGAACTTTGTTCCTCCCAGCTTTTGCGGCCGCACAATTCAGGTGCAGCCTGCACTTTGCACAAATGTCTGCTGGACTTTCCTTCATCATCTACGGCCACAGATGAAATTCTGCAGTACGCACTTTGTGAACATCTATGTCTTTTATTGCCTTGAGTTTAGATTATTCCTTTTTGATTTAGATTTTATATCGGGAGTCCATCTTCCAACATTCCTGCAATTTAGCACATTTCATCAGTTTCGGTAACACAATTCAATGCTTTTTAACTAAAATAAAAGCTAAAAGGTACCAGTAAGTAGTCAAAATCCCCAGTTATCAAGTTGAGGACAATCTCAAGACATAGAAAATACCCAAAGAACAAGCATATGATATTGTTTGCAGACGTGTAGAAGGAACATATGATATCTCTACACCTCTCCCTCTTAGAGATAATTTTGGAAGTCAAAATTATGCTAGTCAAGATAATGATTTAACTGGCTTGATCTTGACAGTTGTGAAAGGTTAGACGGGGTTTTGTTTGATCTTATACATGTTAGTTTTAGTCAAAGATTATTAACAAGTACTAATTGTGTTAGCTTTTGTAAATATTTGCAGAATCTTGTGAACTTGCAAGTGAAGAACATGGAGCACAATTGCAAGAGAAAGAAAATGCAGTGGATGGAACAAGCATAAGCAATATCTCAGCTCGATTGTCTGTTAAAGAAATATAAGAAGACAGGGTGGCCAACACTGGTATTAAGTTCTTTTCTTCGGGTGAAATTCTAGAAGTTAAGGACATTTTGAAAAATTGTGTCCTTAATATTAGATTCAAACTTCAAATTGTCAGGACATTTTAAAAATTATGTCCTGATTTTTAGTTTCTTCATTTGACAATCTGTCACAGAATTGAGGTCTTGCAGCAAACTAATGTATATGTAGTGTTGCTTGAAAAGCAAAACAAAAATGCAGTCGTTAACCAATATACTAGGAAAAGAAAGAGAGATAATATTGGGTTTGATGGTCCATCATTTGCTATTCTTACTCCTACTCCTCCGACTACACAAACGAGCACTGATGAGGGTTTGTCCATGGATGTTGAAGGAAATGTTAAAGAAGAGCTTGGTAGAGGGAAAAGGAATAAGAAACTTAGTTGGCCTCTATTTGAACAGATAAACAAAAGAGGAACACCGATGGTGCACAATGAGAATACTACCGAGTATACGGGTTGGATAAAATCAAAATATACTCGTACATTTATTTTTCAGTATGCCAAAGACGATGAAAAGTTATTTAAGAAATTCATTGTGTGGTTGGGCAAGGAGAAAAGGAAAGGTCGCAAAAAAGTGTAAGTCCCTAAATGTATTCATTATTTCTACATTGCTTACATTTGTGTCTTGAACTTCTATTTTAGATTCATGACTAAGTGTCCTAAAGTTTTGAGCTTCCAACTCTAAGTTCAGGACTAAGTGTCCTAAGTTTTTGAGTTTCCAACTCTAAATTCAGGACTAAGTGTCCTAAAGTTTTGAGCTTCTAACACTAAGTTTAGGACTAAGTGTCCTAAAGTTTTGAGTTTCCAACTCTAAGTTCAGGACTAAGTGTCCTTGCTTTCTCAATTTGTAACTCTAAGTTCAGGACTAAGTGTCTTTAATTTTTGAGCTTGTAACTCTAAGTTCAGGACTAAGTGTCCTTAATTTTGAATCTCTAAGTTCAGGACAAAGTGTCATTGCTTTCTCAGCTTGTAACTCTAAGTTCAGGACTATGTGTCCTAAAGTTTTGAGCTTCCAACTCTAAGTTTAAGATTAAGTGTCCTAAACTTTTGAGTTTTCAACTCTAAGTTCAGGACTAAAGGTGTGTTTGGTATGATAGAAAATATTTTCCGAAAAATATTTTTCCATTTTCCACTGTTTGGTTGCACAAAATAGTTTGGAAAATATTTTTTTAGATATCACATTTTCCTGAAATTGGAGGAAAATGACTTCCCCAGAAAAAGATAAGAAAACATTTTCCAAAAATTCAACCTACTCTCACATCTAACCCCCAACCCCCTCCCCCTTCTCTCGCCTACCCCACCCC
>MCJB01020516.1:353153-425945 GCA_002018475.1 Nicotiana obtusifolia
TACCCCACCCCCCTCTCCAAAAAAGTTTTTTTTTTTTTTCAGATTTCAGTTTTGTTTTCTTTTCCGTCACCCTCCCCCCTGCAAAACAAATATTTTTTTTCCTTTTTTGTAATTTCAATTTTCTGTTTTTGATTAATTTACGTATAAATAACGTTATGTCTTCCATTCAACTGAAATGCCTATTGTATCAAAGCTTTCAAATTGACCATGTTGAGAGTTTTATTAGTACTTCTATCGGAACAATAAATTAATTTATGATGTTTTCATTATCCTTGAACAGTAAAGTTTGGACTGCAATGGATTCAACGGGTGTATGTATTACGTCATGAAATAAAATATTGTAATATACTCCAAATTATTCATTAATGTGGTACTTATACTATCTTGAGCCGAGGGTCTATTGGAAACAACCTCTCTATCCTAACAAGGTAGGGGTAAGGTCTGCGTATATACTACTCTCCCCATATCCCACGGTGTGGAATAATACTCGGTATGTTGTTGTTGTAATATACTCCAAATTACACAAGAAAATTATAATATACTCGTATAGTTGAACATGCTAATAATCATAAGTCCTCTAAGTGTCCTTAATTTCTGAGCTTGTAACTCTAAGTTAAGGATTAAGTGTCCTTAATTTCTGAGGTTGTAACTCTAAGTTTAGGACTAAGTGTCCTTAATTGTGAACTTCCGACTCGAAGTTCAGGATTAAATGTCCTTAATTTTTTAGCTTGTAACTCTAAGTTCAAGACTAAGTGTCCTTAATTTCCAAGCTTGTAACTCTAAGTTCAGGACTAAGTGTCCTTAATTTTTGAACTTTCAACTCTAAGTTCAGGACTAAGTGCCCTTAACTTATAAGCAGCTAACATTTTGAACTGAGATTTTCAGAAGTTAAGGACATTTTAGAAATTTATGTCCTTAATATTATATTCATACTTCAAACTTTCAAGATGTTTCGAAAAATTATGTCCTGAAATTTACTTGTATCAATCTCATTTTCAAAATAAGATGTACCAAGCTACAAGCGTCAAGTTTTACAAAGAAACGAACTTTCTTGTTTACTTACGGCAAGAGTATAATCCCATAGACAATAATTGGACTGACGAAGAAACCTTGAACTCCCAACAAAAGAAAAAGAAACAAAGAGCGCGTAAGCACAAAGATACTTTGAAAATTCAAGACATTTTTTATATAACCATCCGATAAAGCTTACTTGCTCAAATAAAAACAATCTAAATGAATCAAATTTATTAAAAAAACTTGAAAGACTAGATAAACATAAGTGGATATATCTATAATTCTCTATGCTTCCTTGAAAATGGGTGGAATGCCGGAGTATATATACAAGATGTTCTATTATGACTAATTCTTCTGCAACGACCATATTTGAACGTTATTTTTGATGATTCGGTAGCTGGAATATGAATTTTCTTCTTCCCTGTACATGGCAGAACCTTGAAATCTGGAGGTTTAATAATTTTTGACTTAACATTCTCTGGTACAATCCAAGAATATGTTTCTTACTTCCCAAGACTTTGCCTTCAACATCCGCATTCTACATGAAGTCTTCTGCGGAGATGCTAGCCAAAGACAGGAGAAAATGCGTAGACAACTCTTCGAGATGAAGTGTGTGTCATTCGACAGAAATGACATTGACAGACACTTCCAAAAAATGGCCAAGATATACTTTGAGATCGGCAGCGATATCAATCTGAAGCAAGCCTTTGTCTCGTCACTTTCAAAGCTGTTGGCAAGCCGAGCCATGACCATCATTGAAGAAAAGTTCCAGTCCATAACCATCCCACAAATTGGTTATATCAGGCAGGCTATTTTCGTCGCATTAGATGACATTTGTACAAAGCGTTCAGCCTTAAAGCAAATTATCCAGCACAATCCAGCGCTTGACAAAGCATGCCGCAAAACTGATCTAATCACCGGATCAGGATGTTCCTGTAGCTCGTCCAGGCGACGGAAAGAATTCACGAGATTTAGATGGCCAAGAATTCCAGATGGACGTCCGAGATCCAAAAGGCGCACAAAATATTTCAGGCGTAGACGACCAGGAAATTTTCACAAGAAGGACAGATGCTTTATTTGCCACAAAATTGGACATTTTGCAAAAAATTGTCCCCAATCAAGAAGATCTGTCAAACTCCTGGAAGAAATTGAAGATTACACTGGCATACATCTTGCAAAAGAGGAGGACCTTGAATCTATATTATCTGTGGATGACGAACCCAATGACGAAACTATCTTTTCTCTTGATATCTATGAAGACCAAGGCAATGATCAGTACCAGATTTCAAAGCCAGTGATAGAAGCCCGAGAAGAGATCAATGCTCTCACAGTCGTTCCCCAAGTAGAACTCAAGGTCTATACGTCCAAATGGGATAAACCAGCTCGAGTTATTGCTTTCATTGACACCGGAGCTGCATCCTCACTTATAAATCCTGCTGTTCTCCTTGAAGATCAATGGGTGCCGCATTTCAAGGATTTCAACACTGCATCAAATGCGATCTTAACTACAACTGTCATTACAAAGCAACCGGTCACGATTGAGTTCTTCCCAACGCTGAAGTACAGAACCAAGCTGCTAGGATCTGATGCCAGCCATGAATATTGGAGTGCTGTTCTATTTGAAGAAAAAGATGGCCAACGGAAAATATGCAGATACGCCAGTGGAAAGTCTAAAGATGCCGAGCAACATTATCATTCCACCTTCAAGGAAATTCTTGCAGTAAAAAATGGAATCAAGAAATTCAATTTCTTCCTTATCCATACAGAATTTCTAGTGGAAATGGATATGAAGGCTTTCCCAAAAATGATCTGNGTTTGGCTTCAGTTTTGCTGGGGAAAATCTTTTTGAGAATTCTTCTGGTCGCAATAGAAAATCTGCGAGAATATTATCCTTTCCTTTCAGGTGCCTGACTTGAAACTTGTATGGAGAAAACCATTGAGCCCACCTGAGAATCTGAGGATTGGGGATAATTTTTGAATTTATTCGGATCATTTTTTGGAAAGCCTTCATATCCATATCTACTAGAAATTCTGTATGGATAAGGAAGAAATTGAATTTCTTGATTCCATTCTTTACTGCAAGAATTTCTTTGAAGGTGGAGTGATAGTGTTGCTCGGCCTCTTTAAAATTTCCACTGGCGTATCCGCATATTTTCCTCTGGCCATCTTTTTCTTCAAATAGAACAGCACTCCAATATTCATGGCTGGCATCAGTTTGCAGTATCTTCTTTCCATCTGAAGGGATGTGGAGAGACTTGACATTTTTACATATTTCCTTTATTTTTTTGACTGCTTCATCCTGTTTCTCTCCCCATAATGGTGCCTTTTTCTTGAGCATCTCTGTGAGTAGTGAAATGTATGTAGAGATATTTAGGATGAAATCTCTTACATAATTTATTACACCCAAGAACTGTTGGATGTGCTTTGTGGTGAGGCTGGTATCCGGAAATTTAAGTAATTCCTGACACATATGCGGTCCTGGACTGTATTCACCTCGGGCAAAATGCATTCCGAGAAAATCAATCTCCTTTTGAGCAAGAACCATCTTTTTTGCTGAGAGCATGATACCGTACTGTGTTACCAATGCCTCAAATTGACGAAGCAAGTTGACATGTTCTTCCAATGTATGACTAAATAACAGGATGTCATCAATGTAAACTAAGGAGGTATGGAGGATGGGTTGGAAGATTTTTATCATGGCTTTTTGGAACAAGGAGGGTGCAGTTTTCAACCCGAAGGGCATGACTTTCCACTGGAAGTGATGATCGGGGATGCGAAATCCCGTTTTGGGTCGTTCTTCAAGGTGGATCCCCAATTGCCAAATCCAGATTTTAAATCAAACTTGGAAAAATATTTGGCCTTGGCTAAGTGGGAGAAAAGAGTGGGTTAATTTGGTATGAGAAATTTATCATCTTGGAGGAAATGGTTTAGCGGCTGGTAATTAATAACTAACCTGAGTTTTCCTCTTGTCTGCTCAGCTCTTTTGTTGACATAAAATACTTCGCATGCCCATTGTGAATCCGACGGCTTTATCAGATCAAATTCCAAAAGTACTTTGCATTCTTTCTTTGTAAGCTGAAGATGATCTGGATTCATGCCTGAATGACTGGCTTTTGTCGGATTGATGCTTTCATTTTTCTTGAAAGGGAGCTTGATAAAAAACTCTTAGTTTTTCCATAATGGGCTTTTCCCATTCTTCATGAAATCCTTGTGGGATTCAACACATGAATGTTCAATGAGATTTTGCTCAATCTCTTTGATTTGTTCGTCATCGGTAATTTGGAATAGCCTTGGAATCTCAGAATAAGGTCTGAACTGCTTTTTAAATGCTATCCCGTTATCCTTGATCTGGAGTTGATGCGCAAGGAAAAGATCTTATTATTGGATTCGACATTTACAGGCAGCTTAAAGATCAACTCCAGATCAAGGCTAACGGGATAGCTTTTAAAAAGCAGTTCAGACCTTACTCTGAGATTCCAAGGCTATTCCAAATCACCGATGACGAACAAATCAAAGAGATTGAGCAAAATCTCATTGAACATTCATGTACTGAATTCCACAAGGATTTTATGAAGAAAGGGAAAAGCCCATTATGGAAAAATCAAGAGTTTTTTATCAAGCTCCCTTTCAAGAAAAAAGAAAGTATCAATCCGACAAAAGCCAGTCATTCAGGCATGAATCTAGATCATCTTCAGCTTACAAAGAAAGAATGCGAAGAACTTTTGGAATTTGATCTGATAGAGCCGTCGGATTCACAATGGGCATGCGAAGTATTTTATGTCAACAAAAGAGCTGAGCAGACAAGAGGAAAACTCAGGTTAGTTATTAATTACCAGCCGCTAAACCAGTTCCTCCAAGATGATAAATTTCCCATACCAAATAAACTCACTCTTTTCTCCCACTTAGCCAAGGCCAAATATTTTTCCAAGTTTGATTTAAAATCTGGATTTTGGCAATTGGGAATCCACCCTGAAGAACGACCTAAAACGGGATTTTGCATCCCCGATCATCACTTCCAGTGGAAAGTCATGCCCTTCGGTTTAAAAACTGCACTCTCCTTGTTCCAAAAAGCCATGATAAAAATCTTCCAACCCATTCTCCATACCTCCTCAGTTTACATTGATGACATCCTGTTATTTAGTCATACATTGGAAGAACATGTCAACTTGCTTCGTCAATGTGAGGCATTGGTAACACAGTACGACATCATGCTCTCAGCAAAAAAGATGGTTCTTGCTCAAAAGGAAATTGATTTTCTAGGAATACATTTTGCCCGAGGTGAATACAGTCCAGGACCGCATATATGTCAGGAATTACTTAAATTTCCGGATACCAGCCTCACAACAAAGCAGATCCAACAGTTCTTGGGTGTAATAAATTATGTAAGAGATTTCATCCCAAATATCTCTATATACATTTCATCGTTCACAGAGATACTCAAGAAAAATGCACCATCATGGGGAGAGAAACAGGATGAAGCAGTCAGAAAAATAAAGGAGATATGTAAAAATGTCAAGTCCCTCTACATCCCTTTAGATGGAAAGAAGATACTGCAAACTGATGCCAGCCATGAATATTGAAGTGCTGTTCTATTTGAAGAAAAAGATGTCCAGCGGAAAATATGCGGATACGCCAGTGGAAAGTTTAAAGATGCCGAGCAACATTATCATTCCACCTTCAAAGAAATTCTTGCAGTAAAGAATGGAATCAAGAAATTCAATTTCTTCCTTATCCATACAGAATTTCTAGTGGAAATGGATATGAAGGCTTTCCCAAAAATGATCTGGATAAATTCAAAAATTATCCCCAATCCTCAGATTCTCAGATGGGCTTAATGGTTTTCTCCATATAAGTTTCAAGTCAAGCACCTGAAAGGAAAAGATAATATTCTCGCAGCTTTTCTTATCGTGACCGGAAGAATTCTCAAAAAGATTTTCCCCAGCAAAACTGAAGCCAAACAGCCACATCTTTATGATTTCAAATACACCGGGAAATAGTTCATTGAAGCCAACAGATCATCCACCGGAACTGTTCAACCTTATGGATCCTTTTGATCCGTCGATTATTATGGAAAGAAGAACTTATTATGAGCTCCAAGTTTTCCGGCAATATGGAGGATCCATTCTCAAACCTTTTGGCGTCAATCCGGAATATCTATTCTGTCATATATTCATAGCTCAAGCTAAGGATTTTCCACAAGAACTATTATGGTTTTTCTGGTACCTATGCCATCAGTATTACATTTTCATAATTTGTGATCCAGGAATCAGGAAGAATTTTGACAAGCTCATCTCTTGAAATTTGTCTGGGTATTTGGGTGCACATGGTATTTCCTTTTGTGGCATCTATGTTTAGGAGAAGAGTATTTTCTCCTCCGGGAAGACAGAGATCCATGGCGTAATTTTGGACTCGCCATGCCATTTGGTGGTGAAGGGTAGCTTGTATGGAATCTTTGGCTTGAGGGACTCCTTGGATTTGGACTTGGATTTTAAGAGCTACGGTTAAGTAGGGATCATAGAGAGACATGTTGAAGTTTGGAAAGATTGTTATGAAAACAGTCCTGGCATTCAAGGTGACTTCGGCAGTACCCAAGTTTGCATGTTAGTACTCCAAATATCTGGTATCGAGAAGAGAAAGTCGAGCTACCACCGGCTGACCTTTTCTTCCATGATAGGTTAGAGCAATTCGGATAGCACCAAAATGGATATGGGTAAACCACAATCACATTGTTCTTTTGTTTAAGTCAACCAAGAAAGTATTTCCTTCTTCTTCGACTCTAGAACGCCATGAATCAACAGGGAAGACCTTCAAAGTTATTTGAAAAACTATAAGTTAGCATATTATGTTAAATTATCGTTAAAATAATAAACTAAAGTAAGAAAATAATACTTACATTTAAAGTTGTAACGACCCAACGGTCGTTTTGAGTGTTGTATCCCCGTTCCCCCATAACTGCTTATTCTATGCTCAATTGTTGGGACCTGTCGGGGTAGTTGGTTTGGTTCCGGGGATGTTTCGGAGTGAGTTGAGACACTTAGTCTCAAGGTTGGGAGCTTAAGTTTAAAAGGTTGATCGAATATTGACTTATGTATAAATGGCTTCGTAATGGAGTTTTGATGGTTCCGATAGCTCCGTTCAGTGATTCTGGATTTAGGGATGTGTCCTGATTTGGAGGTCCGTAGTTGATTTTGACTTAAAATGGCAAAAGTTAGAAAATTAGAAGCTTTAGAAATTGAAAAGTTTGACCGAGATTTAACTTTGTGGTTATCGAGCTCGGATTTTGCTTTCGGGAGTTGGAATAGGTTTGTTGTGTCATTTATAACTTGAGTTCATTAGGCTTGAATTGAGGTGTGATTCGTCTTTTTTGATGTTGTTTGATGTGATTTGAGGCCTCGACTAAGTTTGTATGATGTTTTAAAACTTGTTAGTATGTTTGGTTGAGCTCCCAGGGACCTCGGGTGGATTTCGGATGGCTAATGGATTGAGATTTAGACTTAGATAATAGCTGATGTTACAAGTCTAATTTCCTTATCCGCGATCGTGTAGGAAAGTCCGCGATCGTGTAGGCTTATTTTGGCAGCTGGAATTTTGTGCTATGTGGTGGCGTGGGAAGGTCCGTGATCGCGAAGCCTTGGTCATTCAGTGCATCGCGAACGCATAGGTTAAGTCACATTCGCGTAAAGGAAAGGAAGGAGCTGGGGATTTCACGCATTGTTCTATGCGAATGCGTGTGTGTCTGCGATCGCTTAGGAAGGAAAGGAAGGAGCTGGGGATTTCACGAGTTGTTCTATGCCAGCGCGCGTGTCTGTCCGTGATCACGTAGGTCCGGGAAGCCTATGCCTCGTGTTCGAGTGGGTGTTTATGCGATCGCGTAGAATTAATTTCTGGGGAAACTGAGTTTCTACTTCGCGATCGCGAAGCTTTTCCCACTATCGCGAAGAAGGGACATCTGGGCTGAATTTAAAGTCTAAAAAATAAGGGTTTGAGTTTATTTCACAGTTTGATTTTGGGAGCTCGGATTGAGGCGACTCTTGGTGAGATTTTCAAGGGAGTGATTGGGGTAAGTGATTCTTACTTGGTTTTGGTTAATTACATGAATATATATATTTGATTTCATCATTTAATTAGTGATTTGGGTTGAAAAAATTAGGAAAAATAGAGAAAATTTCTTCGGCTGAATTTTGGGGATTTGAGTGAGATTTGGTGTCGAATTTGGGTAATTTTTGTATAGTTGGACTCGTGGTTGAATGGATGTTCGTATTTTGAAACTTTCATCGAATTCTAAGATGTGGGCCCGGGGGTTGACTTTTGAGTTGACCTTCATATGGAATTGATTCTTATAGCTTGAGTTGATTATATCGAATTGTTTGTGGCTAGTTTCGAGGCATTCGGAAGCCGATTCACGAGGCAAGGGATTGTATGAGTAAAGATTTACACAATTTGAGGTAAGTAACACTTCTAAACTTGGTTCTGAGGGTATGAATCGCTAAAATTACGTGCTATGTGATTGGTACTGAGATAAACGCATGCTAGGTGACGGGAGTGTGGGCGTGCAGCGTAGTAATTGTGATTCAGTCGATTCTATGGAACTGTGTATCTATCTTATCTGAATATTATTACTTTACTCCAGGTGTTAGGGCACTTGAGCTGTGACTTATGTTAGAAATCATGTTCAAACTATGTACTGGTACTATTGAGACCCACAATTTTCGTTCTTTGCTGTTCAGTTATTTGCTTAATTGCAATTATGTACTCAGTCGCATTTATCATTGCATATCGTATCTTAGTCTCTGTTATCATACATTGTCACATCATGTATCATTGATTTAGGCTGCTTAGCATGAGTGTTATGAGCCTGAGAGGCTGGAGAGATTGATAACTGAGTGAAGCCGAGGGTCCATTTGTGAGTAATATTTATGGGATCGGGTTGCATGCCGTAGCAGGCATTATTGACTCATAATGGGATCGGAATGCATGCCACAGCAGGTATTATTGATTCACGATGGGATTGGGCTACGTGCCGCAATAGGATTTATTAGCGCTTGGGCTGGATCTACCCCTTCAGAGTCTGCACACCCACAGTGAGCGCAGTTGCTATTGATTCATGATGGGATAGGGCTACACGCTGCAGCGGGTACAGTACAGTGTTAAGTGTGATGAGTGACAGTTGAGACAGTTAGGTTGAGTACTCTGAGTGTGAGAGTACGCGAGGCTTCCATTATAGTGCATCACATACGATATGCATATTGGCATGTAGATATAGAGATGTCATATTCCTCATATCATTCAGACTTGACATATTTTATCTGTTTTGAGTTTAACTGCTAAACCTGGAAGCATGTCTACATTCTTGTAGTGGTACCTGCAGATTTTGAGTTTCTCTGAGATATTATTGTCATATGTTCTATAAATTTCTATACTGTTAAATTCTGTAATTTGGGGCGTATTGTTCGGAATCATCACTGCTTTCAGTCCAAAGGTTGGACTTGTTACTTATTGAGTTGGTTGTACTCATGCTACACCCTATACTTCTTGGGAAAATCTAGGTATTTTCGGGCACGGTGGTTGCTGATCTCGAAGTTTCAGCTGTTCGAATATTATCGAGGTAGCTACCTTGGCGTCCGCAGACCTTAACTCTCCTCCCCTATCTCTCAGTTTTACTTATTCTGTTTTATTTTCTTAGACAGTGTATCAGACTATATTATTGTATAGATGCTCATGTACTCAATGACGCCCGGATTTTGGGAAATTCTATATTGAGCTGCGACGTTTTCATCTAGTTTTATGAGACTTTTACTTACTTAAGATTATTTCTGTAAATTTTAAATTTGAAGACGTTGGTATGTGTGAGTTGTTGGCTTGCCTAATATCATGATAGGCGCCATCACGGCACTTGGGATTTTGGGTCGTGACAAGTTGGTATCAGAGCCTAGGTTACATAGGTCTCACGAGTCATGAACAGGTTTAGTAGACTCTTGCGAATCGGTACAGAGACATCTATACTTATCTTCGAGAGGTTGCCGAACCCTTAGGAAAACTTCACATTCTTGTATTCTTGTCGTGCAAATTTGTTGATTGCAGGAACTAAACTTCTATTATTCTATTCTCTCACAGATGGTGAGGAAACGTGCTAAAAGATCAGGCGGACGGCCACCAGTACCACCAGCTAGGGCCACAAGAGGCCGAGGCCGCGGTAAAGGTCAAGGGACAGCTCGTACAGCAGCTTGAGCAACACCTGTAGACCCACCAGTTGCTCCAGCTTAGGAGCGGGTTCCAGATATGGTTGAGCCGGTGAGACCAGCTCAGGCACCAGCTGTGCCTACTGTGATTCCAGGCCTTCAGGAGGCTTTAGCCCAGATATTGACCGTTTGCACTAGCCTTGCTCAGGCAGTTTCTGTTCAGGCCGCGCCAGCTACTTCTCAGGCCGGGAGAGGTACACATACTCTCGTCACCCGTACTCCAAAATAGGCAGTGTAGGGACTTATGACACCGGGGGTACTACCAACCCAACCGGTTGCAGTTGCTCAGTCCCAGGTGGGCCCCGTCATGAGTGAAGGGCAGTAGAAGAAACTACAGAGATTTCAGAGGCTCCAACCTCCATCCTTCAGTAGGGCTGAATCAGAAGATGCTCAGGACTTCTTGGATAGGTGCCAGCGGATTCTTCGCACGACGGGTATTCTGGAGACTAGTGGAGTCTCCTTTATTACTTTTCAGCTATCAAGAGTTTCCTTAAGATTATGTGAGGCCTATGAGAGGAGCATGCCAGTCGGTGCTGCACTAGTTTTATGGCATGAGTTATCTGTTCTCTTCTTGGATAAGTTTGTGCCACAGACCTGTAGGGAGGAGTTGCTTAGGCAGTTCGAGCAGCTACACAAGGATGACATTTTTGTGACCCTGTATGAGATGAGGTTTTCAGAGTTGGCTCGTTACGCAGTTTGGTTGGTTCCCACTAAGAGGGAGAGATTAGGAGGTTTATTGATGGCCTCAACTATCAGCTGCTTTTTGTTATGACTCAGGAGAGTGTATCAGGTGCTAGGTTTAATGAGGTGGTTGATATTGCTTTCGGCATCTGGAGTTGGTTTGTAGTCAGGAGCGTGAGGAGAGGGAGGCCAAGAGGCCTCATAGTTCGGGTGGTTTCATTGGTGTTCCCTCTGGGGGTCAGTTCTATCACAATAGATGTCGTCCTTATAGGCCCGCTCAGATGGCTCGTCCAGTTCATCGTGGCGCATCAGCTACCCATGGTTCATACAGTGCTCGACCGGGTTAGTCATCTCACAGTGCACTCCCAGCTCAAAGTTCATCTCGTGCTCCTTCAGTTCAGGGTTCATCTGCACCAGGTTCCTCTGGTAGTTATTCTTGTTCTCGGGGTCTGCTCCAGTACTTGCTGCCATTTTTTGAAAGGGGTTGTTTTGAGTGTGGAGAGTTGGGTCACGTGAAGAGGCATTATCCCCCCTTTTAGGAGGTCCAGTTCAGCAGAGGAGTCAAGCTGCGACTTCCATACCAGTTACTTCACCACGCTCAGCCAGCTTGGTGTGGGCTCAGGCAACCAGGGGCCACCCTAGAGGGGAAGGCCGATCAGGTGGCGGTCAAGCTCGATTCTATGCTACTTCTGCAAGGCCAGAGGTTGTTGCTTCAGACACAGTGATCACATGTATTGTCTCAGTATGCCACAATGATGCTTCTATATTATTTGACCTTTGTTCCACTTATTCGTATGTATCATCATATTTTGCTCGTTATTTGGATATGCCCCGTGAGTCCTTAATTTCATCTAATCATGTATCTACGCTAGTGGGCGACACTATTGTTGTGGGCCGTATATATTTGTCGTGTGTAGTGACTATTGGGGGATTGGAGACTAGAGTTGATCTCTTATTGCTTAGTATGGTCGATTTCGACGTGATTTTGGGTATGGATTGGTTGTCTCCATGTCATGCTATTCTGGATTGTCACGCTAAGATCGTATCGTTGGTGATACCGAGGTTGCCAACGATCAAGTGGAGAGGTTCTCTAGATTATGTTTCCAGTAGGGTGGTTTCATATTTGAAGGAGCAACGGATGGTTGGGAAGGAGTGTCTGTCATATTTGGACTTTGTCAGGGCTGTTGGTGCTGATACCCCTACTGTTGATTCTGTTTCAGTGGTGCGAAACTTTCCGAATATGTTTCTCGTAGACCTGCTGGGCATGCCACCCTACAGGAATATTGACTTAGTGCCGGGCACTCAGCCCATTCTATTCCTCCGTATTGTATGACACCAGCTGAGTTGAAGGAATTGAAAGAGCAGCTTCAAGAACTTCTTGATAATGGGTTTACTAGGCCTAGTGTGTCGCCTTGGGGTGCACCAATTCTGTTTGTGAAGAGGAAGGATGGTACTATGCCGATGTGCATCGACTATAGGCAGTTGAACAGAGTTACAATCAAGAACAAGTATCCTTTGTCGTGCATTGATGATTTATTTGAGCAGTTTCAGGGAGCGAGGGTGTTTTCTAAGATTGATTTGAGGTCTGGGTATCACCAGTTGAAGATTCGGGACTCAAACATTCTGAAAACGGCATTCAGGACCCGTTATGGTCACTATAAGTTCCTAGTGATGTCTTTTGGGCTGACCAACGCCCCAGCAGCATTCATGCATCTGATGAATAGTGTATTTCAACAATATCTTGATTCGTTTTTCATAGTATTCGTTGATGATATCCTATTGTACTCACGTAGCTAGGAAGACCATGCTCAGCCTTTAAGAATTGTACTACAGCGGCTGAAGGGGGAGAAGCTTTATGCCAAGTTCTCCATGTATGAGTTTTGGCTTAGTTCGGTGGCGTTCTTAGGGCACGTGGTTTCAAGTGAAGGAATTAAGGTGGATCCAAAGAAGATAGAGGCGGTTCAGAATTGGCCCTGATAGTCTTCAGCTACTGAGATTCGGAGCTTTCTCGGCTTGACTGGATATTATCGTCGCATCGTGAAGGGTTTCTCGTCTATTGAAGCGCCTTTGACCAAATTGACCCAGAAGGGTGCTCCATTTAGGTAGTCGGATGAGTGTGACGAGAGCTTTTAGAAGATCAAGACTGCTTTGACCACAACTCCAGTTCTAGTTTTGCCTTCAGCGTCAGGCTCTTATATAGTGTATTGTAATTCTTCTCAAATTGGTATTGGTTGTGTATTGATGCAGGAGGGTAGAGTGATTGCTTATGCTTCATGCCAGTTGAAGCCCCATGAGAAGAACTACCATGTTCATGATTTTGAGTTGGCAGCCATCGTTCATACATTGAAGAAAATTTGGAGGCATTATCTCTATAGTGTTTCTTGTGAGTTATTTACGGATCATCAGAGTTTCCAGCACTTGTTCAAACAAAATGATCTAAATTTGAGACAGCGTAGATGGTTGGAGCTGCTAAAGGACTATGATATTACCATTCTATATCATCCCGGGAAGGCCGATGTGGTGGCCGATGCCTTGAGTAGAAAGGCGGTGAGTATGGGTAGCCTTGCATTTATTCATGTTGGTGAGAGACCGCTTGCAGATGATGTTTAGGCCTTGGCAAATCAGTTCATGAGATTAGATATTTCGGAGCCTTGTCGGGTTCTAGCTTGTGTGGTTTCTCGGTCTTCCTTATATGACCGCATCAGAGAGCGCCGGTATGATGATCCTATTTGCTTGTCCTTAAGGACATGGTTCGGCACGATAATGCTAAGTAGGTTACTATTGGGTATGATGGGGTTTTGAGGATGCAAGGTCGGATTTGTGTGCCTAATGTAGACGGGCTACGTGAGTTAATTCTTGAGGAGGCCCACAGTTCGCATATTCCATTCATCCGGGTGCCGCAAAGATATACCAGGACTTGAGGCAGCACTATTGGTGGAGGAGGATGAAGAAGGGTATAGTGGGGTTTATAGCTCGATGCCTAAACTGTCAGTAGATGAAGTACGAGCATCAAAGACCGGGCGGATTGCTTCACAGGCTTGAGACTTTCGAGTAGAATTAGGAGCGTATCACCAGGGATTTCATAGTTGAGCTCCCACAGACTTCGAGGCAGTTTGATGCTATTCGGTGATTCTGGACCGCTTGACCAAGTCCGCGCATTTTATTCCAGTTGGGACTACTTATTATTCAGAATGGTTGGCTGAGATCTATATCCGCGAGATTGTTCCCTATCACGGTGTGCCGCTGTTCATTATTTCAGATCGAGGCACATAGTTTATATCGTAGTTTTGGAGGGCAGCAGCGAGAGTTAGGCACACAGGTTGAGTTGAGTACAGCATTCCACCCTCAGACGGACGAACAGTCTGAGCACACTATTCAGATACTGGAGGATATGCTACGCGCTTGTGTCATAGATTTCAGGGGTTCTAGGGATCAGTTTCTGCCGCTCGTAAAGTTTACCTACAACAACAACAACCAATCAAGTATTCAGATGGCTCCATATGAGGCTTTGTATGGGATGGTGTCAATCTCCGATGGGATGGTTTAAGCCGGGTGAGGCTAGGCTGTTGGGTACTGACTTGGTTCAAGATGCGTTAGATAAGGTTAAGTTGATTCAGGATCAACTTTGCACGACGGTCTAGAAAGAAGAGCAACGCCGATCGGAAGGTTTGTATGTTGCTTACATGGTTGGGGAGAAGGTACTACTCAGAGTTTCACTCATGAAGGGTGTTACGAGGTTCGGGAAGAAGGGAAAGTTGAGCCCTTGGTACATAGGACCATTTGAGGCGCTTCAGAGGATTGGAGAGATAGCTTACAAGCTTGCCTTGCCGCGCAGTCTGTCGAGTGTTCATCTAGTGTTTCATGTTTCTATGCTCCAGAAGTATGTCGGCGATTCGTCTCATGTTTTGGACTTCATCACGGTTCAGTTGGATGGTGATTTGACTTATGATGTGGAGCCGATGGCTATTTTGGATCGGCTGGTTCGAAAGTTGAGGTCAAAGATCATAGCTTCAGTGAAGGTGCAGTGGAGAGGTTAGCCAGTCGAGTAGGCTACTTGGGAGACCAAGCGGGAGATGCGGAGCAGATATCCATGCCTATTTGAGACTCCGGATATGTTTCTAGACTCGTTCGAGGACGAACCTTTGGTTTAGAGGGGAGGATAAAATGACCCCGCCAGTCATTTTGAGTGTTGTAGCCTCATTCTCCCATTTACTGCTTATTTTATGCTCAATTGTTGGTATGTGACTTGCCGGGGTAGTTGGTTTGGTTCCGGAGATGTTTCGGAATGAGTTGAGACACTTAGTCTCAAGGTTGGAAGCTTAAGTTGAAAAGGTTGACCGGATGTTGTCTTATGTATAAATGGCTCCGGAGTAGGGTTTTGATTATTCCTATAGCTCTGTTGGGTTATTTTGGACTTAGGGGTGTGTCCGGATAGTGATTTGGAGATCGGCAGTTGATTTTGGCTTGAAATGACTAAAGTTGGAAAATTAGAAGTTTTAGAAATTGAGAAGTTTGACCAGAGTTGACTTTGTGGTTACCGAGCTCAGATTTTGGTTTCGGAAGTTGGAATAGGTCTATTGTGTCATTTATGACTTGTGTGCAAAATTTGAGTTCAATCGGACTTCATTTGATAGGTTTCGGCATCGAATGTAGAAGTTAGGAGTTCATAAGTTCATTAGGCTTGAATTAGGGGTGTGATTCGTGTTTTTGATGTTGTTTGATGTGATTTAAGGCCTCGACTAAGTTCGTATGATATTTTAGGACTTGTTGGTATTTGGTTTAGGTCCCGGGGTCTTCAGATGGATTTCAGATGGCTAACGGATTTGGACTTAGATAATAGCTGATGTTGCAGGTCTAGTTTCCTTATACGCGACCGCGTGGGAAGGTCCGCGATCACGTAGGCTTATTTTGGGCAGCTGGGATTTTGTGCTATGTAGTTGTATAGGAAGGTTCGCGATCGCGAAGCTTTGGTCATCAGTGCATCGCGAACGTGTGGGTTAAGTCGTGCTCGCGTAGAGGAAAGGAAGGAGCTGGGGATTTCACGCGTTGTTCTATGCGAACGCGTGTGTTTGTCCGCGATCGTGTAGGTTATGCATCGCGTTCGCGTGGGTGTTTATGCAATCGAGTAGAGTTATGTTTTGGGGTAGCTAAGTTTGTGCTTCATGATCGCGAAGCTTTTCGCGCGATTGCGAAGAAGGGACTTCTGGGCAGAATTTAAAGTCTCAAACACGAGGGTTTGAGTTTATTTCACAATTTCATTTTGGGAGCTCGGATTGAGGCAATTCTTGGAGAGATTTTCAAGGGAGTGATTGGGTTAAGTGATTCTTACTTGGTTTTGGTTAAATTACACGAATATATCTTTGATTTCATCATTTAATTAGTGATTTGGGTTGAAAAGTTTGAGAAAAATGGAAAAAACTTTTTAGACCGAATTTTGGGGATTTGAGCGAGATTTTGGTGTCGGATTTGAGTAATTTTGGTATGGTTGGAATCGTAGTTGAATGGACGTTCGGATTTTATAACTTTTATCAAATTTCTAGGGGGGTTGACTTTTGAGTTGACTTTTTGACTTTTGATTAAGAACTTAGCATTTTCATATGGAATTGATTCCTATAGCTTGAGTTGGTTGTATCGAATTATTTTTGGCTAGATTCGAGGCATTCAGAGGCTGATTTGTGAGGCATAGAGATTTTCACGGTCTGAGGTAAGTAACACTTCTAAACTTGGTTCTGAGTGTATGAATTCCTGAAATTACGTGCTATGTGATTGGTGTTGAGGCGACGTGTATGTTAAGTGACGGGCATGTGGGCGTGCACCGTAGTAATTGTGATTCAGTCGATTCTATGGAACTGTGTAGCTATCTTATTTGAATATTATTACTGTACTCCAGGTGTTAGGGCACTAGAGCTGTGATTTATGTTAGAAATAATGTTCAGGCTATGTGCTGGTACTATTAGGAGCCACAATGGTCGTTCTTTGTTGTTCAGTTATTTGTTTAATTGCAATTATGTGCTCCGTCGCATTCATCATTGCATATCGTATCTTAGTCTCTGTTATCATACATTGTCACATCATGTACCATTGATTTGGGCTGCTTAGCATGAGTATTGTGAGATCGGGAGACTGGAGAGATTGATGATTGAGTGATGCCGACGGCCCGTTTGTGGGTGATATTTATGGGATCGGACTGCACACCGCAGCGGGCATTATTGACTCATAATGGGATCGGAATGCATGCCACGACAGGTATTATTGATTCACGATGGGATCGGGCTACGTGCCGCAATAGGATTTATTAGCGCTTGGGCTGGATCTACCCCTTCAGAGTCTGCACACCCACAGTGAGCGCAGTTGCTATTGATTCATGATGGGATAGGGCTACACGCCGCAGCGGGTACAGTACAGTGTTAAGTGTGATGAGTGACAGTTGAGACAGTTAGGTTGAGTACTCTGAGTGTGAGAGTACGCGAGGCTTCCATTATAGTGCATCACATACGATATGCATATTGGCATGTAGATATAGAGATGTCATATTCCTCATATCATTCAGACTTGACATATTTTATCTGTTTTGAGTTTAACTGTTAAACCTGGAAGCATGTCTACATTCTTGTAGTGGTACCTGCAGATTTTGAGTTTCTCTGAGATATTATTGTCATATGTTCTATAAATTTCTGTACTGTTAAATTCTGTAATTTGGGGCGTATTGTTCGGAATCATCACTGCTTTCAGTCCAAAGGTTGGACTTGTTACTTATTGAGTTGGTTGTACTCATGCTACACCCTATACTTCTTGGGAAAATCTAGGTATTTTCGGGCACGGTGGTTGCTGATCTCGAAGTTTCAGCTGTTCGAAGATTATCGAGGTAGCTACCTTGGCGTCCGCAGACCTTAACTCTCCTCCCCTATCTCTCAGTTTTACTTATTCTGTTTTATTTTCTTAGACAGTGTATCAGACTATATTATTGTATAGATGCTCATGTACTCAATGACGCCCGGATTTTGGAAAATTCTGTATTGAGCTGCAACGTTTTCATCTAGTTTTATGAGACTTTTACTTACTTAAGATTATTTTTGTAAATTTTAAATTTGAAGACGTTGGTATGTGTGAGTTGTCGGCTTGCCTAGTATCATGATAGGCGCCATCACAACACTTGGGATTTTGGGTCGTGAAAAAGTAAAAGCTAAATCTATCTTTTTCTTCAATTCCCCTTCTACCCAACATGAAATATCATAAAAAGTTCTTTCCGCTTCATTTCTTCTTTCATAAAACTAACGTTGTAGCTTCACTTTGATAAAATCCATCATTCTCAATATAGGCAGTTCCCTTGCTTCTAATAGCACATTGACTCAACTATGTTTGTTGTAATCATGTCATATCTTCGTCGTGGACAACAAGAACGCGCCCACCATTCCGGTGGTTCTTCCATCAAGTAGTCAAAAGTTTTCTTATCAACTTTTGTTATCTCTGACATATAGAGATCAAATTCTTTGCGCCTGTAGACTCTTGCAGCACTTTGAAAAAGTTTTATGACCTCACTTTTCTTTCCTTCGCTTTAGGTTCTGCTCCAAATGATAGATACAAATCTCATGGTGGCTTTCAGGATATACCTTTGCGATGCCATGTGCAATGGATTGGTGCTTATCTGATAAAAAAATTAAATTGTCACGGCTCCCAATTGCATTGTGAAGCTTACTAAAGTACCACTCATATGAGTTGTTATTTTCAGATTCAACAATCCAAAAGGCAAGTGGGAATATTTGGTTATTTGCATCCTTTGAAACTGAAATTATTAAAACACCACGATATTTTGACTTCAAAAAAGTTGTATCAACAACAATCACCGGTCTACATGATTCCAACTCGCTCTTGATGATCTATATGCATAAAACATATAAAGAAACCTGAAAAAATAAACCAAAATTCAGTACTACTACAAAAATTTAGGACTGCATGTAAATTTCAGGATAAAGAGTCCTTAACATTTAGACTGCACACATGAAGTTAACGACAAGATGTCCTAAAGTTTAACAACAGAAGGTGTAAATACATGACATTTTGTCCGTAACATTTAGACTACACACATGAAGTTAAGAACAAGATGTCCTAAAGTTTAAAAACAGAAGGTGCAAATACAAGACACTTTGTCCTTAACATTTACACTGCACACATGAAGTTAAAGACATGATGTCCTAAAGTTTAAAACAGAAGGTGCAAATGCAGGACACTTTGTCCTTAACATTTACACTGCACACATGATCTCCTAAAGTTTAAAAACAGAATGTGCAAATACAAGACACTTTGTTCTTAACATTTACACTGCACACATGAAGTTAAGGACAAGATGTCCTAAAGTTTAAAAACAAAAGGTGCTAATTCAGGATATTTTATCCTTAATATTTACACAGCACTCATGAAGCTAAGGACATTAAAGTTTAAAAACATAAGGTGCTAATTCGGGACATTTTATCCTTAATATTTGTACAACACTCATGAAGTTAAGGACACCATGTCCTTAATATTTACACAACATTCATGAAGTTAAGGACAGCATGTCCTTAATATTTATACTGCATACATGAAGTTAAGGACACCATGTCCTTAATATTTTACACTGCAAACATGAAGTTAAGGACACCATGTCTTTAATATTTTACACTGCACACATGAAGTTAAGGACACTATGTGCTTAACATTTATACTGCACACATGAAGTTAAGGACGGGATGTCCTAAAGTTTAAAACAGAAGGTGTTAATTCAGGACACTTTGTCCTTAATATTTAGTTGCAGTACTTTATATATACATAACATATGAAATGACTAATAAACTCTTTTTGATTGTTTACCTATTGTTGTCATTTGTCTTTATGTTAATGTATATTCACGGGTTTTTACTTTTCATCATGTACAAGTATGAAGATATTCATAGTTCTCTTCAGGAGTTCCTTTTATCAAAGCTGAAGCATGTTGAATAGCACGCCACGCCTTGTGATACCCAATGTCTAGTCCATGTAATATTTGCATTTCTGCCATGGCAAAGGCTGGTGTAACTTCAAACCTTGGGTCTCGAACATTGTCAATAATGTAACCACTAATCAACTTTGAAGTTGCATGCCTTTGATCAGCTTTCATTGTGTTAACTGAGTAGTCATGACTTTTCTTAACCTTTACTATCTTGAATAGTGTTGAATTTTTAATTCTGAAAGCATGCACACACCACTCGCACTTTTCATCATTGCATTTCAAAGAATCTTATTGAACTTGATCTAACAACCTTGAATTCAAAATGCCCTTTTATTGCTGTATTCGAAAAATAGTTAATTCTGCTCTTCTTTTTGTCAAATATTGACCCCACTTTTATTTCGTCCAACGAAGCATTTTCTCTTAGTAGTGTAGTTGGGGATTCTTTTCGTTTCGACTTTGACCTTCGTCTAGTTAGTTGAGTAGAGGATTTTTCAGCAACTTCTTCAATTACTGGTGCACTCTCTAAGACTTGAATACCCAAAGCTTGTTGGTTGTCAATCTCTATAATGCTTTGTCCTTCCATTTGAATAGAATTGAATATTTGAAGCACCTATTCAATTATTGGTTCAGGTTTGACCACATCTATTTCCATTATCTGTTGGCATTCATCTTGATTGTTTTTGTTGAGTTTCTATGTTGACATGTTCAAAGGTACTTGTAGAGCCAAAAACTCTTTCCGTAACATCAACAATGAAACGACAACCCTTGAAGAGTGAATGACTTTTTAGTAACTCTACATGTTTGAAGATCTAAATCTTTGGATACAAGCATTTCCTTGCTTGTTCCCAGGTTGATATCAAACTATATCATTGCTTCAAAACTTGTCTCTATCCAATTTAATAACTTCAATGACCTGGTTGACGAAATCTTCAAATCGAATTGCCTCAGGTACCGAAACAAGCTTTGTTTGATGATCCGGATACTTATAGTCTACGGTCCATTTTCCATTGAAAGCAACAATAATACATATTGTATCCATCCTGCAAGTCAAGAAAAGGGAAAATTCAGGACACTTTGTCCTTAACATTTTACACTGCACACATGAAGTTAAGGACAAGATGTCCTAAAGTTAATCGATAGAAGGTGTAAATACAGGACATTTTGTCCTAAATATTTAGACAGCAACCATGAAATTAAGGAACGATGTCCTAAAGTTAATCAATAGAAGGTGCAAATACACGACACTTTGTCCTTAATATTTACACAACAGTCATGAAGTTAAGGACACGATGTCCTAAACTTTATCAATACAAGGTGCTAATCGAGGACACTTTATCCTTAATATTTACACAACAGTCATGAAGTCAAGGACATGATGTCCTAAACTTTATCAATACAAGGTGCAAATATATGACACTTTATCCTTAATATTTACACAACAGTCATGAAGTTAAGGATACGATGTCCTAAACTTTATCAATTCAAGGTGCTAATTCAAGACACTTTGTCCTTAATATTTTACACATCAGTCATGAAGTTAAGGATAAAATATTCTAAACTTTATCAATACAAGGTGCTAATTGAGTAAACTTTATCCTTAATATTTACACAGCAGTCATGAAGTTAAGGACACGATGTCCTAAACTTTATCAACACAAGGTGCTAATTGAGGACACTTTGTCCTTAATATTTAGGACATGATTTCTGAAAGTTTTAACACGATGTCCCTACTTTTTATCCTCTATACTTTGTTTACTCCATGAAAATGCAATCCAAAAAAGGAAAATAAAAAAATCAAATCCCTTGCATCTTATTCTCCAACAACCAAATAAAAATCCACACAAACACAAAAGCATATAGAGATATCTTAAATTTTAGAACTTACTGTAATTTTATGGTGAAATTTGGAGGAGAAAGTTGAATTCTCTAGTTTGAAAAATAAGAAGAAAGGAGGAGAAAACCTTATGTAATTTGGACGAAGCTACAACGAGGGACGGTTTATGGAGCTGAACTCTGCACGTACATAAACTGAGCGAAGGTTTAAGCAAAAATATTATAAGTCTAGCACAGGGATATTTCCGTTCGGGGGGTAAAAGTTTATTAAAGCAGTGGCTGACGAGTAAATGCATTTTAAACAATGGCTTAAAAGTAAATACAACTCTTATTAGTGGCTAACTGTGCACTTCCCCTATAAAAAAACGCCAATAGCCTAAAAGAGTTGGGCCGTTGTTTTTAGTCCAACTTTCAAGAATTATGTTGATTTATCTTTTTGAGAAAATCAAGTTTCTAAGAATTGATCTTCTTTAAATAGGGCCCAATTCAATCTAAGAATTGATTTTCTTTAAATAGGCCAATTCAATTTCTAAGAATTTCTAAGAAGTCTACCAATTCAATTTCCATGCAATAATCTAAAGTTGAGAAAAGACATAAGTTACACACTCTAATTTTGCGGGTGACCTCTTACCCGTTTAATATTGTTCGAAGTGAAATGTGTACCACCTTATAATATACAAAACCAATTTCAAGGGCGATCGGTTAAATTTCAACGAATTTCTTTTTCTTCTTTCTTTTTCCTCTTTCATACCTTAATTAATTCTATTTTATCTAAATTAAAAAAAAAATCTCTATAGTCCTCTATTTACCCACCCCCTCATTGATGTTCAATTGAACCAGAATTAAACTTTAATTTCCTACAATTCTGTATTTTCTTTCTTTGTAAATTCGACCACAACTGCAATGGTCAACAAATCAGAATCGAAGAAAAGCGATTTCTGTAGTACTCGCTTTATAAAACTTTGAGACATATGAAAAATATAACGAATATGAACAAAAGCAAGTAGTTTCACAAGAAAATATATTTAAAATTTCTTCAATTATAGTTTTCCTTCTCCCCTAAAGCTATAAAAACAAGCACAGCCTGACTTTGAGACATGATTGACTTACATGAAAAAGAAAGAAAAATAAAAAAAATAAAATTGGGATATATTTTAGGATGCCAAAATAAGAGGAAAATAATTTACATATAGGAAATACAATCGAAACCTAGAAAAACTTTTCAAAGATACATTTGAAGATGCTGAATATCATATATTTTGTAAATTCGTTAATTTGCATAACACCAACAATGTTATGAGCTCAAAGAGCAAATAATTCGCAATTAGTTGCAAAGCAAAGGCGAAAAAGCTCAAGTGATTTTTCCTTGATTACTGTCAGGCCAGGAAAGATAACTGCATAACCTAGGAATACAACTTCATAAGAGCGAGAAAGTACGGGGATAGAAAGAATCACACGATTCTCTATCGTGATAGAAGCAAAAGTAGAATAGGAGTTCACATGTTCCCAACAGTAATTACTAAAATGGGCATGCATTTTGGTTAGTGGTCCGAAACTATGCTTAATTACTCAATCTTTAATTCATGATCCGGGTAAGTTAATTTGGGTCCAGCTCGGTTTGGAGTATTAAAGCAATTTATAATTATGTAAGATAGTGATTATTTAATTCATTTATTACGATGATAACATTTTGGAGCAATACTTTATTATCAATGCTAGTAATTTGATTTGGTATATTGATTGACCAAGCAATTATCACGCTTGTGAAATTAATTCAATTGAAAGTTCTGATTAAATAAGCAAGAGATGTATGTAAGTGGACTTTAGACCATAAACTGTGTATTAGTAACTGCCAACTGTTGTACTTTTGGTGCAATATCAAAATAAATTAATTGAGATGTTGCAAATTATTTTAATAAAGTACAATTAATTTCGAGTAAAATAGATCAAGTAGTGATAGTTGAGGGATTAATTAATGCCACTTCATTTACTCACTAATAAATGGTTAACATGAGCATGATACTTCGTTTTTCACAAATTAATAAGAAGTAAAATAGTGTTTTCCTAACCATTTAAACTTGAAATTTTAAAAAGATCCCATTTTTTTTTTGGGCGAGAGATATTTTCCAGGTTTCAACATCATGCTAAAAGCCAAAAGGTTAAGGAACCAAAGATAGGCACTTTCTATACTTTCCGATAAATTTAAATTACATACATTAATAACTTTAAGATTCGTGTAATTTAACTTGTTATATCAAGTTATTTTTTAATTAGTCACTAATAATATTAAATATAATTTGTTTAAATGACTTAATATTTTTTATGCTCTCTCAATATATATATTTCTACAACCTTTTAATGTATTTTAGATTAAATTGTAAAATAAAAAATTATACTATATTTAATTGCTCGATCAAAAATATTTACCGTCCTAACCAATATACATATGTTAAAACTAATTATATTACTTTCAGTTATATTTTTAGACGAACGGCTTTTAAGTTAATTTCTCGTTGTGAAATAATATCAAAGTTTTAGTTAATTGTGTAAATTATTTCTCATTGTGAAATAAAAAAGAACCAAAGAGAAAGGAAAAGAAAAACCAACTGTATATTCTACCATTACCAGTAAATTACATAAAATATATTGTGAGATCGTGCAAAAGCCAGCATTTCCTTTGTTCAAATTGTCAGAGAGAGAAAGAGAGAGGTAACAGTGTAGACTATGAGAAGCAAAGCCTTCAAACAACACAACTGCTGGGAAGAACCGATCGATTAGACTTTTACTTTTTCAGGTTTTATCCTTTTCTACTACTACTTATTTTCTCAAGTTATGAGTTGAAAATTTGACAAAATTTGCTAAAGCTTTATTCGTTGAATTTTTGCATTTATATTTATTTTCCTAGAATTTCGGTAAATCAGACACCCTTTCGGAATCTAGTATCTGGGTCTATCTTAGTTTTTGATTTGGTTATTAAAATTTTGGGGTTGCAGCTGACTGAATTTGATTCATTTTCGAAGAGTTTGAAACAAATTTGCTGGCATTAGAATCTCAATAACACTGGCGATATGATGTGGGGTTGGGGCCAATGAGTTGAGAACTTATTATAATGATGGTTTAGGATGGAGGATTACAAATTTTGGAGCAGACTGAGTTATTTGTTTGATTGGAGCTCTTTTAGTTTGGTTAGGGATTGTATGAGAGAGTAGGGATAGTTGTGAGATTTAGTGAAGCCGTTGTTTTTATATATTGTTTTGATGATGGTGGTGTTTGGGCCAGTTTGTGCGCACCTCGGCTATTTCACTTGATACCTACTACTTTCCACCAACACAGGTACCAGGTAACTTTGGTCGTCAAGGTTTAGACAGATGTGAAGATGAATTTTGAACTTGAGACTTCAAGGTTCTCCTCCCACTTCATGACCACTAGGCCACACCCTTGGCTCTTGTTTTAGAGAACCTCCTTGGATAATTATTGAGTAGTGGAATGAAGCTGGTGAAATGCAGCAGAATGGACACAGAGGATAAATATAGCCGATCCAAACTATTCTGTGATTAAGGTGTAATGAAGAATCTGATACTGAGTTGCTGCTTTTGAATTCAATAGTAGTGGTTATTGATGTGAGGTTGGGGTCGATGAGGTTAGGACTTGGAAGCTTGTTGCATATAACTATAATTAGATTGCCAATGAGGGGATTTCATTGGAAATTAGAAAGATGCAATGGTAAACTTATTGAAAACAGAAGAATAAGAAGCTCCGGTACACTTAATTGTTTACTAAGATTTACTGTTAGAATTGACACTTTGAGGTTTTCGCGATGTTAAATCAGAATTGATTGCTCTGATTAATATAATTGATTCGTAGTGAACATACTACTGACGTTTTCCAAAGGCTTATATCATATGTGTTAAAAAGCTTACCGAAGCTTCAAAGTGGCTTTTGCTTATTTCCGTAGATCCAATTATAAAGCCACTATAGACGTACATGCTATCCTCTGAGATTGACTATCAGTCATCTCAAGTCCATTTTTCCTCAAAAAATCTTTCAATAGACATCAAAATCTAGGCCCCCAAGGGTTAGCTCAATTGGAGAAGGTTGTGGGACTTGTGTTTTAGGTCACAAATTCGAGCCACTAACTTTAGTATTTAAGAAGAAAGGTAGAGGGGCGGGCCCATCATCCCCAAGTTTCAGATGCTGGTGTTGGCCCAAAGGGTTGGTTCCAGACGGATTTCTCGGTCACAAAAAAAGTATCAAATTCCGATTGAAAAATAATGTAAAATTGAAAACGGATAGGAAAGATATTAATAAACAACAACAACAATAACTACGACTCAATCCCAAACAAGTTGGGGTCGGCTTCATCTTATCAAAAAAAGAAGTTGGGGTCGGCTGTTTGAATCCTCACTGTCCATGTTACTCTATTTAAGCTCATTTCATGCCAATATTATATAAATACAAATGAAAAGTATTAGAATTTTTCTATATTTTCTAAATGTATGAATCTCTAGAAAGCATAAGACCTACAATAGAATTGCTTTGTAACTATTAGGTATCGCCCATATAAATCTTTTTCTTCTATTGTGCCCTATCTTTGGCTAGAAATTTTAGGTCCTCCGAGACAACTTCCTTCCGTGTGATTATAAGTCTACCCCGTCCGCTTTTAACATCTTCACTCTCCATGGTTTCACGCCTACATACCGGTGTGAGAAAAGAACTTAATCATTGTCCAATAAATTTACATAAAAGAAGGTTGCTGCTTGGATGTTAAACAAACTTATGAAACATTCAAGTACCTCTGCAACAATAAGAGCAATATTAGGAAACATGAAACATATAAATGAATTTTGGCAGTGTTCAATGTTGCATTATTTACTCCAACTTCAAAGTAACAGTCTATTAGCAGATATGAAATTTTTTGTCTCCATTTACTGGTTGATGGACATACGATATTAGTTCCATAAGCGTCTTGACCATAGATTATCATAAACGATGAAATTAGGAAAGAAATAAAAAAATAAAAGAAGAGTAAATATTTATAAGGAACTCCAGATATCTCTAAAAATATGTTGCAGAATTGAAATACTTTTAACACAATTAATATGACATTTCACATTCAAGCATTGGGCGTCGGGCTCTTGGGGTTTGAATTAAACTCTACCTTGATATCCCTCTGAGAGCCCTCTTTATGGTGAATCTGCGACAGCCTAGCCCATCAGTGATATTGTCCACTTTGGACCTAGACCCGCACTGTTAGGTTTGCCCCACTGCATGGGATTCGCCTAAACTCAGCACTGAGGTTTGCGCCACCTAAGCGGGATTTGCCTAAACTCAGTTGAACTCTGACCCACCATCGACAAGGCTGACACAAGAGTCGCTCTGATACCATCTGCGACAGCCCAGCCACTAGTGATATTGTCCGCTTTGGACCTAGGCCCGCACGGCTTTAAAACGCGTCACTAAGGTTTAAGGCTTGTTAACTTATATACCCAACATCCCTATAATGTTTTGCTGATGTGGGACTCTGTCTAGAGTCTGGGGTGTTACATACACACGTCTCAGTCCATCTGGATTGAGGAATGAGTATCTGTCGGTGAAACTTGCCTTTGTTGCCAATCCCAATGATAATGAATATGTTTGTATATCTGCAGGCTATCTATGGTAATCATTTATTTGTCTGTCTTACCTACCTGGAAGTTTTATTTTCTTCTTGGGTGATGGTGCAAATTGCTTTGGTGTTTATTGATTTCCTCTTTTTCGGTCAGTAAGCAAAAGATTTCATTACTATAACTTGCCAAGCACTAAGATAGTACTAGGCATTAGGAAAAGCAACTGATTCCAAGATTACAATGCCTCATTGCCTGTAAGCTACTGAACTCTTATCATTTTCCCCATATCATAAATATTAGACAGATTACATCAGAATGTTATTAGTTTATATAAGCATCTATGTTAAGGCATGCATCGGTGATGCTTTCCCTTCAGAACATCTCTGGTTCCTCTCTTTTCAAATTGTTCAAAAACACATGCTATAATTGCTCTCACATTTTCTTCAAGAGTTCAAGATTGATTGTTTGATAATGCTGGATTCATTATTGCATTCATTTGAATAGAGAGACCTGTCAGTTCTTGATGCTGCTCCTAAATCATCACTTTTTACCCATGAACGTGTGCGGAGACAAGTCTGCCTCAAGGTTATGAAAAAGTAGTGCCTTGGATTAGGCTTGAAGTTATTTGCAATTATTGCCATGTTGATGTGTCGCAGAAGGCTAGACGAGAATGTGGGGGCATAATGTTCATTATGGCGTGATCTAGGCTTTGTGCTCCTTAATCGCAATGCATGAGTTTGTGTTGGGTAGTCGTGAAAATTTCTCCGTGCTTTTTTTTTGATCAGTATACTCTTAGACCTCATTCCACATTTTCATGTCGTAAAATAAGTCCGCATTAGATTAGGAAAAGATGGGGCTTTATTGGATTAAGCTTATTTTCAGTTATAGCCATTTTGTTATGTCCATAAAGGATAGAAGAGAAAGTAGGAAGGGCGGTGTTCATTGTGGGTCTTTTGTACTTTGCGGGTCGTTAAATGAAGCCACTGGACTTGCACTGTGATATTTGGTACTATTACCTTCCAAATTGAATTCCCATTAGGACCTTGTCTGCACTAACTGGTAAAGTATCTGGCATCTGCTATCATCTAATTAGTTCTTACTTTTATGGGCAAATTTTTTTTGATATGTAATGTTATATGTCTTATTGATATATGTCAATATAAAGAATATGCTGAGGGTAGTACACCCAAAACGGAATCATTACGGAATCTTCGGCATCTAACAAATTTTCATCGGCACTTTTGAACATATTATCGTGTTCTTTCATGAATTTGTTGCTTCCAAGTCCCAATACTTCAATGGCTATCGTTTCTTTTTTGGCCTTTGCTTAATTTTTTTTTTATCCCTTAGGACTGGCATGGATTCTGCCTATGGTGGCGAAGATCCTGCAATACTGCAGCTGCAGAAATGGGGTTCCTCGCAAGTCCAAGTTAACCTGTCAGACTTCTGTGAAGGTTTTATTTCTCCAAGACGGGAGTTATTAGCTCTGCTTTCATATCATTGTGAAGCTTTACTGCTTCCATTGGGTAAAGGTGAATATTTTTAATTCACCTATCAGTTCAACAATAAATATTTTATATTTACCTCTAAAATTTCCTGTTTGCTGCAGGTAAAAGTATTAATGATCCACAATTCTCTAAGAGTTTTCAGAATGTGGATACTTTGTCTTCCTGCTCAGTGGAGTGCATGGTACTCGGAAAAACAGAGTTAGAGAATGACTGTGAGAGTACTTCTCAGTCAATTGAGACGAAGCCATGCAACATAAATACAATGACAGTGGATTTTGAAAGATCTAACTCTTTCCCTTCTATTTCTGATGTTAAAACTGTGGCTTGGGGTATATGTGAAGATTTATGTAGTCAGCATGATAGTGTTCCTTCCAAAGAATTGCTTTTCGTGTTAGGCCATGAGGGGGTAACTGTCCATGCTTTTTGTCAATCTTATATGACAAGTGATTCAATAACACCCACGGAACAAGATGATGTAGGTCAAGGGCTATGGGTGGAGTGGGGGCCCTCAACAGCCTCAGCTCAACCAGCGGGAGCTCTGTATGACTCTACCGTCCAGTCAAATGAGTCCCTGAAGGTCAGTGACACGAACGGGTCTAGTCTAACTGGGGAAAAAGCTAATAGCTGTTCTATGGAGGGTAAAAAGGAGGTGTCATCTGAGAGTGCTGGAGTAAAAAGATGGCTGCGTACTTTTTTGACTGAAGTTAAAACAATGAATTCTGATGGAAAAGTGTATACAAAGTTCCCAGATAAATCATCAATTCCTTCATCTGCTTCAGTTGTCTCATTTAGTAATTTGCTCAGCTGTCCACAGCTTTTGGAATTTCTATTTGATGGTTGTCCTATATCACATGACAAACAGAATGGTAATATCTCAGCCGAAGATCCTACAGAAAGTATATGCACAGATTCCACACGGATGTCCCCTGATGCTCTAGTTGATCAGATGAGCACTTCTTACAAATGTTTCAGTCTGTTCTCTAATGATGCACAATGCTTGATTGGGTTTGCCTTAAATACAAATAAAGATGTTCAAACTAACACAACAAATATAGATGATGGAACAGGCTGTAAAGTTTTAGTTGCAGTGGCCAGGTTAATTGATTGGGGAATGCAGTGGGTTTGCTCGGTGACAGTGGGCAAATGCCCTGAGGGCAGGTCAGCAATTGAGTGGCCTGAATTTAGGTTTTCTCATGCTTTACTTATTTGTCTTAATGTTACTGGCTTAGTCTCCTTTTACGTTGCATTAACCGGTGAACATATAGCATGTATAGATCTGTTAAATGTGTGTGGAGTTTCTCCTTCCTTAGTATCTCAAGAACAAAAGAATTCATCTCTGAAGATTAGAGAAAGTTTTATTGAAGAGAAGAAATGTGGTCAGTTCATCAAGCAGGAGGGAGATTATGTTGGTAGAAGAAGGTTCAAAAGGCTTTTTGTCATTTCCCATTCCTTGACTTTTTGTGTGATCGATGAATATGGTTTAACATATGTAATAAATGTGGATGACCATATCCCAAAGAAGTACTGTTCACTTGAGAAATTACACCCTCAGTATCAACAGTTGGGTAATGAAATGTTGGCTGCTTGGGAGGTAGGTTCCGCTGAAATTGGCTATCAAAGGGTCTTTTCTGATTTTTTTGGTGGGAAGGAACAAAGTAACTCATCCATTATTAGAGAGTCTTCTTTTACTGCTAATACACATGGGGAAAGGAAGTATGACTCATATGGGAGTAGCCTATCTGATGCTACCGATGTAAATAAGAATAGGATTTTTGGTAGTAGATCGCATTCATGCCATAGCAGAAAAGTTTTCATTGGTATAGATGGATCCAAAGAAGATGCTGTTGTCTGTTTTTCTCCTTTTGGGCTCACTCGGCTAGTGAAGAGAAAATATTCTGAGGGAAATGTCAAGTGTCAACTTGTTCATTCTAGTTTACATGTAAACTTGACTGTAAATGATGACAGCTACTATAACATTCAAGGTTGGGATGCTATAGTTGACGAAGCTATAGGTTGTAGTTTTCATGGTTCTTTGTATTTGGTTACAAAGGACGGTATTGCTGTAGTTCTGCCTCGTCTTTCACTTCCTTCGAATTTCTATCCTGTCGAAACAATTGGATACCAGCAATCTTATTATAGTGCTGGCTCAAAGTATGGGGTACATAAGCTTCATGAATTTGAAAGCACAAAAAGACCTTTTTCTCCATGGAAAGTGGAGGTCTTGGATAAAGCTCTCTTGTATGATGGGCCTGAAGTGGCAGATCAATTATGCTTGGAAAATGGTAATTTGTTGAAGCTGAAATACACCCTTTTACTAGCCTTCACATTTTTCTCCCCATGAACAGATTAAATTATAAATATGTTCTTTTATCTTTTAGAGTTTATTTGGCCTAATTGTCTCTGTCCTACTTTGTTACTTTGTGCTGCACTGCTGCTTGAGTTTTACAGTTTTTGCACATGCTTTCGTTATTTATATATGAAGATTATCTTGCTCTTGTTAGCATTTTTCTTTCAGGCACTAGGTTTTTTGTGCTTTGTGACTTTTGACAGAAGTTTCTTGTTTAAAATTGCTCTAGGAGAAATAGTTAAAATGATCTTACTCTTTTTAGATTATTCCTTTTTGTGATGGGCTTTAAAGTTGCTCTAGGAGAAATAATTAAAATTATTTTACTCTTGTTAGATTTTTCCTTTTAGTGATTGGGCTTTTTAAGGCTTGTTGACTTTTTGACAGAAGTTTCTTGTCTAAAATTGCTCTTGTTGTCTAGCTTTCTGTCAGCTGTACTCTTTCTGAAACAACATTTGGGAGTTGGCAGTTGAGTTATTGCAGAATATGAGAATGTGTTAGTATAATCTAAGCAGTGTTGTTAAAGGCTCACTTGAGTTGTACTTAAACCCTGAAGTTTGGTGCTGCACGGACTGGTGTTTTGTCGTTTGCATAAATGGCGCTAAAACGCAGGCATCGAAGAACTAAGGCATGTGAAACATCTCTTGGGCTCCATCGTGAAAAGAGTAACACTAAACAACAAAGACAGTTCATTTATATTGCTTAGCTGTTAAGAAAACCGGGTGAATAAATATGTTAGTGACTAGGCATAGGAAATTAAACATTTAGTGTTAGAGAAGTCATAACTAAATTCTAATTACTTTGGTTTAGTTATCTTACTCATCAATTTTATAACTAGTGATGTTTCTTTTACTTTAGTTAGCTTTACTATTTTTACTGTCATTACTTTATTTTCATCTTAGCTTTTTTACCCTTGTATTTGTAAACCTGTTTTGAAAAACGTTTTTCTTAAGCCGAGGGTCTATCGGAAACAACTTCTCTACTCCATAAAGGTAGGGGTAATGTTACCCGCCCCTCCCCAGACCCCACTTGTGGGATCACACTTGGTATGTTGCTGTTGTTTGATAACTAAACCTAATTAAAAGCTTAAAACTGTCTGTTCACATCTAATAGAAAAATAAATGCCTTCTCCACAGTGAATTTTTACTTCCTATATTTCATTTAACTGCAGCTTTTCCAATTTTCATCTCTGTGTAATTGCTGTTTGTGATTATAGTTAATCTTTGTTGCCTTACATGTATATTCTTAATCCTCTCTTCTTTTGCTCTTTTTTTCTTATTTTCCATTATAGTCCGCGTTTTAGTTGAATTTTGTGCTTAAAGCTCAACCTACCTTGGCGCTTGTCTGTCCTTCTTGCCTTTGATAACACTGGATCTATGTTATTTAGGCTTGCTAGAGTACTTTGTCTGTTCCTTCTCACTGATTGTGCTCTGTTTTTTCCCCCGCCTTTTTTCAGAGCCTTCCATTATAGGGTTTCCTCAGTTATTGAACTTTGGCTTTCCATAATCATTCCCCGAGTGAAATAGTTTTCTAGCACTGAAATGTAATGATTTTTCTCTAAAATGAATGTTGCCTAGTTTTATTGAATTTTAGAAGTTGATAATCTTGGGAGAGCCTCTCTAAACCTGCCTGAGACTTCAGGGTGCGGTAGCTGCATTAGGGAGAGCAGGCTGATTGCACTAATTTGTGTGACTTCTCTTGACTCAAAAATCTAAGATACTGAAAGAAAAGATTTAATTTTCAAGATTCCTTCTGGTGCTTCACCTGTGGAAACATTTCATTATTCAAACTCGTGAGGATGAAAATGGAAGGAGATAAAGCAAAAGAAAGCAAATGATAACGAAATGTTTAGATTACTTGTCTCTACTTCAAGACAGTAATGCTTTTTGTCAAGGTTTTCTTTCCAGTTTCCTTATTCTTTTCCAAGTTGAAACTACTAGAGTATTTTGTGGAGTGTGACTATCGTATTGCAATATCATTGGGTAGCATACATCAGGTCTAGCTCTTTCATCTGCACTTTATAGTGCTAGTGTTTGTTGTTGAAACAAGTTCTTTAATTACCAGAGAATATATTTGTGCATAAGTATTCTAGGAACAATATGTTCTTGTACTGCACAAACTAAATCATGCCCCAACAAAAACCAGCTGATTTTGGCTAAGAACCTTTTTCTTTTCCTGGAGAAGAAGAAAAAGTTGATATGCAGGTAGTGTGATGTCCTTTCGCAAATTTTGCAGGATGGGACTTGAGTGTTACGCGGATTCGGCACTTGCAGCTGGCATTGGAATACCTAAAGTTCGAGGAGATTGAAAAGTAAGTTTGAGTAGCTTATTGTGAACCTAATTATTAGAATGGCTATAAAAATGAGTAGCATGTAGAGGTACAGATTGGAGCATTTTAAATTAGCTGGTACATCTACTGAGATATACAACATGACTAGTACTTCGAAAAAGTTTTACTCGGAAGATCTTTGAACCTCTGCCTTTTTTGCTCTTAATCGTTGTACCTGAATCTAAAGGACTCTGAAAATCTTTCCGGGGTTTTTAATTTTCATTAGGTAGTATTCTAAGAAATGAGAGCTGTAGGTAGCTTGTGCATTTTTTTAAATTTAAAGTATACTTTTTGTGGACTAGATATTGTCTGAACTCTGAAAATTTCTCTACCACTTTTAGATTTTATTAAAACGCTTGTTGCAAAGTTCTTCTAGGTATTGTCTCCAGTTGATTAGTTTGAGAAACTACTCGTGCCAAAATGGAAGATCCACATCACCTCCTCGGTTGTAAAATCGTTTTTGACTAGTTCCCCAAGCTTGTTAGAAGCTGATTAGTTGACTGAATGCTGTTGCAATGGGCTCACCCTTGTCTCATAGGCTTATCTCTGTCCAATCTACTTGTTTTGCTTTAACATGGGTGGTAAAATAGTTCATCAAGAAGGTGAATAATAATTACCTGTTAACAAAGAGAGAGATGTCTGGAGGGAGAAGCTCCTACTTCTCTCTAGAATCAAGGAAGCTAGATCATTTGTCTTACAGGAAGGCTCTTTCTGGCTATCCTTAGAGCTAGGTGGAAGCTGCCGGAAGCTTGATACAGGCAAAGAACCAAGGTTATCTTTTGTCAGATGAACATACTCAGAGAAGAAAGAACTTTTTGAAAACATGCTTACTTGGGAATTTTTCGAAATGGGTAGATTCTCCAGAGGCAGTAAGAAACTGGGCTATTGAGGAATGGGGTGTAGAAGATGGTAAGAAAAATCTCTCAACTAGTGGACACGCAATTTCAGTTTCGATTTGCGAACTAGGAGCAGGCCATCAAAGTTCTTCAAGGAGGAAGGAGGTGGTTGGGGGAGAACTTTCTGACTGGTAAACTGGGTAGAACTTGCAGGATGTGTCGACCCACTCTTTTCTGCCGACACTGCAGTGGTAAACTTTGTAGGGCTACCAGCACTCTTGTGGTGCTTTGATCTTCTCAAAAAGATTGGAGATCTTTGTGGAGGTTTTGTTGATGTAATCTGTAGCTTGCATGACTTGATGGGAGTCAGAATTATAGTAAGGGAGAAGGTTTCCTGTTTCAGTGGTGGTGAATGATGGGGATATGGAGTTTCATTTGTGGATATTTCCAGAATTTTGCCCAGAGAATGCTGGGGAAGGAGGATGAGGGGGGAGATAGAAGGGGGTTTAGGAGAGAAGTTGGGGGTGATAGAGGTAAAGGGGGTTTTCACTGGCTGGGATTAATGGATGAATAGCCGCTAATGGCTAAAGTGGATATGGTCGACGGGGGTTCTGAATTGGTGAAGGGAAGAAGGTTTAAAGTGGGGGATGGATGGACATAAATACCCATGGATTAGTTAATCCAGTTGCTGGTTTAGACTTATACTCTGAAACATAGCTGTATCTCTTTTTTGGCGTTTTGGTGTAGACTAGAAGATGTCAACACACTGGATAAAATGCTAGACTACCACAGCTTCCCACAGTAATGTAAAGGAACTGAGTTTGTATATAATATTTGGCACTATCTCCCTAATTCTCGTTTATCATTAGAGGTTTGCTCTGCTGCCTTTTGGTTTGGCTTCCTCTTTATTTTAATTTTTCTTCTGGTTAACTATGATGTGTTTTGCTACTCGGTGAAAACCAGTTACAAGTTGATTGAGTGACAAAGGGGCAGCACAAAATCAATTTTACTAATCAATAGAATAGTACTTTAAGAAGGGGAGCCTTGGCGTACGTGGTAAAGTTGTTGCCATGTGACCAGGAGGTCACATGTTCGAGCCGTGGAAACAGCCTCTTGCTAAAATGTAGGGTAAGGCTGCGTACAATAGACACTTGCGGTCCGGGCCTTCCCCCGACCCCGCGCATAGCGGGAACTTAGTGCACCGTGTTGCCCTAATAGAATAGTTTAAATATAAAAAAACGTGGGGCTTCGGCTATCCTGCTTTATATGCACCTGTTGCTTTACCTGACTTTTCTTCATGATATGTAAGCCAAGAAAAAAGGTAATAACAAAAAGGACATGTTACTGTCTAGGGCACCAAGACCAATAGGTAACGAGAATATTAACTTGGGCACCACTCGTTTGGACCAGCTATACAAGAGAGACAGAGACTGAAAAGCACTAAAAGAAAAGCTTAGCGATACTACCTCAAACTCTAAAGTATTAAGAAACACCAATAATACTGCGTTGTCTCAGTTCGGCCCACAAAATTATTGGATAAATGAAACTGGATGTGAATTGGTTTTTGGTTTAGTAGTTTACAGTCATTTCATCTCTAAAGCATCAGTTCTAGGTTTGTGCCTCCGGAGGACTTTTAGAGACATGGCATGTTATAACATCTTATGTTTGTCTATCGGGTCTTTAGAAATGCTTAAATTGGATGTGAATTGGTTTTTGGATTAGTAGTTTACAGTCATTTCATCTCTAAAGCATCAGTTCTAGGTTTGTGCCTCCGGAGGATTTATAGAGACATGGCATGTTATAACATCTTATGTTTGTCTATCAGGTCTTTAGAAATGCTTACTCATGTCAATTTGACTGAAGAAGGCATCTTGAGGATGCTCCTTGCTGTTGTTTATTTGATGTCCTGCAACGTTGGTAATGATAACGAGGTTGCCGCTGCATCAAGGTATGCAGTCTTCTAGGTGTGTTATTTTATGATTTAATGTTCTGAAATTCTTCTCCTTGAGTGTTTTTCTATGTTTACTTAATTTTGTCATCTGTGATTCTTAAATTCTATAATTATCCTTTCTTTTAAGCTTTGCTAGATGCACTCTCTGGCCATGTTGTCAAACAGGAAAGCGTTGAAAAGCGTCAAAGTTTGTTTGGGCTTTAAGTGCAAATTGCAATTAAACCATGTGCTTTATGAAAAAAGGCTCAAATGGAAAAAATAAATACGTAAAATAACTATAACACGACAGCAATTTATAAAAAAAATAATTAGAAAAAACCTACAATAGACGAAAAGCAAAGAGGTAAAATTATGTCTATCAAAATTAAAGAAGACCTTTTATATTTCTAATTCAGCCCAACTAGCCAGGGGTTGAGGCCTAGTAGTAGTATATTTGCTGCAGTTTTTAATTTGTCATAAATTGTGTGCTTCACTTCAAAGAAGGGTGCACTTCACTTCCCGCTTTTCGCTTCAAGTCCCATGGACCTAGTCGGTTTTTTGCACTTTTCGCTTTTCAAACACTGGGTTACTCATATATGTACTTTTTTTGGTTTTGAAAGTTATTGATTAACTAGCAGATACGCCCATTAAGGAATTCCAAAGTTAGCAAGTGACGTAATATTGAATTTTACCATATCATTCTAGGATTGCATGAACGACCCCATCTATGAATTTAAATTGTTCTATTAGTAAGAGGGGAAAAAAGGACTAAACAGGCACGTGCTTGATCTCTGGCCAAGTACGCAGAAATATTTCTGTTGACTGTTGCATTGTGACTTGTTTCCAATACCTTTGCTTGCTCTGATATCAAGTTAAATTGTGTGAAGGATCATCTGGAACTAGCTTAAGCTGTTACTGAGGGAATACAACAGTCACTTCATCATTTCTAATGGTGGTATAGTCATTAGTTGTTATAAAACTTGGTTGAACTATATTGTGGTACTACGAGATAATATTCTTAGTTATGTGGTTTGTTTATAATGGTTGTGTAAGATAACTCATTGCTTATTTTTGTGACATCTTCTTTATTGTCTGAATTCACTTAGAGTTCTCTTTCTTATGCTTAGATCTTGATACAGGCTTCTTGCTTTAGGAACTGGCTTTGCCACCAAGATGATACGAGAATATGGTTTATTGCAGCATAAGAAAGATGGAATGGAGTCGTGGAAAGTTGGAGGTGTGCAAAATTCTTTTTTTTCTTCAGAGTTGATAGATAGTAGACCTGATGAAACAGGAGATCTAGAAAGGCTTCATAAGATGGCTCACTTTCTGGAGATCATACGGAATCTGCAGTGGCGACTCACGTACAAATGCAAAAGGCTAGGCCAAGAATTGGTATTTTTGTCTGGTCCTCCAAAGTTCATTGTAATCAGCTGCTTGATGTTGATACGTATTACATCTCCTTTTATTTCATGGTCTAGGTGGATCAAGGTGACGCCGTAGGTGAGACAGATTTGTTGCAGGACGAGTCCAGGATTCAAGATGTTTCTGCTGATGTCTTATCTCTGGAGGCATCAAACCAAAAAGGTCTGATTCCTGCTTCTGAGATAGAGAGAAACAATGGTGAAGCCCTTGCTTTGATGCCCGTGGATGCATTTGATTCCAAAAACATTTCTGCTTTGGAAACTTTTGAGGAACCATCTTTAATATCTGAAGGAAATTCTTTGAAAAGAGTTTTTTCCTTAGAAAATCCAAAGGATATGATTGCACGGTGGGAGATAGATAATTTGGATGTGAAAACAGTTGTCAAAGACGCTATACTTTCTGGTCGCCTTCCTCTGGCTGTTCTTAAGCTGCATCTTCATCGTTCAAGAGATTTAATGTCAGATCAGACAAATCAGGATACATTCAACGAAGTTCGTGAAGTTGGAAGAGCTATTGCTTATGACTTGTTCCTGAAGGTAGGTCTTTTCCTAATGTTCATTTAAAAAAAAAAATTTGTATGTCTAATGAGTTAGCTACCGTTCATGATCAGGGTGAGACTGGACTTGCTGTAGCAACACTTCAAAGGCTGGGGGAAGACATTGAGACCAGCCTTAAACAGTTGGTTTTCGGCACTGTTCGGAGATCTCTACGGATGCGAATTGTTGAAGTCATGAAAGGACTCGCATATCTTGGACCACATGAGTTGCAAATTTTGGAGAAGATCTCACTTATCGAGGTAGGTGGAATTATTGTTACTAAAGTTCCTGTAACTGTCTCTATGAGTCTAGATTGTAGTAGAATTTTGAGCTGACGGTTTGTTTTTGCACAAAGAGGGTTTATCCTTGCAGCAGTTTCTGGAGTACCTTCTCTTGCCGGCACAAAGAGTTCAAGGGAGTATCAAATGGATCAACAGAAGAAATAGAACTGCACTTATTGGCTCCATTGGGTAGAGACCTAGTTATTGCCTGTGGTGAACTTGATGGAGTTGTGTTGGGTTCATGGATAAATGTCAACGAACAACCAAATGCTCCTGAAGCTGACGATGATGGTACTCATTCTAGCTACTGGAGTGCTGCTGCTGTGTGGTTTGATGCCTGGGATCAGAGAGTTGTTGATTGTGTAAGTAACTTTAATTGTTGCTTCCAGAAAATTGCTGTTTGTTGTAAGGGGCGTCAAATGAGCGGGTTGGGTCAAAATTTGGACCACTGAAAGTGGATTGAGTCATTCATCCCGTCCAAACTATGCTTGGGTTGTGTCAACTTGGGCTAAATAATTGGTCATAACCTTACCTGCCTGACTCAAAACCATCTTCTTTGCTTGTTTATTCGTCTTTTATAATTTGTTTAATTACCAAATTTAAACTAAAACATCTTTTCTTTATTGACAGAAAAAGTGAATTAAATATTAGAGACACTTCTTTTTCTACTTTCTGCTGAAGCTTTGTTTTGGGTCATTTTGGGCTACCAAGTTGCAAGTTGACCCAAATTTTTAATTGGATTAGTTTGGGTTGTTCCCAAGTTAAGTTTCATGAATTATTCCTGACTCAACCACCCATGTTTCAGCGGGTTGGGCGGGTGTATATTTGTATAGGTCAAATTTAACACCCCTAGTTATGGGACAATAATTTTGAATTATCTACCATACTTCTTCCCCTCTGTGATTGTTATGTTATGATTCACCTCATGTGACAGTATAAATTTAAGCTGTTAAGAAAAGAATGGAAATATCTAATCTATTAGGTCCTAGAAACTCCCTTTAATGTTATGGCTAGATTGTTTTGGATGTACCTTGTGCTTAGAGTCTGGTGACAATTGGTAATGGTGGGACTTCAACTCAGCACCTTGGCTAGCCCTGTTATCTTGTTAAATTATGTGGCTACACTTTTATTTAAAACCTTAAGTTATTAGTTAGTTAGGGAAGAGGGTTTTCATTAATTAGGTTTCGACAAAATTCTTGAGTATGTTTATATTGCATGTATGTGTGTGTGTGTGTGTGTATTATATCTTTTTTTTTATTTATTTTGAATTTTGGAGAGTGGAAAAAGTTGAGACTTGAGAGGACTTAAGATACTTGACAATTAAGTTGGATGTTTCCTTTTACTGGAACTTGAATCCGAGCATCGACACTGAGATTGAAGGCCCTTAACTATAGACAATCACTTCTACAGGTTTTCTCGCTGTCCCTGATGATACTACTCAAAAGTCAGAGCCACAAGCTTGTTTTTCATTGTTATTTATGATCTTTAGCTATATTCCTTTTCCTCTAAGTCTCTCATTTGCACTTCTCTTTGACTTGATGTCAGATCAGTGATGTGGATGCCTTTCAATGATGGCCTTTTACTAGATCATTGCTAGATATATAATCATTTAAGTGACTTGTTTTTACATTCCTCGAAATGTGCACTTGTTAGCAATTTTGTTCCCTGGCCAATCTAGGTAGCAGTTCTCCACGTTCCAAGTGCTTTCTGCACCTAGCAAAGTCTTGTAATTTAAGTTGATGTACTCCAACTTGTCAAACTAATTAATTAACATGATGATTCATTTGTGAGAAAGAAGCTAGATTTGCTACACATAAATATGAAGTAGAAAACTTTGGAACAAAGATTGCACTCATACCTTGCCCATAGAATTTAAATATTCAGGTAAAGTTTCTTTATAGTTTGAAAAATCTCATACTGCTACCTTGAAACAGAACTCTGATTTGCTCTTGTGTTTTCCGTTTAGCATGTTATTTTCTTTGAAAACACATCTTGATTCAAATGAATTGTCATAATCACGAGTTAGCTACTCTTTACTGGCAGAATCTTGACATTGACTAATCGGATCCTTTCATTCGAAGGAAACTGCACCTTTGTCTGTTCGATTAACAGCTTGTCAACTTCTTATTGTTATTTTTAAAGAATGAAAGCATTAAAAAGATGAATCAACTAATCTCAGTCATCCCAAGCACTCTTTGCTGGCCAGGAACTAGAGCCAAGGGGTCCCAACACAGGAAGCTACTCCTCTTCCGCAACTCCATCCTTAATGGCTCGGAAAATGAAGCTTGAATATTATAGAATCAAATTGTTTTTCTTTTATTTTGATCATTTCTTTGATCCTGTTGATTGTATCATATCCGTTTTTTATTTTCATTATTCCATCTTGAGTTTAGGCGATCTTAGTGTTCAGTGAAACCTCTTTGCTGGCAATAAACATAATCTTATTTGCTGACAGATAGTGCTGGATCAACCTTTTCTTATGGGGGTCAATGTTTTATGGGAGTCACAACTTGATTACCATATTCGCCATAGTGACTGGTTGGATGTTTCAAGACTTTTAGAGGTAATTCCATCATATGCATTAACCAGTGGAAGCCTCAGTGTCAGTTTGGATGGTGTAAGCTCTTCACCAGTTGACGAATATCTTCAGAAATCTCATGACTGTGGCAGTTACATATATTCTCTTGAAGAGGTGGATGCTGTTTGCATGAATGTACCGAGTGTCCAAATATTCAGGTTTTCTGCGCACAGCATGTGCTCCACGTGGTTGCTAATGCTTATGGAGCGAGAACTTGCTAAGAAATTTATTTTTCTGAAGGATTACTGGGGAGCTACTGCTGATATTGTAGCTCTTCTGGCACAGTCAGGTTTTATTCGTGATGTGCATAAATCTTTACCGATGGATGAGCTGGCTGAGAGCTGGTCAGACTCTGTACTAGATATTAGTGATGCTAGAACTCATCCACATTCCACCGAAGCATTTCATAAGGTTATTGTTCACTACTGTTCACAGCACAACTTGCTGAATTTCCTGGATCTTTACCTTGACCACCACAAATTGGCTTTAGATCATGAATCAGTTTCCTGGATGCAGGATGCAACAGTGAGTAAACCCGACTTATCATTGTGTAATAATATTTTGCTTTGGTTTCGGTATCATGTGTGAATTTTCTTTAATGTGAAAACCATAGAGTTTCAATCTAATTATTTGTTGTTACTTAGCCATAATGGAGACCCATGTTCATTGATGGTTTCTGCTTTTGAAAAGCTGAAGTGTCAAAACTGACTGTTGGAACCATGTAATACGTGATGGTCGCTTCTATATTTGTATATTTTTATGATAACTGTTGTTAATAGTATTTAGGTTTGGTGCAATTTAATTGGAATAAGGTCAAAACATAATGTAAATCAAGGCATTCCTTTATTCATGTTTGTCAAAAGACTTAATTTTCATCAAGTTACAACAATTGATTAACCTCCTCATTAATCTGATCAAATTCAGGGACTTAGACAGTAAGATAATTGGGCACACAAAGCTGCTTGCCTTTTATATAAATTGTCATTTCAAAAGGTCCACCGAAAACCTGTAAGGGCAAATACTTCATTCATGCTCTGGGAACATGTTTGCCTGAGAGATTCTGTAGATGCTACTGGTATAATTGTCTTCTTTTTGCAAGCAAGGCCAAAATTATTCTTCATTAATCTTGTTTCATTCATGATCATTTTGTCTGAAAAAACGTTTCTTGAAACTCCTTCCTTTTAGGTACTTATAATTGATATACTACCTTGTTAGTAGCATGTGTACTTGCTTTCTTCATTTTTAAGATTACAGTCCCTATACAGGTTTTTCGGTGGACATTTTGAAATGACAATTTATATAAAAGTGTTTACTCCAACCAATTTATATAGTCTCTAAACACTTTATATAAATTGTCATTTCAAAATTGTTCTCTCCAAATCAATAGCTCAAATGCAGCAGCCACAGTAGGGAAAACACCAAGGGCACACCCTTAGTGAATTACTCCAGACTCCAGTAAGGGACTCCTGTGGGCGGTGCATGCATCAGAACGTGTCAAATGACAAGCCTTTCTCTTTTATTTTTCCTACCCTGGGAAGCTGGAAGTTTCTGAAAGAAAGTTGGCCCTTCAACTTCCCATCAATCCAGACGGCCTTAGATTCTTCTTTTGTAGATCTCATTTTCATTTCATTAGAGCTCTCGTTTTTGTTTATTTTTTCCTTTGACCTGTTTATGGATAAGTGAAAATCTGCAGTGGTTAGCCCTTTCTCTTTTCTTTTGTTTTTGGTTGACATCTAAGTCTAGATTTTGTCACACACAGTATATCTGAAAATCATTTTGTAGTTCTCCAGCTCTCACAGGAAAACTTGGTTCATTATTCCTAGGTGGCTTTTATTAGGTTAGCTGTATGCTAGTATAAGCCTCCATGGACCTTTGTGTAGTCCTTCCGGGTGCAACTGATCAGAGAGCTTCATTATTCTCCACTATGTGGTATATAAATTGTCTATACGAAAATACTAGTGGGGGATCAAACAAGGAATTGGTTTCAAGTTCATTTGACTAGCAGACGCCTAGTTACGTTTTGATGCAACTTGCCTTTGCATCTTGCTCCACTGAGGCCTTTTATGCCCTTTCATCCCGGAAAGCTTTTTATTATGCATCGTCTCTAGTTGCTGATTTCCTTTAAAAAGATCTATTGGTTTATAGTGCTATATATTTTCCTTGTGAACTATCTTTTTGTGCGTTTTGACAGCCCAATTCACTATCCTTTTGGTTTTCCTTCTATATGATCACCAGGCAGATAACCAATGGGCAAAATGGTTGCTCTTACAAAGGGTCAACGGAAAAGAGTATGAAGCATCGTTCTCTAATGCCCGTGCTGTTGTATCACATAATTTGGTTGCTGGTAACAGTTTCAGCACTATGGAGATAGAAGACATAATACATACTGTTGATGACATTGCGGAAGGAGCAGGAGAAATGACAGCTTTAGCCACATTGATGTATGCTCCAATTCCGATTCAAGATTGCTTGAGCAGTGGTAGTGTTAACAGGCTCTATAGTTCTGCACAGTGTACATTGGAGAATCTTAGGCCATTCCTCCAGCGCTTCCCTACTTTGTGGCGTGCACTAACTGCGGCATGTTTTGGACAAGATCCAACTTGCAGCACTATAAGTCCTAAACCAAAATGTGAGTAGCTACTTCACTCCTAAATCTGCTGGCCGCCTTGAAGGACCTCAAGCAGTTCTCCAATGATGGCAGTTTAAGTGTTTATCACATAGGCCTAACCAAAATTTTGCACCTTCTTCTGATTATGACCTTTTCCTTATTAACTATGTGTCTTCTGCAGTATTTGGGTACTCTGATTTATTAGACTATTTGAATTGGCGCGAGAGTGTGTTCTTCTCTTCGGCACATGATACTTCACTCTCACAGATGCTTCCGTGCTGGTTCCCTAAGACTGTCCGGAGATTAATTCAGCTTTATGTACAGGTTGCCTATGATCCTTCAATCGTTGTTTAACTTAATTCCTTGCTCTTTCTTAAGATTTCATGGGATGGAAATTGCAATGTAGGATCTTCAACGACTTTACACTATGGAGATACTAGTCTATCATTGGCAGTTACTAAGTTAACTATAACCAACTCTAACGATCAAATTCTTAATGTGTGTCCATTCATGCTTGGTTGTGATCATTTTCTTTCTGTAATGGCAGGGCCCACTTGGTTGGCAATCAATTGCAGATTTGCCGGTGGGTGATCCCTCTCTTCTAAGGGACATTGTTCCTTCTGACATCAGCCCCTTGTCCTGGGAAGTTGCCATCCAGAGACACATTGAGGAGGAGCTGTATGAGTCTTCATTAAAGGTTAGTAATGCTTCTGTGATCATTTACTAATGTCAAGCTTTGAGATGCTGTCTTTCGCGTCTCGTTTCCTTATCTGAAATTGTAGTTGTTGAAGACATAATTAAGTAAATAAAAGTGTGCTTTCTCTAATAACTTAAACTTTTAGATGAGATGATCACATTCTTCAACATGGTACCAGATCAGGTAGAATTCATGGATTTGAGTCTCATTGCCACCTATATTCAAGAAGAATATTTCACGTGCTTGGCCCATAAAAAGAACCAGGCCTGCATGCAAGGGGATGCGTGGAAGAGATAATTAAGTAAATATAAATGTGCTCTCTTGAACAGCTTAAGCTTTTAGATGAAATGGTCACACTTAAAGGCCTGTTTGAGGCATGCTTAATCCTTGATGCAACTCAAGCTAGTTAATGTGTGTCGCTTAACTGGCCATTTAGTGCGGCCACTGTGCTCACCTCAATGTCTACGGGTTTATCTTAAAGGGAGACAACACTAAACAATAAAGATAGAAAGCAAATCGATTTATTAATTTATGAGGAAATTTTATGGATGAATTTAGTAGTAATTATGGTATGAAATTTAAAAAATTTGTAAAAATTAATCACTAATCTGAGTTAGAAATTTAAAATAGTTTTTCTTTATCAAATTTTGAAATGGGTTTTGAACTTGCTGATATGGTTATTACTTATGTATTCTAATTAATTTTGATGTTTTAAAGCTTTGTCCATATAATTATTGTTAGTTTTGGGAATATTATGTATAGATATTGTTTAGAAACAACAAGGGAGATATTGTTGTATAAGAACAAAGGTGATATCCGGAATTGTAACAACTATAGGGTATCAAGTTGCTTAGCCATACTATGAAAGTGTGGGAGACGGTGGTAGAAGTGAGGGTGAGGAGGTCACTGTCTATATCTGAGAACCAATTCGGATTCATGCCTGGTCGTTCAACTACGGAAGCTGTCCATCTTATTAGGAGGTTGGTGGAACAGTACATGGATAGGAAGAAGGATTTGCACATGGTGTTTATTGACCTAGAGAAAACGTATGACAAGGTCCTTAGGGAGGTTCTTTGGAGATGCTTGGAGGTAGCATACATGAGGGTGATTAAGGACATGTGTGATGGAGCTAAGACTCGGGTTAGGACAGTTGTAAGAGACAAAGAGCATTTTCTAGTAGTTATGGTGTTATACCAAGGATCAACGCTCAGACCGTTCTTATTTGCATTGGTGATGGATGCACTAACACACAATATTCAAGGGGAGGTGCCGTGGTGTATGCTATTTGCTGATGATATAGTTCTGATTGATGAGATGCGAGGCTGTGTTGACGAGAGGTTGGAGGTTTGGAGATAGACCCTTAAGTCTAAAGGTTTCAAGTTGAGTAGGACAAAGATAGAATACTAGGGTGCAAGTTAAGCGACGCGATGGGGGAATCAGACATGGACGTAAGGCTTGTTTCACGAGTCATCCCCAAGAGAGGAAGTTTCAAGTATCTTGGGTCAGTTATCCAGGGGAATGTGGAGATCGACGAGGATGTCACGTATCGTATAGGGGCAGGGTGGATGAAATGGAGGTTAGGATATGGCGTCTTGTGTGACAAGAAGGTGTCGCTGGAACTTAAAGGTAAGTTCTATAGAGCGATGGTTAGACCGGTCATGTTGTATGAGGCAGAGTGTTGGCTAGTCAAGAATAACCATATACAGAAGATGGAAGTAGCAGAAATGAGGATGTTGAGATGGATGTGCAGGCACACTAGGTTGGATAAGATTAAGAATGAAGATATTTGGGGGAAGGTGAGAGTAGCTCCTAAAATCAGGGAAGCGAGGATTGGATGGTTCGGACACGTGCAGAGAAGCCTAGATGCCCCGGTTAGGAGGTGCGAGCGGTTGGCCTTGGCGGGAGTGAGGAGAGGTAGAGGGCGGCCGAAGAAGTATTGGGAAGAGGTGATCAGGTAGGACATGGCGCGACTCCAGCTCACTGAGGACATGGCCCTTGATAGGAAGGTGTGGAGCTCGAGCATTAGGGTTATAGGTTAGGAGGTAGTTGAGTGTTTTTCTACTCCGTACGGGGTGTAAGGCTAGTCTGTTAGTGTCTTGTTTTCGTATGCTAGTGATACGTGTTGTGTTCTTAGTATTTTTCCGCTCCGGTTCCCAGTACCTTGCCATTGTTAGTGATTATTGATATTGCTTTTTTCATTTATTTTTCTAATTCTATCTTTATGGCCCTGTTGCTGTTCTATTGTCTCTTTTCATCTTCTTGTGCCGAGGGTCTATCGAAAACAACCTCTCTACCCCACAAGGTAGGGATAATGTCTGCGTACACACTACCTCCCCAGCTCCTACTTGTGGGATTATACTGGATTGTTGTTATTTGTTGTTGGTCTTTATTTACCCATCAGAAAAAAGAAAATTATGCAGTCTTGATTTCTTTATTAGTTTAGAATAGGTGTATCAGTGTATGTACTATTTAAACAACCCATATATAGCTTGGGGAGATTCATAATGAAATTTCTCATTTCTTTCTTTTGTGTATTTATTTTTCTCGATACGAGAAAATAGTCATTGTGTAGTTACCAGTGACATAACAGGAGAGAACTCCCGTTACCGAGCACTTTCCAGCAACTACATACACTGCCCGAGGTGTTGTTACTTTCCGGAGGTACTGCACATATAACAGTGCCACCAGTAAGTTCGAAACCCTCGTACGATCCTAGCCTAGAAATTTCTGCTGCCGTAGGGTCATCCACACACCTCCACTCGCTACCAGCAGTTCTATTTTTCCAGCGTCACCCACTGATGCGTGCGGCATTTCTAGCCCTTTTCGGGCCACTGTTATAGTTGCTTGCCTCTTGATTCCGATTTTACCCATCCAGGTTGCATCAAGTTTTGCTAACTATACCCTTTTCTGACAAAGATTTGATAAAACTCCATGAAAGGTGTCACTGGCCAGGCCATTTTCCATCTCTGAAGGTCGCATAAGTATAAAGTCTCGTCATTTGAACTGTTAGATGGTTCCTTCATCTTAATCAGGTAATATAGTGAGTTTTTTAAGTACAAGGAGCTATGTAACTAGGCACTTTTACAAAGCGCATCTGTTTTCCAAGTTGGTAATTCTGTATCTTAACTTTCCTTTCTTAGGCCTCATTTGTTTGCACTTAATGGAGATCTGAAATTTAGATCTCAGATATTAAGTGCGTTTGTTTTATAAGTCTGAATCTTAATTATTCAGATCTTAATCATTAAGTATTTTTTATTTATTTTTTATTTCACAACCACTTAATGGGTTTGAATAGGTCTGAATGGTTAAGATTTATAACAAAGATTTAATTTCATTAAGATGCTATCATTCGTATTCACTACTAACCGCCGCCAACACCCATCATTATCACCTACAACCGTGCACCACACCACCACCATACTCAACCACCACTATCATCCTCAACTATCGCCGCCGCTGTTATTATTATCGACTACCATCATCTACAAACCCACCATCATCGACTAACACCCACCACTCCCGCCATTATCAACTAACGAGACCGCCATCATCCTCAACCACAATCACCCGTCCACCCACCTCAACTACCACACCAACCACCCCACAATCGTCATCAAACATAGCCGCCAATGTCCACTACTATAAACTACCACCATCTTCCTCAACCACAACTAACACTACCAATCACTATTAGCTACTACCCAAAACCACCACTATTAACCAAAATCGCCAACAACCACCGCCTCCGGTCGGTATCCACAAGCGCCACCGTTAGCCATAACCACCAGCACTAGTTACCATATTATTTTAAAAAAATATTTGTTAATAGAATATTATATTAATTAGTATTTTCTTGGAATTTTCTATTTATTAAATTTTAAATAAAAATTAATTTTATCCCTTCAGATGTTAAAAAAATAAACAGTCTTAGTCATTTAGTATTCAGATTTTAATACACATCTTAAATATTCAGATGTGTATTCAGATTCAGACGTTTTAATTTTAATACACATCTTAATATCCAGATGTAACAGATTCAGACGTCTTAATCTTTAAAAAAACAAATGAGGCCTTAGTCTTCCATTATTGGACCTTGGATCATTGACCCAGAAGCCTTAGATCATATTTCTGGTAACTAGTATTTTTTCTTTTTTAGTTCTTATTCTTAGTCTACTGTTTCATTAGCCATTAATCAATCCCAAACCATGGCAACCAATGTAGGTCAAGCTATCTTGATGCCTTCTTTGACTTTAAACTCAGGTCTTTATGTTATTGGTTTTACCTTTTAATCTAACATCCATTAATCGTTTGTCTCAGTCTCTTAATTTTCAGTTATCTTTATCAATAACTTTGTTGGTATACAATATCAGACTAGGGGGCGGATCATTGCTACTAAACTTGAGTCATACGGTCTTTACTAGTACTACCTTAATCTTCCAAGTTCACTTACAATTTGTCCAGTTACAGACTCTCCTGAGTTACTTCATAGACAATTCAGACGTCCAATTTGTCTAAACTTAAAAAATGGTTCCTATTTGTCTCACGTATCTACCTTAAAATGTGAATTATGTTGGGATAAAAGACAAAGCACGAAGGGGATTGGTGGTGGCTGGGGCTTATGGACTTCCACAATTTTGTACGCGTGTCTGTCTTCATTTAGGGTGCTCTTCCTTCAGAGAAATTGTCACAATATCCATTGCCCACACAATTTTCTCGTGAGGGGTAGTATTCCTACAAAATTTGAGTTAAATGCAGTAGCATATGAGAGGGCCTGAAAGTCAAGCTAAAGAGAAATTTTTCTTAAGGATGCATTTTCAAATCTTTCTCCTGAGCGCAAATCTACTTTCCAATGCTTCATACCGATGAGCGCAAATCTACTTTCCAATGCTTCATAAGATTAAGGAGGGATGGGACATCGGGTACTGTTTTGTATGATCATTTAGTTGAATGAAGATGACTATCAACTTGTATATCAAATTCCCAAACGAAAAGGTGCGAACTTCAGGAACTTGCTCGGCGTTCGTGCTTGTGTTGACAATACTGTTGAATAGTATCCAAATGCTAAAAACAATCTCAAATGTTATCAGTTTCGGTATGTAGATCAAATAATATAATACAAGCAAAATTTATGCTTTTGAAAAAGCCTTTGGTCCATGAAAATGTGATGAGTTTTCTTCGTGGTACTTCCCCAAATCCATTTGATCGTATATGGTAGGATGTAATTGTTCCAATAGTTATTACAAGAGCGGAGACCCACAATCAGGTCATATTATATCCAGAGCAGGACATAATGCTTGCTATCCGTGACAATGCACAACTGTAAGGTTACTCTAATTACTACAAACTGACAAGACCAATAAAAGAAAGGTACATATAAGTAGGAAATGCAGTTGCAGTACTAGTGGCTTGGGCTTTAGGGTATTCTTTGGCAGTGGCATTGAAAAGATTGTCGAGAGAAAAACTCTTACTGTCATTGCCACCTAATTTTTTATGTCTAGGGGAACTGCGCTCTGCTGAGAATCTCTAAGTTAAATGTAATCATCTGACCATTGCACAAGCTATTCACCTCTTGGAGGAGTTTGGGATTGATCATTTCAATTGCAATCATTCATTAATTTACTCAAATAGTATTTGCAAATTATGTTTTTATTACTTGTAAAATTAGGCCAATGGAGACGGTGGAAAGACATCGAGTTTTTGTATGTTTCATCTAGTGTCATATTAAGATTGACACCTTAGCTACTTTGGCATGAATGAATGTGAACTGTATGTAGTGGTTAATCATTTTGATTAATTTCTTATTAAAAGAAAAGGTCTCCTCGAGCATGGTTTGGTAAGTTCAACACGATTTTTAGGAGTTTGATATGACTTGTAGTTATGCTAATCATTCAATATTCAATCTACATGCTGCTCCATATCTGATTATTTATTAGTAGTACGGTATATTCATAATGGGCAACGATCAGGATGGTATTCTCGAATTGAAGCCGCATATCTTTCAGCACTTCTTGACTAAGGGTCTAGGCCTAAGTTGCTCGGACTCGGGTGCGGGTATCCGTTACGGGTATTGGATCTGAGTGTCGGATTTGGCAAAATCTAAATTTTAAGATTCAGTGATACGGATCCAGGTATGGATACGGGGACGGGATTTGGCTAAGAAAATTCAAAATTATAAAAAATAGAGCTATAAAGATATTATAAATTTTGAGAGATATTATGTGAAAAACCCTCCATCTATATTGCTGCTGCTATCTACCAGAAGTCCGAACTCAGAACACGACCCTTGAATTCTTGGTTTTTTGAAATACAAGCAGCAAATATGAGACAGAAGTGCTACAATATTGAAGGTATGCCATTTCTTATTTTTAATTTTGAAAAATCAAAATCTCAATTTCCTTCCCCAAATTTGTCGATGGACTCGGGTTAAAGTAACCGAAGTTAGTTGGCCGAATCTGCACCCACACCCACACCCACACCCACACCCGTCTCGTGTCGAGACGGGTGCGGCACCAAAAACAAAGAGTCCGCGCAACTTAGGTCTAGACAGATTGTATTATCTCCTAAGCATTGCAGTTGCTCAGCCCAAATTAGGAATTGTCGCCTCATAACATAAACACACTTTAGACATTCTTAAAGAGATAAAATAATAGATTATAGACCCATTAATACTCTCATGGATTCAAATATTATGCTTTTGTAAGGACATAGGAGCCCCTTAATAATCCTGGAAGGTATAGGTGGTCAGTTGGTATGTTATTACTTTGACTTGACTGGACATTGCCTTTTCGATATGTGTCGTGAGTAGGCTTTCTATGTGATAGTCATCGGGATGCAGTTGTTCGTTTCCTTACATATATATAAATCAGCCCTAGGTGAAGGATTACTCTTCGAGGATCAAAGCCATGAGCTAAGTTTTGGATACACTGATGCAGATTGGGCAAGAGCACCTTCTGATCGACTACTTCTGAATATTTTATTCTCGTTGCAGGTAATTTAGTATCTTGGAAAAGTAAGAAACAAAGTGTGGTTGCTCGATCTAGTGTAGAAGCATAAGATCGAGCAATGGTTGTGGCAACTTGCAAACTAGTTTGGATCAAAAAGGTTCTCAAAGAGATGAAGTTTGGTCAAATCTATCAGATAGAACTTGTATGTGATAATCAAGCCGCTCTTAGTGTTTCATGTGAGAACTAAACACTTAGAGATTAGCGATTACTTTGTCAGAGAGAAGATGCCCTTGGTTGATATTGTCACAAATTTCGTGAAGTCAAATGATCAACTTACTTTTACCAAGTCCCTTATTGACCCTTGAACTTGTTATATTTTTAACAAGCTTGGTACATGCGACTTGTATGCACCAGCTTGAGGGGGGGTGGGGGGAGGGGGGTTAAGGGGAGTGTTGAGAATGGTGTATAATATGTGTAGAATCAGTTAGGGAGATATTGTTTATTTGTAATTACGTAATCTTGATTTTTTCCCTTGTTTATAATAGGTAGATATACTATTTAAACACCCAATAGCTTAGGAGAATCATATGAGATACACTTCTCGGTCTTTCTCCCATGTATTTTCATTTCTCACAGTTAGTAAACATAGTTATTTTTCTTAAATTACATGCATGTTATTATTTTTTTCCTCATCCGGGCCTTTCTTCACTGAAACCCCCACTTTAATTCAGATTTGTGCTTAAAGCCCAACAAATATTTAGTGTTTTTTGAAGCTTTTCACCTTTGGTGGCACTTTCTAATGTTCACTTTGGTAGTTTATTTATAGTGACGAGTATTATGACATGTTGCATGCTGACCACCTTGCACTTTTATAGGACAAATGTCACATGCAATAGAAATAAAATAGTCATCATACTATTCCTGATAGACATGGCAATGATATCTATGACCCAAATACTTGCTAATGTATGTTTGGATAATATTAATTCACCAGAGACAACATAGGTTCACTTGCTTTTATGTACATGTTTATTAGGTATTATTGTTGATCATTAGTGGCATGCGAAAAGGGCCAGAACAAAAAGTTTAAATTTTTCCTCATCTGAAGTTTTCTATTCTTTGGAAATGTATATCAATATATTGTGTCATCTTCCAACATTTTTAGTCATCTAGGTGTCCAGTCTTTATAATTGCTTTTTCCGTAAGAGCAAAGTGAGATTTCCAAAGGAAAGACATGGATCCTCCAGCTAATTAGTATATGTGGATGCTCTTTGTTAGAAGCAAAAGTAAACTATGTATAAGAAGATGAAGAAAAAAGATATGTTCAGAGAAAAGTTCAATCTTTTATCTACTAAATGATACATAGTAATTCTCATCTGAGAATAAGGTTTTTCTATATCTTTTGTTTTCTCTTTTCCTGTGATGTCAAACTCAAAATAGGTTTATCCTGCGATGTGTTTTTGATTCTTGATGACTCCGTATTTCATTCATTGTTGTTTCCTGAGTGGGGCAAGTGGACAAACACTTGAAGAATCTGCAAATAACTAGGTTTTATTGCTCTTGTATTTCAATGTCACCCAAATGGGTATATTCAGAATTCATTGGTTGGGAATATCTGTGATGCAATTTGAAAGTTACTTAAGGTGCTCACAATTTGCCTTTCTTGTAGCCTGGTTCCTTTTTTAATTTTAACTGTTTTCATGTGTTCGTCCCTAATCCATGTTACTTTCTGGCTCTAGGAATCTAGAGTTGGAATTGAGCACCATTTACATCGTGGACGTGCATTGGCAGCTTTTAATCAGCTGCTTTCAAATAGAGTTCAAAAGTTGAAGTCAGAAAGTTCACGTAGAGGGCAGGACGGGACTTCAGTGCAAGGACAAACAAACATCCAGTCAGACGTGCAGATGCTTCTTTCACCTATAACACAGAGCGAACAGTTGTTTCTTTCATCCGTAAGGATCACTATTACCAAACTGGCATTCATCTTTTTCTATTTGTATCAACCCTATATGTACTTCTTTTGTCCCTTTATAGTCATCTATGTGGAAATGTTATATCAGTTTTTACAAAGGCGGGCGTGAGACGGGGCATTTCGCTTAATGCAAGGAAAGACGTAAGCCCAGAGACATGGGGCATAAGCCCCATGGATCTTTAATTTTTTAATTTATAAATTTATAAATTAAATAAAATAGCTTAATAACATTAAAAAAATATGAAAAATAAATTAAAAGTTCAAGAAAAAATTAAAAGGATTAGAGAAGCCCATTGAAATTCCCTATAAGGTAGGGGTAAGTTCTGCGTACACACTATCATTCCCAGACCCAATTTATGGGATTAAACTGGGTTTGCTGTTACTGTTGTAGAGAAGCCCATATAAAACAAAAAAGCTAGTACACTTGTATGAGTTAAACAATGCAGGGGTGTTAAAGTTATCATGAGACAAAAAGAAACTACAATATCTTAACTTTCAAACAATTAAAAATCACAATTTCTTAAAATATATTATAATACTACACATTTTACCTCCCTAAAGGTAAATAATCAGTAAATTTTATCAGTACTATAACTTAAAATAATACTCTTTCACGAATAAATACAAATTGATTTCAAATAGCATAGTAATACAAATTTGATCATTTTGAGAGACAAAGAACTAAGACATGAATACAGATAGCGAAGTAATAAACTCGGGCTGTCGATTTATGTTGGAAATGTTCAAATGATGTTCACCTTCACTATGTTCTCAATCATAGAATATTCAATATTATGGCTCATTATTTGAGTTACTCTAAATTAATCTTCATATATCTTTAGGTTCGTATATCAGTCATGTATGAAAGAATTTGATGGTCAACAGTGTAGGATTTGACACATGATTTGTGTAGGGATTGCTGGGCGAGCTCTAAGCCCTAAGCGTTAGGCGTGCTTAGGGCGTACAGTTGGGCGCTTGAAGCGTAAGCCTTACAGAACTAAGTCCCACACGTGTGCCTCAAAGCGTTTTGCAAGTGCCCCGCCCAGGGGTGAGCCCTGGGCGAATGCCAAAAAGGCCTTTTAGAACACTGTTAGTATACAGGCAAAATATCTCTTTTAACTACAGCTCTTGAAGTGTCCTTTTGCTCTTTCAGCATCACAAATGATTGTAAAGTTTTAAGGAACCAATTGTCAAATGGAACGAATTTTGAGGAAAGCTCATGCGAATGACATCAAGATGCTTTACCTACTGCACCTATGTCACATAGCATGTTAGTCAGACTACCTGATATTAACAGTTGGTGGTTTCATTTGAATTAAATCACAGAGTCAATTAGTTCCAGTTTGTGTATCTTCTATTTAGGTCTTAATTTTATTAGAGCTTCTTATAAAGTGTTCTATTTATGCTTGAAGTTTGTAAAAAAGGAACAAGAATTTACTTTATGAAAGCCATCCTAAATATATCATCTGCGAGATGAATTTACGTTGAAAGAATATAAACATTTAGAAGATGCACCTTCTCTATATCATGCTCTTTGGTTGGAGTGCATTTGAAGACCACTCTCTCTTGTGATGGAGTATGACTCACTCAAAGAAAGAGTGCTGTGATGAAATAGTCCATTTATGTGTCAGATACTTCTATAAAACAAGCTGAAGTGTACATGCACGAAATCTCAGTGCTTCGCATCCTGCTGATAGCATATTGATATATTTTCCTCTGTTAAGTAGTTAGTCATCTATGGTGTCCCATGTCGGAAAGTAGATACCTATTATTATGTAATCTCGGTATATAAATAGGGTGTTGTACGACACTTTAGAAAAATAATAATATTTTTTCCCATGCTTTCTCACATGGTATCAGAGTATCGGTGAGAAGATATCGTTGTGCGTCATTCCAGCGACATCCGGGAAGAAATAACTCAGTGACCGTGTGATTTTCTAGTAACCTAAGTGACTATTTGCCTCAAAGTCACTAATTATCAGTGTTGTGCGAAATCCAACACCACCAAAAGGTTCCCAAGAGAGAGGCGACCAAACCCCAGAAAGATTCTCCTGAAAAAGCTCATTCACGCACCCCCACGCGCCTGTTGAAGATCTGCCGCCGGTCTATCCCAACTCTCGGCGCGTGAGGACTTTTACGGCCAGAATTTGAAAAAGTTTCTGTTGGACCGTGTCATCGTCTTGCAATTCCGAGCCTACCTATCCAATTTAAACCAAATTTCGACCACTTTTATATTTTTCCGGCATGAACAGTGATTTCCAGAAAAATTTCTGATTTTTCTGGCGTTAATAGTAATTTCCCGAAGAGTTTTCAACTTTTTCCGGCGCGAACATTGTAATGTCATTCGTATTAGAAGCTTTTGACTCACAATGTGTTAGATCCAATGCATTGAATTCACTCCAGATAGTTTCTTTACCGGATTATATTGAGTTTCTTCAGTACAAAGCACGTAAACAGACATCTTCAGGGATAGCCTCCGTTGTTCAAACATATAGTAGCGTGACTTGTGTCTCTCCATTTTCAACTTCTGAGTCTTGGGTCATTGATTCAGGTGCATCTGATCATATTTCTTGTAACAAATCTCTTTTCACTACTATTTCATGTTCTCAATGTCTTCCAACAGTCACAATGGCCAACGGGTCTCAAACCACGGCAACTGGAATAGGTCAAGCAAGTCCACTTCCTTCCTTACCTTTAGATTCAGTTCTTTATGTCCCTGGTAGTCCTTTTAATGTTATAGCCGTTAGTCGCTCAGCCAAATCTCTTAAGTGTTCTGTTTTATTTCTTGAAGACCTTGTTTTTATACAGGAACACAATATAGGGCGGATCATTCGTACCGGACGTGAATCGGATGGACTTTATTTACCTTATCCTTGCAAAATCACATGGACTCACATGTTGTCTTCCTTCAATAACTTGTCCTATTATCGATTCACCAGATTTATTACATAAATGGTTGAGACATCCCAGTTTGTCAAAACTTCAGAAAATGGTACCTGGTTTATCTCACTTGTTCACTCTGGAGTGTGAGTCATGTCAGCTTGATAAGCATACTCGCTCCCATTTCCCTCGGCGTCTTGATAATCGAGTAGAGTCACCTTTTACTTTATTCCATTCAGATGTTTAGGGTCCTAGTCGGGTCAGTTCTACCTTGGGATTCCGCTATTTTGTCAGTTTCATCGATGATTATTCCAGGTGCACTTGGATATTTTTGATGAAAAATCGATCTGAGTTGTTTTCTATTTTCCAGACGTTCTACGCTAAAATTCTAAATCAATTTGGGTTTTTTATCCGCACATTTCGTAGTGATAATGCCCTAGAGTATTTGTCTTTCCCATTTCAGCAGTTTATGAATTCTCATAGGATTATTCATCAAACATCTTGTCCGTACACATCTCAATAAAATGGGGTAGCTGAAAGAAAGAATAGACATATTATTGAAACTGCTCGTACCCTACTCATACAATCTCATGTTCCGTTGCGTTGGGGATGCAGTTCTTACATCTTGCTATCTTATTAATCGTATGCCATCTTCATCTATCCAGAATCAAGTTCTATTCTCTGTCCTGTTTCCCCACTTACCTTTGTTCTCTTTTCCACCTCGTGTCTTTGGAAGCACGTGTTTTGTTCATAACCTTACTCCAAGAAAAGATAAGTTAGCTCCTCGTGCTCTTAAGTGCATATTTCTGGGTTACTCGAGAACGCAAAAAGGGTATCAATGCTATTCTCCTGACCTCCAGCGGTACCTTATGTCCGCTGATGTTACCTTCTTTGAAACCCAATCACACTTCACAAGTTCAGGTAATCACTTAGATATTTCTGAAGTGCTACCAGTTTCATCTTTTGGAGATTCAGTCACTATCTTCCGTTCATCTTCCTCTACAACTCCAGCTCCACCACCTACAACTCCAGTTGCAGCTTTACCACCTATAGTTCCAGTTCAACCTTCTGCAGCTTCACCACTCTTGACTTATCATCGTCGTCCACGTCCATCATCAGGCCCAGGTGATTCACGTCCTGCATTCTGCACCTACTGCGGACTTGTCTCCTCTTAGTCAACCAATTGCACTCCGCAAAGGTGTACGGTCCACATTTAATCCTAATTCTCATTATGTTGGTTTAAGTCATCATCGTCTGTCATCACCTCATTAAGCTTTTATATCTTCTTTTTTCACTGTTTTTATCCCTAAGTCTACAGGTGAGGCACTAACAGAAGAAATAGAAGCTCGAGAAGGAATCAAATGGTCGACTGCGAAACCCATCAGGGTTCAAAAATAGTATACTATTACGATGCCCTCGATCAGAGGGGCAGCAACTCTTATCTTAGAAGAGCCAGGGAGCGCTACAAGTGGGCCCCCCATTACTGGAAGAAAGCATAGTAGAAAAGGCTCGTTGAGACCTGCTCTGATCCCCGTTTAAATCGAGTTCGTACCATACCTGGTTTAGACCGTCGGGGAGGAAAGCTGTGAACGAATCTGATACGCAGATGTTTGAAAGAATAACGGCTCGTTAGGGTGGTCGTTGCGACGGTAGTTCGTTTGTCTCGTGCTGGTAGATGGGCCAGATTTACAGTCTGCCGCTTTTGACCACTCGGCCCGGGAGATGGCGACAGGCTATGATTGACGAGATGTCTGCTTTACATGTGAGTGGCACTTAGGAGCTTGTTCCTCTTCCTTCAAGTAAGTATACTATTGGTTGTTGTTGGGTTTATGCAGTCAAAGCAGGCCCGAATAGCCAGGTTGATCGGCTTAAGGCTCGTCTTGTTGCAAAAGGATACACTCAAATTTTTGGGCTTGACTATAATGACACTTTCTCTCCCGTGACTAAAGTAGCATTTGTTCGTCTCTTTTTGTCCATGGCTGTTGTACGTCATTGGCCTCTTTATCAGTTAGACATTAAGAATGCTTTTCTCCACGGTGATCTTGAGGAAGAAGTTTATATGGAGCAACCACCAGGTTTTGTTGTTCATGGGAAGTCTAGTGGTCTTGTATGCCGATTGCGCAGGTCACTATATGGTTTGAAACAGTTCCCTCGAGTTTGGTTTGGCAAGTTCAGCACAGTTGTTCAGGAGTTCGGCATGACTCGTAGTGAAGCTAATCACTCTGTATTTTATCGGCAATCTGCTCATAATCTGTGTATTTATCTGGTGGTTTATGTTGATGATATTGTTATTACTGGCAATGATCAGGATGGTACTACTAATCTGAAGCAGCATCTCTTTCAGCACTTCCAGACTAAGGATCTGGGCAGATTGAAGTATTTTCTAGGTATTGAGATCGCTCAGTCTAGCTCAGGTATTGTTATTTCACGGCAAAAGTATGCCTTAGACATTCTTGAGGAGACTGGAATGATGGGCTGCAGACCTGTTGACACTCCTATGGATCCGAATACTAAGCTTCTGCCTAGACAGGGGGAGCCTCTTAGAGATCCTATGAGATATAAGAGGTTGGTTGGCAAATTGAATTACCTCACAGTAACTAGACCTGACATTTCTTTTCCGGTGAGTGTTGTAAGTCAGTTGATGGATTCTCCCTGTGATAGTCATTGGGATGCAGTTGTTCGCATTCTTCGGTATATAAAGTCAGCTCCAGGCAAAGGATTACTGTTCGAGGATCGAGACCACAAGCAGATTGTTGGGTACACAGATGCTTATTGGGCAGGATTACCTTCTGATAGATGTTCTACTCTGGATATTGTGTTCTAGTATGAGGTAATTTGGTCTATGGAAAAACAAGAAACAGAATGTAGTAGCTCAATCTAACGCCGAAGCCGGATATCGGGCCATGGCTATGGCAACGTGTGAGCTAGTTTGGGTCAAGCAGTTGCTCAAGGAGTTGAAGTTATGAGAAATCAGCAAGATGGAACTGGTGTGTGATAATCAAGTTGCTCTTCATATTGCGTCAAATCCAGTGTTCCATGAGAGGACTAAACACATTGAGATCGACTGTCACTTTATCAGAGAAAAGATACTCTCAGGAGATATTGTTACAAAGTTTGTGAAGTCGAAAGATGAAGTCTCTTACTGGTTCTCGTATTAGTTACATATGTAACAAGCTCGGTACATATGATTTATATGCACCGGCTTGAGAGGGAGTGTTAAGTGGTTAGTCATGTATAGTGTCCCACCTCGGGAAGTAGATACCTATTATTATGTAATCACTATATATAAATAGGGCGTTGTACAACACTTTAGAAAAATAATAATATTTTCTCCCATGCTTTCTCACATCCTCTAAGCATTTGTTGTTTTTATATTTAGGTCGTGCCCCTTGCTATTGTGCATTTTGCTGATTCAGTGTTGGTGGCATCTTGTGCATTTCTGTTGGAGTTGTGCGGTCTATCTCCTGGTACCCTCCAAATTGATGTTGCAGCTTTGAGAAGAATAGCATCCTTTAATAAATCCGGCCCTTGTTCCAATCACTTTAAGCAACCTTCCCCCAGGAGTTCTTCATTTCATTCAAATACTTATGACAATAATATTACTGAATCTTTAGCACGAGGATTGGCAGATGATTATTGCCAGAATGATTGGTTCAATCAAGCTAATCAAAAAAGTGATCAGTTCACAACATGTGGTAGACAGCCATCTCGAGCTCTCATGCTTGTCCTGCAGCATTTGGAAACAGCAAGTCTTCCGTCATCAGCTGATGGAGTTACATGTGGCTCTTGGTTGTTAACTGGTAATGGTGATGGAGTTGAATTGAGGTCTCAGCAAAAATCTGCAAGCGAGCACTGGAATTTGGTGACAACATTTTGTCAGGCGCATCAAATTCCTGTGAGCACGAGATATCTTGCTATATTAGCAAGAGACAATGACTGGGTATGAGCTTGTTAAACATCATTGCTGAACTTATTAGTTTTCTTGGTATGAAAATTGTGCTCTTTTGTTTGCCAGGTTGGCTTTCTCTCAGAAGCTCAAATTGGAGGCTACCCCTTGGAGACAGTGTTGCAAGTTGTAAGCTATCTATTCTCATCACATCTTCCCTTGATGGATCTTTGCTGCTACATATATCTCCTTTTAGTTTGATCATAGAAAAAGGAGAAGACTTGCTAACTCATGATTTTGTCTCACTTGCTTTATCTGATATGTGTCAGGCATCAAAGGAGTTTGGTGATGCACGTCTGAAAACCCACATATTAACACTTCTGAAGAGTATGCAATCAAGGAAGAAATTTAGCTCTTCTTCAAGTTCAGATACTGGAGAAAAGAAGAATGGGACATCATTTCCAGATGAAAATATGTATACACCGGCCGAACTATTTGGAATTATCGCCGAGTGCGAGAAGCAAGCAAGGCCTGGACAAGCTCTTCTCTTGCAAGCAAAGAATTTATGCTGGTCACTTTTGGCTGCAATTGCGTCCTGTTTTCCAGATGTCTCTCCGTTATCTTGCCTGACAGTTTGGCTAGAAATAACTGCAGCAAGGTTTCCATCATAATCTGTTTTTTTTTTTCCATTAATTAATAAAATTCTACCTTCTTCCATATACATGGACTGTTTTCAAAGTAATTTCCTATTATATCCTTTACAGGGAAACATCAGCCATCAAAGTTAATAATGCTGCTTCCCAGATTGCAAACAATGTCGCGGCAGCTGTGGAAGCAACTAATTCCCTACCTGCATCTGCCAAAGCACATACAGTGCATTATAATCGCAAAATCCCAAAGCGTAGACGGCTCATGGAGCCTGTGTCAGTGCATTCCTTAGCTTTCACAATGCCTGATGCACACAAGGCAGATGGAAATGTGAGAATTCAAGACATGACTGCTGAAGAGGAATGTGAAAAACAAGTTGATCAGGACGAGAAAGTTTTTAATGACTCCGATGAAGTGGCTGGTTCTTTGTCTAGAATGGTTGCTGTGCTTTGTGAACAACATTTATTCCTTCCTTTGCTCAGGGCTTTTGAAATGTTTCTTCCTTCTTGTTCCCTCTTACCTTTTATCCGAGCTCTTCAGGTATGTTAAATCATTGCTATCAATTATAGGTTACCGGTTTGAAATGAAGAGGCATTACTCAGAAACTTCTCAGTGCTGAAAATTCTCTTAGCTTCAGACTGACTGGCTGTTAAACGTTTCATCGCTGTTCTTGCTGTCTTTCATTGTTTATTCACAGCTTTTCAAACTGCTATTCAGCTGATTGGTCACATGACTTAATCGACTCTCTATGTTAATGTAATGTCTTTAGTAGTCTACTCTTGTCCCCTCATGGTCTTTCATTTTACATGGTGCAACATTCACTTGCCTCATTATGACAAAGTTCCGGCCTCTGGGGAAGAGGCTCAAGTTAGTTCTTTGAATTGCAACCCTTCAGCTAATACTCATCAATAATAGTGTTTCTAGATGTATATGAAGGGTCGCTTTCACTGTTTGAACAAAAAAATTATGTAACCAATACTTATAAGCGAATGACCTATATATTCAGTAGCATATTTTCTTTGGGTTTTGGAGTTGGGGTGAATTGTTATGTATTAATTGTCAATTCATGTTGTACCTATTGCTTGCTTGTGCCTGCAACAAAGTTTGCCATCTTGGTCAAGTTATCCCTGATTGTTGTAGATATGGTTACTCAACTTCCTGCCTTCTCTTAGTTCCCCTTAGTTTGTGCAATTTTGGTGCTATAACACTGTGTAGTGAGAATCTCTTGTAGTCTACCATCTCCTTTTTCTTTAAGGCTTATAATGCTTCCTTAAAAGCTGACACTGTATCCTTATTATTTCTCCATGCTGATCTGCTAACTGGCATGGACTTAGGGGGGGAGAGATTTTAGGTGGACATGGCATGAATAGTTCATTGGGTAGTTTTTCATGTATTGTATATGTAGTCTTAACTGACAAAAAATTACTAATACTGCAAGAAATAGGACATACTAAACCCAAAGAACCTCTTCTTCTCCTTGGCCAGTAACTAGCAACGAGTAACACTCTTTTGTTTCTTTGAAGTTGCGAAACAAGCGAAACCTTCTCTGACTGACCTGAAGCTGTTAAGTCCTCATCTTCTTTTTTCAATTTCTACCTTTTTATGCGGAGAGAAATCTGTATGCTATATTTGTCAAGCAGAGATCAATGGTTTTGTTCTCTAGTATTATATAAAGGATTCCCTTAATTCTTTAAAGTTATTATCTCTTGTAACTCCAGATAATCCCTTTAGGAAAAAGACGAAAACTAAATATTGGGACACAATCTCATTGGTGTCTGGCAGGCATCTAAATAATTAACAGTACTAAATCAGAATGAAAGTGATGCTGTTTCCTTGAGAGTATAACATTCTGATTGGTTTCTAGCAGAGATCTAAATAAACAATAATACTAAATCAGAATGAAATGACGTTGTTCCTAGCTTGTGTAACTTACGTGTGACTGAGTGTTCTCGTTTTATAGGACACATGTCGTGAATATAACAACAGTTGTCTAATTCCATATATCACAAATTTTGCTGTTTCGTTTCCAGGCATTTTCTCAAATGCGCCTTTCTGAAGCTTCAGCTCATCTCGGATCCTTTTCTGCTAGAATTAAGGAAGAACCTCACGTACCCACACAAGTTGGAAAAGAAGGGAAAATTGGTAGTTTATGGATAAGTTCTACTGCTGTGAAAGCTGCTGACGCTATGCTCTCAAGATGTCCTTCACCTTATGAAAAAAGATGCTTATTACACCTCCTTGCTGCCACTGATTTTGGTGATGGAGGTTCTGCTGCAACATATTATCAACGGCTCTACTGGAAAGTAAATTTGGCGGAACCTTCTCTTCGCAAAAATGATGGCCTACATCTTGGGAACGAGCCACTAGATGATGCTTCACTTTTGACAGCATTAGAGGAACATGGACATTGGGAACAAGCACGCAATTGGGCTAAGCATTTAGAGGCCAGTGGTGGATCTTGGAAATCTGCAACACATCATGTTACTGAAACACAGGTATTCCTTTTACTATTTAGGCGCTACTTCCTCATGTCAGTTTTTATCATTCAGTCATCGTTTTTTTTAGAGCTGTTGCTTTTATATGAAGTGTGAATTAGGAATTTCTTTATGGTTGAGCTTTCTTTTTTAAGAGTCATTCCTTTACTTTAACAATACAAAATTAGCTAGGCATCTTGCTGGAAATCTTTTTTCTGTTTCTTTCTAGATCAGGATCTCAGCTGATAGCAGCTTTGGGTGTCATTTTGTCTAATTTTCTCTTCTGAGTTACGTTAGTGAACTATATAGGCTTTCAATTCATAGATTGTACCAACAAATAAAGTTTTTATTCGAGTTTTCACTTACCTTTCAGGATTAGTAACTCAACATGTTGATTTATTTTCATATTTCTTGCCAAATAGCGTTCTACAGAAGATCAAATCTTAGCGCTTTTGCTATTTCAAGTAACAAAGAACAGTTACGTGAATCAAATGTACATTGGTCATACTTCTTGCATTCTTCCCTCTAGAATCAACCGATTGCTGAACTTTTCATGAAACAGGTGTTGTAACTTGTTGTAGCATTGCTTTCTTAATGTGGTTTGACCAGTCATTTTGTCCCTCGTTATTCATCTGAAAACATCCAGGGTTTATGGAAGCATTGGTCCCACTATTAAAGCGAGGACTATACCATCTAACTTAAAGATCCTCGATAACATAACTCCTCTAGCTTGTTATAACAATAGAAGAGATCAAGATTGCTTGTATTTCCCAACATAGTTAGTAAATTGCATTGCGCCTTCTCTTAAATGTTATGCCATTTTATCTACAAATCACTTGAAGAGCGGACAGGGACTTAATTCACTAAGAACAATGAGAGAAGGGAAATGAAAGCCTCATATGCTGGTATAGATTTAAGTATAACAGGGACTTGATTATTTCTTTTACTGGCTGGAGTTCATTCAGGGGTTGTTTGGTTTTCTGTATTAGGATAAAGTAATCTCAGCATAAAATTCTGCAAAACTAATATGATGTTCAGTTTTTAGCATTATTTCTACATTACTAATGCAAACTTTGTACATAAAATGACTTTGGGTTTCAGGTATAAACTCTACATATATTCCCAACCCTCTTTTCAATTTTGTGGTATTCAATTTCTATACAACTTTCACTTCTTTCAAGAATTAACATATATTAGCTATTCAGCTTTTAAACTTTGTGTTGTCTTTGTCAACTCGCTTTTCGACCATTATTTTAGCATTATTCTTTCACCATCACTGATATAATATATAAGTCAAACTCATATCTTAAAACTCTGACCTAATCAAATACCGAAATATATTTTGTGATATAAAATTCTGTATTACTAATATCAGCATAACATATGCAACAATCTATGTATTATTTTATGCAGGACATAATGTGGATTAAGAATGTGTGTGCTAATAACACCTGGATAAGCTCTACCATATGATTGTGGACTGTGGAGTATTATGAATGAGAAGACTTTGGCCGTTGTATTATAGGGTGGAAGGCATGGGATGTTGCCCCGTTAGCTCTTATGTGTGTTTATGGAAGGAGGGTAATAGGAGAGCGTTTGAAGAGATAGCAAATGATTTTGTAAATTTAAGGAATAGCCTTCTATGTTTAGTCACTTTTTGGTATATACCCATGAGGTCCTCGCTTGTATAGATGGTTGGATGTCTTTTGCGGAGAATCATATTTTTGTGTAGATTATCTTCTTTTGTAAATACAACTTGTATAGATTACCATTAATTAATAAATTATTTATCTTACCCAAAAAAAAAAATACCTGGATAAGAGCATGTGAAGACAAAAATACCTCAAAGGCAGGCCATCCTCGCAACAATCCTTGTAGTATTGTTTACCATCCTTGTATTATTATTCACCTAATAACAATCTCTCTATTGTAATCCCTGCATAATTAGTCCATGATCCTAACTACCCCTTGGTGTCCTATAGCATAGGAACTGATTCTTCCCTTCTCTAATACGGTGAGGGGCACAGGTGTTGGTTTGGCTGCAACATAAGGGATAAGTCACCTCACACTTTGTGCAATCCAAATAGACATAGGAATTCAATTTTTAAGTGTTTTCGCTATTGAGTCAGATAGTTTACAAGTACTGATGCTCAATAGTCTTAAATAGTGTCATTTATCAAAAACGATGGAATAGCCTCTTTTTCTAGCTATTACTTTCCTTCATTCAGGTATGGGGACAGGGAATACGAAGGTCGAGTAGGCTTCGTCGGTTTGAGAAGGTGAACGACGAATCCTAAGAGCATCAAATACGAATCACGTCCGAGACGAGAGAAATAGCATAGTAGTAAAGAAAGCGCATAAACCCATTCCTTCGCCCCAAGAAACCTTTTGTGACTTTTTGGATGAGAAATGAAGTGAACTTGACCAACAAGGCGGGAATGTATTAGTAAAGGACCGGAGAGAACTCGAATTTTTGAATCTACTGTCTCGCAATATACTTTCTTTAGTTTCTTTCTTAAGTAGCTTATTAGCTTGAAAGCTTTCCTTGCCTTTAAGGCTTTACCGGAATATGCTGAAAAGTGATCGGTCATTGAGGAAAGACTTAGCTTAGGGAAATGTGTCGCATAGTATCAGAAGCAGAATTTTCTGTCGTACTAGATTGATTCAAGATGAAAGGAGCGATTTCCAGCTAAGAAGGATATTGCCAATCCTATGCTTGCTTCTCCTGACTGGGCAGGAATATAGTAAAGCCTACTGATTTGATTTCTCAATTAACTGATAAAGAAGAGATGTATGCATTCAGATGTGTGGAATTTTTGAAAAATTTAACCTAGTGAAATGTGTTATAATAAGTTTTTGACGCTTTTAATTGTGGGGATAATAGGAGGAGAAGGGACATGACTACTCACAGGAATCAATCCTAAAATGCCTTAGCATTTGCAGAGAAGGGTGCATCTCCCTATTAGCCACTTCCTTGTTAATTTAAGCATAACAAATTCTTGTTTCTAGACTTCAAAGGTCTCCTATACAAACTAGGAAGAAGCATCAAACTCTACTTTCCAAAGTCCTAGTTGACGTAGAAAGTCGAATGAGACTTTTGTTAAAGATATTCATAATGGCATAACATATGGAATAACTGCCAACAGAAAAATATGACTTTATGAAAACTTAAAACACTTGTATCAAATGCTTCTAAAAAAACACTTTTATCAAATATTTGTTTGATCATTGTTCAGTATGCTTCTCAAAGCCAGGCTAAGTCAACATTGGGGTTGAGGGCAATTAGAAAAGGACTATCTCGACTGTGAAGATCACTTATTTGTTATAAACTGAATTGTTTTTGTCTTTTCAGTTCTGGTGTAAAGAGAACTACATAGATGACGCAGAATCACTTGTAGATTTTTTTGATTCCTTGTAAGATACAAGGTCCCTGTAATCTGTACATATTTTGATTGCCACTACCAACTTGGTGCTGATGAATACAATGTTACCCGAGCCAAAAAAAGATCACTTATTTCTTATTTTGACAAACTATGATTAAGCCCTAATGTTAAATGCAACATTTTCTTTATCACATGTGGAACTTGGAAGTTAAAATTGCTGCTGATACCACATAAATGCAATTGTAATACTAGAATGCTGGATCGACCGCTTAAACAGGAAAGAAGACTCGTAAAGCAATAATCAATCAAATTCTTAGAGAAGTATATTGAACCTGTGTATGAGATCATATATGTTCCGGAATTCCTACTTTCCGAATATCTCTTTTGCCCATTGTTCTTAATTTCCATGGCCTTCAACGTTGATATTAAGGTATTTGAACTATAAGCTATTTGGAGATAGTGTTGATCTCCATCTAGACAGTTGTCATGTGATCTATGCTATCTTGGATGTAATTGTTTGTCCCTTTGGTGTGTCCTTTTTTTGTTTGTGATTTATGTTATGTTATGCATTTACCTATCTTGCAATCTGTTGTTCTCTGGTAGAATAGTTATGTGAATATATATGTAATTACTCCTAGTCTCGTATGAAATAGAAGTAGGTTATATAATATGTGTACTTATAAATAGGGTTCAGTGTAGTAACAGCGAGCATTGTAGTAACAGCCCAGCTCGCTAGTGATATTGTCCGCTCTGGGCCTAGGCCCTCACGGGTTTAAAACGCATCACTAGGGTCTAAGGCTTGTTAACTTATATACCCAACATCCCTCTTGTGTTTTGTCGATGTGGGATCTGTCTAAAGTCTGCGGTGTTACATACACCTCCTTTTATGGACTCAACGTCCTCGATGACGTTTACCCCACTGCATGAGATTCACCTAGACTCAACACTGAGGTTTGCCCCGCCTAACCGGGATTGCCTAAACTCAGTTGTGATCCACCATCGGCAAGGCTTACATAAGAGTGGCTCTGATACCATCATTAATAGCCCAACCCACTAGTGATATTGTCCGCTCTGGGCCTAGGCCCTCACGGGTTTAAAACGTATCACTAGGGTCTAAGGCTTGTTAACTTATATACCCAACATCCCTGTTGTGTTTTGCCGATGTGGGACTCTGTCTAAAGTCTGGGGTGTTACATACACCCCCCTCTTATGGACTTAGCGTCCTCACTGAGGTTTGCCCTACCGCATGGGATTTGCTTAGACTCAGCACTGAGGTTTGTCCCGCCTAACCGGGATTTGCCTAAACTCAGTTGAACTCTAACCCACGATCGGCATGGCTGACACAAGAGTGGCTCTGATACCATCTGTAACAGCACAGCACGCTAGTGATATTGTCGACTCTGGGCTTAGGCCTAAACGCGTCACTAGGATCTAAGGCTTGTTAACATATATACCCATCATCTCTTGTGTTTTGCTGATGTGGGATTCTGTCTAAAGTTTGGGGTGTTACAATTGTATTACAATTAATATCAATAACACATTTTTCTCCGGCGCATGCTCACATTCTCCTCATCTAAAGATTTAACCATCTTGCTATTCTCCTTTATTTTTTTGCATACTTCTTTTCATTGTAATTGACTCATGACTGAAATATTTTTATCAATCTGATCCTCTTACTCTCTCCTCTCTTTGTGTTTTTCTTTCATGTATGAAGGCTGAGTCCATGGTTGCAGAGTGGAAGGAGTTCCTTTGGGATGTTCCAGAAGAAAGGGTTGCTTTATGGGGTCACTGCCAGACTCTCTTTCTTAGATATTCCTTCCCTCCATTACAGGTACTTTAGTTACATTATGAAATAGATGTGACGTCAGCCTACTCTGCTGCTCATTTTACTTTCAAACATGGAAATTTTGTTCGTTATTTCTCTTGCTGTTAGTTGAGGATGGGTTGTTGAGGAGGGGAAGTTTATTGCAGAACTGGATTGTTTGGACGCCTTTTCATCTGATGTTTGCTTTTATGACTTATTTTATTTACTTATCTCAGTTGCTACCCTTTTCTGTAGGCAGGATTATTTTTCCTCAAGCATGCAGAGGCAGCGGAAAAAGATCTCCCGGCTAGAGAGCTTCATGAACTATTGTTGCTTTCCCTGCAGTGGTTGAGTGGGACGATTACTCAATGCCACCCGTAAGTGTTTTACTGAGGTCTCCTATTTTACATATTCACTTTTAATAATTCTTGATATGACTCTTGGATAAATGTATCAGAGTTTGTCCCTTGAATCTTTTGAGAGAAATTGAAACTAGAGCATGGCTACTGGCGGTTGAATCAGAGAGTCAAGTGAAAAGCGAAGGAGAGTTTACCCTTTCTAGTCGTGAACCTGCAAGTGGCAAGGGCTCAAGCATTATTGACCGAACTGCAAGCATTATTACTAAAATGGATAACCACGTTAATTCAGTGAGAATCAAATCTGGGGAGAGGAATGATACAAAGGAAAGTAACCAGTCACATCTCAAGACCACTCAGATGTCAGATTCTAGCTCTTCAGCTGCGATATTTGGCGGTGCAAAAGTGAAAAGGAGAGCCAAAGGCTTTGTACCCTCAAGAAAGTCTTTAGCTGATCCAATGGACAGAAGTAACGAGCCTGAAACTAGCTCCATTAGTTTTAATATAAAGGAGGAATCACAGATACCAGATGAAAACCTTAAAATAGAAGCAACTTTCTCGAAGTGGGAGGAAAGAGTTGGACCTGCGGAGCTAGAACGAGCGGTTCTTTCACTGCTGGAATTTGGACAAATTGCGGCTTCCCGACAGCTTCAACATAAATTATCTCCAGGCTGCATACCATCTGAATTCAAACTTGTGGATGCTGCCCTAAAGCTTGCTGCAATTGCCACCCCAAACAACAAAGTATCGATATTGGTGCTCGATGGTGAACTTCGTTCTGTTATGCAGTCATACCATCTTTTCCCTAATCAACACGTGATTGATGCTCTCCAGGTAGTCAGTTGGTTTTATCTCCTATTTTTCTTTTGGTCTAGCCCTCTATAGGTTGACACAAAAATGTTGACTGTCCTTCATATCCATCTCTCCTGAATCATTTCTGCATTTGCCCTTCTAACTATTATCCGGCACTTCGGCATTTAGTTCCTCTGTTAGCTTTCGGACAATTGCTCTGAAGTTCCAGAGCTGGAAGTGCATTTATTTCCAATGAGAGAACTGGAGGGCTCAGTGGATGGAGGCGTAAGGAGGTGAGTGGAAGGAGAAAAGGGAAAAGAGGAGGATAGAGGAAGATCATGTGGTCGTCAACTTTGTATCTTCTTACAATTAGTAACGTTAAATAAGGCATTCTGTCAACTGCTGCTCTACCAACATGAAAGATGTCTAGACTTGGCTTGTGTTGCTATTTCTGATCAAGACTCTTCCACTTTGACACTTCCATTTTAGCTTTCATCTTTTGATTTGTCTCTTATGTCCTTGGTTCTTTGCAAGAAAAGAACGAAAATAATTAATATCTTGTTTAACTTCAGGTACTGGAGAGTTTAGCAATACTCCTAACTGAAGGTAGGGGACGCGGCCTTTGCAGGCGAATAATATCAGTTGTGAAGACTGCAAATGTGTTGGGTATTCCATTTTCAGAAGCATTTGAAAAGCATCCTATTGAACTCTTACAATTGCTATCTCTAAAAGCGCAAGACTCTTTTGAAGAAGCAAAGCTTTTAGTTCAATCACATTATATGCCTGCACCTAGTATTGCTCAAATTCTTGCTGAGTCGTTTTTGAAGGTACTTTCTCTTTTGAACTTTATTCCTCTGGGAGTATGGGCACTGATTCCGCCAGAATATTATTATGACATCAAATTTGAGCTTTTTTAGAAATTTGCTTAGTTCTTTTACGACTTGATCTAGTAACAAAACACAAAGTACCACAGTTGTCGTCTATGTAAAAAGTATGCAGTTCAGTTTGTCTATGATGTTCTCTTTATTATAAATTTTATCTCATCACAGGGTTTGCTAGCAGCACATCGTGGAGGTTACATGGAATCTCAAAAAGAGGAGGGACCTGCTCCTTTATTGTGGAGATTTTCTGATTTCTTGAAGTGGGCAGAGCTTTGCCCCTCTGAACCAGAAATTGGCCATGCTTTACTGCGTTTAGTTGCCACTTGTCAAGGAATACCACATGCCTGCGAAGTAAGTGTATTGTCCTTTAGGTCTTCACCCATTTGTCAACATAATGAAAGCCCTGTTCTGTAAATCATGGACTTACTGAGTTAGTGTGCATGTTAAATAAAAAGGTGGTAATGCTATGTGGGAGCTTTTGCTCTTTGGTTTTTAATTAGTACGGCCTAATTGAAGTCACGTCCTCTCTTTGCAAAATTTGTTCTTCAGGTTGAGCTTCTCATTTTGTCCCACCACTTCTACAAGTCCTCGGCATGCCTTGATGGAGTTGATGTTCTTGTAGATCTTGCATTCAAAAAGGTGGAGGCTTATGTATCTGAGGGTGATTTTCCGTGTTTAGCTCGCCTGATAACTGGAGTGGGGAACTTCCATGCACTTAATTTCATTCTTGGTATCCTTATTGAAAATGGTCAGCTCGATCTTCTTCTTCAGAAGTTTTCAGCTGCTATCGATGCCAACGCTGGCACTGCCGAGGCAGTAAGAGGATTCAGAATGGCTGTTCTCACATTACTCAAGCAATTTAATCCCAATGATCTTGATGCGTTTGCCATGGTTAGTACTTTTTCATTTTCATGTCAAAGAGATGCTTCATCCTCCCACTTTAACCCATTCTGCTTTTTCTCTCGAAAACTGTTCTCATTTCCTCAAAGCAGAAATATATGCATCTTTTAGAGAGTAAATAACGTGCATCTCTCTATTTCCCCGTAGGTTTATAGCCATTTTGATATGAAGCATGAGACGGCTTCTCTTTTGGAGTCACGAGCAGAGCAATCAAGTAAGGAGTGGTCCCTCCGATCTGACAAGGATCAGACTGATGAGCTCTTGGCTTCCATGCGGTACTTCATTGAAGCTGCTGAAGTTTACTCATCAATTGATGCTGGCAACAAAACACGCCAAGCTTGTGCACAGGCATCACTTCTCTCTCTACAGATTCGGATGCCAGACTTACACTTTCTCAATCTGTCTGAAACTAATGCAAGGCGGGCACTGGTCGAACAATCCCGTTTCCAAGAAGCACTAATTGTTGCTGAAGCTTATGGCCTTAACCAGCCAGGTGAATGGGCCCTAGTACTTTGGAATCAAATGCTCAGACCAGAGCTCGTTGAACAGTTTGTGGCTGAATTTGTTGCTGTGCTCCCCCTTCAACCCTCGATGCTTCTCGAACTTGCTAGATTTTATAGGGCTGAAGTGGCTGCAAGAGGAGATCAATCCCAGTTTTCTGTGTGGTTGACAGGGGGAGGGCTCCCAGCTGAATGGGCAAAGTATCTCGGGAGATCATTTAGATGTTTGTTGAGAAGGACTAGGGACTTGAGGTTGCGATACCAACTGGCTACCATCGCGACTGGTTTTGTCGATGTGGTTGATGCATGCAATAGAGCATTTGATAAAATCCCTGAAAATGCTGGACCTCTTGTTCTGAGGAAAGGTCATGGTGGAGGTTACCTTCCACTGATGTAAGCCTCGAACATGTACTATATCAGTTTTGAATTTTTCTCCTCCAAGTTTAGCTTTAGTAGGAAGCAGCATAAATTCATGAAGACACAAAATAGGTGGTGTAGGTCTGATGAGTTGATGATCTGCAATTTTTGGCATCATTTTATTTGTTCATTTACCCATATTCTTTTCAATTGAACTGAGGCCGGGTGAACAGAGTGCAGTTTTGTTGTTTAAGGAATGTATATTATAGTACATGTATATTGTCGTACAATATTCTTTTGTGGATATGCAATGTAAGTGGGTGGAATTTCTTTATTTTGTGCTCTCCTTCCAGTTTACTTGGCCTAGCATAAGCAAGAGTTCAATTTACAGCAAGAATTTACGACCACTTCTACTAAACCGTTAAGGGAGAAAAAATATATTTGTATATTCACTTGCACATGCACATATATAAACATATGAGAAAAAAATATTTATATGACTTTTCTTTTTGGGAAAATTATTTATATGACTTTTCTTTTTGGGTTCTAAATGGAGGATTAAGAGGATCCACACTAGCCCAACCAAATCTTAGCAATTTCACCCC